>CM020180.1:28462334-28588945 GCA_009805545.1 Oryza longistaminata | reverse complement strand
CAGTTTAATGGGGATTTTTTTTAAACAAAGCAAAAAGCAATGTGCCCCACGGTGCAATATTGTCCATTGCTTTCAAAAATGCATGGAGGTACGGAAAACATACCATTTACCAGCAAAGATTTTACTAATAGGTATGCAACTACACTGAACTCCTCCCCCAACACGCCTCACATTGCAAAAGCATTAACTACTTGTGTACGCTATGATGTATGTTACTACTCCCCTAAAGTCAATTTACTGCGTATTATGCTTGTCTATAACTGCAGTAATATCAACCGTAGAAAAAAAATGCTTGCGCTAATTAAAGAATAAAAACACTTGGCAGGAAAGCTGAAAATACGCTTGAAGAAGCATCTGATGATGTGTCAATGTTGCTCATGATATTTAAGAAATGAAGCAAAGAACACATTTTTACTATGACATACAAGCTAATGATCATGAACGCCATAAAAAATATCTTTTGGTGCAATGCCAAGCAACAAGGGCAGCATAACCAATATTTCGGTGAGTCATTACGTTTGACACAACGTCCGCCAAAATTTAATATGCCTTTGGCTGTCTTTGGGGCTGCAATCCCACTTTCACAACGTGATCTTAGGTGTTGGACTACTTAGAGATGAAACATCTTATTCTTTCAAGTGGCTGTTTGAAAATTCCTCAAATGCATGAATCAAGAAAGCCCCTATCTGCATTCTGACAGGTAGTTCCTATGCTGCAACCTAAAAGAGTTATTGTCTTTTGTTACTGCATTTGTTACTGGGCATAATTTACTCATTATCTACTATCCTTCATTGTTATGTTTATGCTGTTTAACAAAAGTGATCCCTGCATTGTGCTTTTCAAAACGTGCAGGCCAGGATGCGGCTATGGCTTCACAATAAGGGAGGTGTTGAAGAAACAATACATAGGCTATGCAGGTCAATGTTTTAAAGAAGTACAAGACGAGCCTTGGGATACTTATGCACAGCAAAGCACATCAAGAGAAGTTGCATTATGTGGATAAAACCACGATTGACGATGGCAAGAATTTGAAGAAGCCTGGAAGCAACTTGTTTGTGAGTTCAACCTTGAAAAACTCTGACGTTATGGAGGACCTTTACAGGATACGTTTAGAGTAGATTCCTGCTTACTTCAAAAATATATATTGTGCTCGATTGAGAGCATGAATCATGTGATCAAACAAGCTTTGCAAAGGAGTTTACATAATATATCTATAGTGGATGAAATGAGCTATTGCATTGCATGAGGAAGCAACTAGAAGACCAAGAAACATATTCTCAGGATGTAACTAGCGATTTTAGGCTGTTGTAATGATCGAGATGTCGACTAGAGGGGGGTGAATAGGCGATTTAAAACTAAATGACACTAATCAAAAAAACTACCTAAGTTGCTAGGCTTGGTGAGGGTCAATCTAACTAAGCAACTAAGTTATGTTTTGCAACCTAGGGTGATAGTGGCTCAATTATATCTCTAGGAAAGTAAATCACACTCCTATGTCAATGTTTAGCAATCCTAGGGTGATATGATCTCAAGTTTGTCTCTTAGAATGTAAATTGCACAAATATAAATGCGACAATCAAAGAGACAAGGAGACAAGAGATTTTTCCACCACGAGGTTCGGAAACTCGCCGGTTTCCTACTCCCCGTTGAGGCGAGCCCAACTCCACCGCTCAACCACAAAGCCACCGCACGCCCCCTTCATCAAGGGGTGGGCAAGGCGGGAGCGAGCCCACGGAGAGGACTACCCAAGCCTCGATCACTAGGGTAGTTCTTCCTTCACTCCGAAGGTGGTGAACTCCAAACCACTCACAAACCGGCACTGGGCCTCCTCCACAATCTTCTCGGAGAGGTCACCGGGCAACTTCTCCACAAGCCGTATAGGAGGCGGCAACCTCCAAGAGTAACAAGCAATGACCCGGCATGGAGATGATCAAGTGCCACACTAGCTCTATAATGGAAGCAAATGCACTTGACTCTTGGCTAATCAACCCTCTAACACACTAGATGGATGAACACAAAGCTCAAGTGAGTGTGAGAGAGGTGCAAGGGTGTATGCAATTGAATTGGGTGCCAAGAGTGCCCCCTTGCTGCTGGTGGGGGAGTATTTATACTCCCACCCACCAAAACTAGCCGTTGGGGGTGAAATCCCCCAACTTTGTGCTCTGCCGATCTACGCGCACGCTTTTCAAACTGATAAATGGTGTGTTTTTTTGCAAAAAGTTTCTATATGCGAAATAGCTAATACTTATTGATCCATTTTTGAAAAAATAGCTAATACTTAATTATTCACACACTAATGGACTACCCCGTTTTCCATACGCACTATGCAGCTTCCCATCCTCCCCTAGCGAACACAACCTATTGTTTTTTCTTGCTGTTACTGCTACTTCTTAAGTGTGTTGATGCATAGTATAACTGCATGTTTTATGCCTTACTAAAAAAAATACATCAGTACGTGGACCAAGTATTAGTGATTTATTAAACCAGTATATGTTGCTGCCAAAAAAAAGACTCATTGTTAATGTGATTGCAGTGCGAGGCAATCTTGAGCACATGGTACCCATTCGAGCAACAAGTCAGCAAGTTGTATACAAGGGCAGTCTTCAACTTGTTCAAGGTAACATTGCTTGATAGCACCGCGTTCATCGTCAATCTAGTATCGGAAAACATAGGGAGCTACACAGTGTCTCTTTGCAAGAGCAGTAATAAGAACCCATGGTCACAACATGCATTCAAAGTTTCTGCAGATGAACAAGCTGGGGTGTATGAATGTGAGTGCAAGATATGGGAGCATACAGGTCTATAATCCACCCCCCTTATCACACAGTATTGCTACTACAGTTTTTGCAGTGTCGTTACTGAAACTGTTATATCTTGTTACTGCATGACTATTTTGCCCCCACATGGTAAAGCTGCTATGCCACCTCCATGTTGATAAAATTCCAGCCAAGTACATATTGAAAAGATACACCAGAAATGCCAAGGAAGGGAGTGAGTGATTTTGATGGACATGACTATAGGCACTTTGGCCTTGATAGCACAACAGAGATCTTTCGACACAATATGTTGCTCAATGAGGCGATGACAATTGCAAGGGCAGCAGCAAAGTCCGGACAGCGTTATGACACAGCCATGAAGGATCTGAGAGATCTACACAGGAAAACTGAAGCAATCCCATGTGAAGATATACAAGCAGAACAACATAATGATCATGAAGAAATGGATAACCATCCACCTCAAGTGCCTTTCATAAAGCCGCCAATCTCAGCAACCAAGGGGAGAAAGCCAAATGTCACAAAACAACCTGAGAAAAAAACAATTAAGAGATCCTAGCGGAAGGTGCAACGTCTGTCATAAGATTGTGGGGGCACAATGCTAGGACTTGCCCAAGTAGGGTAAAAGCATAGAGAACAAGGAAACGTTGATGGAGCGACATTGGCGATCCGACTATAACTATCCAGGGATGTTGCGCCTTAGTAATCGTAACACCAACTTCAGAGGCGGTCGTGAATCTCGACAGAATGCACAGTTAGCCCAACCACGAGGCTAATTATTCCTGCAAGCAATCGAGAACTACCAAGAACAAGATGAACAAGCAACTCAATTTGCGAATCAAAAATGATGGATTGAATCAACAAAAGTAGCACAAGTGGGGTTCAGTAACAAGCAATCCGGCGATCTAACCGATCACGAGATTAACTCGGCAAAATAGAACGCTATACTTTGATCTAAACAAAACACAAGTGTTCTTGGTGGCAAACAAAACACAAGTGTTCTTGGTGGCAGCTAAAGGTATAAGAAGAGGGGGAGAACGACCACAGGGGGGTTGGGGTCATGCTCTCACACTAGGACGCGCCCCTAATGGGCCTAACTTGATAGGCAACCCATTGGGCCCAAATGAGGTGACGCAGCACCGTGGACAGAAAAGTACTCGGTTGTAAAACGATGATTGCGTCCTCTCTAGATCAGATATTGCCACACTCGGAGTTTTCCCCTTTTCCGTAGTTTCCAAATCATAGCTATCTTGAGGAGGGGGAAGTATGAGAAGGACCGTCGTGCATGTCTTCTGCATTGCTCACGTCAAGGGTCACACACATACAAGGGGGAAGAAGTCAGCAGAAAAAGAATGAAAACAACCGAAAGAGTGGGTTGCAAATCATTGATCCGGTTAAAACAGGACAAGGTTGATAGGCCGTGGAGAATCACAAGGGCAAATTTAGACCACAACCACCCTCTTCATCTATCTCCATCTTTGGCGATCTTTCAACAATCACACAAGACATATGACCCCTCAGTTATGGATTTTTTTTAACAAATGCAAAAAAGCAATGTGCCCCACGGTGCAATATTGTCATTGCTTTCAAAAATGCATGGAGGTACGGAAAACGTACCATTTACCAGCAAAGATTTTACTAATAGGTATGCAACTACACTGAACTCCTCCCCCCAACACGCCTCACATTGCAAAAGCATTACTACTTGTGTACTGCTATGATGTATGTTACTACTCCCCTAAAGTCAATTTACTGCGTATTATGCTTGTCTATAACTGCAGTAATATCAACCGTAGAAAAAAAATGCTTGCGCTAATTAAAGAATAAAAACACTTGCAGGAAAGCTGAAAATACGCTTGAAGAAGCATCTGATGATGTGTCAATGTTGCTCATGATATTTAAAGAAATGAAGGCAAAGAACAACAATTTTTACTATGACATACAAGCTAATGATCATGACGCCATAAAAAAATATCTTTTGGTGCAATGCAAGCAACAGGGCAGCATACCAATATTTCGGTGATGTCATTACGTTTGACACAATGTCCGCACAAACAAATTTAATATGCCCTTGGCTGTCTTTGTGGGCTGCAATCACCACTTTCACAACGTGATCTTAGGTGTTGGACTACTTAGAGATGAAACATCTTATTCTTTCAAGTGGCTGTTTGAAATATTCCTCAAATGCATGAATCAGAAAGCCCCTATCTGCATTCTGACAGGTAGTTTCCTATTGCTGCAACTAAAAGAGTTATTGTCTTTTGTTACTGCATTATGTTACTGCATAATTACCATTATGCTACTATCTTTATTGTTATTTTGTTTATGCCTGTTTAACAAAAGTGATCCCTGCATTGTGCTTTTCAAACGTGCAGGCCAGGATGCGGCTATGGCTTCCACAATAAGGGAGGTGTTGAAGAATACAATACATAGGCTATGCAGGTGGCATGTTTTAAAGAAGTACAAGAGAGCCTTGGGGATACTTTATGCACAGCACAAGCACATCAAAGAGAAGTTGCATTATGTGATAAACCACCCATTGACGATGGCAGAATTTGAAGAAGCTTGGAAGCAACTTGTTGTTGAGTTCAACCTTGAAAACTCTGACGTTATAGAGGACCTTTACAGGATACGTTCAGAGTAGATTCCTGCTTACTTCAAAAATATATATTGTGCTCGATTGAGAGCATGAATCATGTGATCAAAACAAGCTTTGCAAAGGAGCTTACAACTTTACACATATTTGTGGATGAAATGAGCTATTGCATTGCAGTGAGGAAGCAACTAGAAGACCAAGAAACATATTCTCAGGATGTAACTAGCGTATTTAGGCTGTTGTAAGATCGAGATGTCGACTAGAGGGGGGTGAATAGGCGATTTAAAACTAAATGACACCTAATCAAAACTAACCTAAGTTGCTAGGCTTGGTGAGGGTCAACTCTAACTAAGCAACTAAGTTATGTTTTGCAAACCTAGGGTGATAGTGGCTCAAATTATATCTCTAGGAAAGTAAATCACACTCCTATGTCAATGTTTAGCAATCTAGGTGATATGATCTCAAGTTGTCTCTAGAAATGTAAATTGCACAAATTAAATGCGACAATCAAATGAGACAAGGAGACAAGAGATTTTTCACCAAGGTTCGGAAACTCGCCGGTTCCTTACTCCCCGTTGAGCGAGCCAACTCCACCGCTAACCACAAGCCACCCGCACGCCCCCTCGTCAAGGGTGGGCAAGGCGGAGCGGCCCACGGAGAGGACTACCCAAGCCTCGATCACTGGGTAGTTCTTCCTTCACTCCCAAGGTGGTGAACTCCAAACCACTCAACAAACCGGCCGGGCCTCTCCACAATCTTCTCGGAGAGGTCACCGGGCAACTTTCCACAAGCCGTTAGGAGGCGGCAACCTCCAAGAGTAACAAGCAATGACCCGGCTGGAGATGATCATCAAGTGCCACACTAGCTCTAAAATGGAAGCAAATGCACTTGACTCTTGGCAATTAACCCTCTAACACACTAGATGGATGAACACAAAGCTCAAGTGGTGTGAGAGAGGTGCAAGGGTGTATGCAATTGAATGGGTGCCAAGAGAGTCCCCTTGCTGCTGGGGGGGAGTATTTATACTACCCACCAACCAAACTAGCGTTGGGGTGAAATCCCCCAACTCAGTGCTCTGCCAGTCGACCGAAGGTATGTGGCTGGTCAGACCTGCTACTCTACAACTGCTAGTTTTCTAGCCGTTGTAGGGCTGTCATTGGGCCCCACTGCTAGGCCGGTCAGACCGACATGGGATGGCCGGTCAGACCGCTCGGCTCGGTCCAGACCGCCGCCAGCTCGGTCTGACCGAACGGCTCCGGCGGCTCGGGATCGGCCATCCAGAGCATGTCATCCCGGCCATATGGCCGGCCAGTCAGACCGGCTATGTGGCGGCGGTCGGAACCGGGCTCCACAGGGCGGTCAGACCGGCCGTTAGGCCGCGTCAGACCGGCTCTGTCAGGCCACACAGTGAATACTAAAATTGAAATATGGGGAGTCTAAATGCGAGCACAAGTCTAAATGCATAATGACCTAATGTGGCAATTAAAAATCATCTCTTTGCTAGGTCATTACCCCTCTTAATAGTACGGCAAAACTATAAATAAACTAGCACAATTTTAGATCGCCCAAACGCCTCGATCAATTTAAAGAAAACACTAGTTTACTGTCTTCTCTTCCTTTTGCTTTGTGCCGTTAATTTTAATCCATCGATAATCATCCATGCGCACACATGATGTGAACCTAACTTAAAATATATAGCTCAAAGACAACGGTTAGTCCACAATTAGTGCTTGTTCATTAATTACCAAAATTAACACCGGGGCCTAGATGCTTCAATGGGGATCGTCGGTACCAGGATATATGCGAGATTGAGGTAAAAGAGATGGAGACATGGATTTTTGTACAGGTTCGGGCCCCTTATCTAACATGTAATAGCCCTACATGACACCAACTCGTAGTCAACGACGGGTAGTCTTCCTCCTCGAATATGAACTCGTCGAGATCAAAGATGGCGCTAGATCCCTCTTGCCGGCTTCCGGAGGAACCGGATGAGTTATGTCTAGGCTAATCTCGGATGTCAGTGTTTGGCGGCGTATTGGCTTGTGTTGGCTTGTGGCTTTGTGGCGTGTCCCCCTCCTCCTAGGGGGCTTGATATTTTATTCCCATGGTGACCCCTTGTCCAAGTAGAACTAGGGAGAGAAGTATAGATACGATACGGGTAGTCCTTATCATTTCCATATAGAACTCTATTGTCATTCCTTATCCGAACTCCTTCTATATACGAGGTATGATTCCGTATAAGATGTGGTATATGGCTGGGCCTCGCCGAGCTTTAGTTGATTACTATTGGGTATGTGGTATCCAATAACCCTGACACAAACCCTAAATCAAGAGATAACCTCCACACAAATTTCAAAAGGTGTGAGAGTATTAGAGACATTCGTATTCAATTTTGCTATATATTTGTCGATAAATTTTGTCCTAAAAATTTGACAGATGTAATTACAGTACAAACGTCGTGTATTATACTGTAACTTGCATGTAATTACATTGTAACTACAATGTAACTTGCATGTAACTTTTACATTATTTTGAACCTTTGGGTTTGTTCAAATTTGTGTAAGTGAAGAAGAAAAAAGTCATCGTGCGCACATATGTGAGAGGATTCGTTCCCACGACATTTGTTTTACACGAAATAGCATGTTACGGAAAGACTTTTGAAAGTTATATACAAATTACATATAAGTTACAGTGTAATTACATCGTGATTGTACTCTAACTATATATGTCAAATTTTTAGGAGAAAATTTTATCGACAAATGTATAGGTTATCCCAGATATGGTAGTCACATTTATCGTATAAACCTGCCTAAGGCCCATCAATTGAAACGTAGGACGACACTCTATATATATTTTTAGCTTCTATAAAAGTACTATTGTAAGTCAGTTCACCTGCAAAATCTGAAAACGACACGATGGGCCTTTTCGTCACAACTATAAATGGGCCGCACATCAGCCGCAATCTCATTCCGGGCCTCCAGCCCAACCATTACGGGCCGCACGGAGCAAAACCGGAAACAGTACGGGCAACTAGAGAGCTCTACTCGGTCAATCAGAGGACCTCGGCGGCGGAGCGTCCGACGAGGCGCACCGCTCTCGCGAGCGGCGCCGCGCCGTGATAACCGACGGCGGCGGCGGCGGAATCTGTCGCGGCCTCGCGTTGTATTCGCCGCCGCCGCCGCCGCCGGGCGCCACCACCACCACCACGCGTGTCCCCGCTCTGGCCGTCGCCGTCTTGCCGGCTCGGTCGCGCTCCTGAGATGCTCCGAAAAAGTTGAGATGCTAACGTGGATTTGTGGGCTCTCTCCCCATCTCTCGGTGGAATGTTGCAAACGGGCCCCTTTCACAGGCTCTAATTATTTCTTTTCCCTTGCGTAATGGTATATCCGTATATATATATATGGTTCTAATTGGATTTAAATTGAGATGCCGTCTCGGCGAAATCATCTTTGCATCCACGTATCGCATTGTCTATCAGCGGCTAGTTTAGTTAAATAAAACATACTCCTATAAAACATACCAATTAATGATCCGAAACAGATCGTACCAAAGACGTATAAATCAAGTATAACTTCGCATATCACAATAATACGACATTATATACGGACCACGTTTTTTGTTTTGAGAGAGGGAGAGACAAGACAAGTAGACAACAGAGAGCACCCTACCGGCTACCGCTATCCTACTAGACAAAATCCAAACACATATTCAGGGCAATTTAGATTGAAAGATTTTTATAAAAAAAAAAGAAGAATTCAATTCATATGAACAACCCTAGTATGCATTTGGGTTGTATGGATGCTTCGAAGAAAATACATAGGCTAGGAAAGTTTCCTAGAATTCTAGCATGAGGTCTAAACTCATGTTTCAATTTTTTTTTTTTGAAACACCCAATGCATTTCTGTCTTTATCTCTATGACATATCAATATATAACCTTAAATTTTCTATCATACATCAAACACATGTTTTGATCATTTTATTATAGTATTATTTCCTGTAAGATTTAATATGATGTAATTAACATTCCAATTATTGTTTAGAATCATGCGTTCAACAATTAAAATTACTCTATTTATTGTTAGTAAAGATTTAGGAGTATAAACAATGGATAATATACCTATTTTTGGCGGGGAACAATGGATAATACCTAACAAGCTAGTGCACATATTTGCACGCTATATAATCATGATAACAAAAACACATAAAAAATGGTACGAGAAGAATAATTTTTCACGAGTGCACGCAAATGCACATTGACACATTGATACGAATAATTATGGCTACAGGCCTACCAATACACATGAGCAATTAGCAATTGGTCTAAAGAAAAGCGCCCCCAATAATTAATCATCATTAATTAGCAAATCACCGAGGGTCTCCGCACAAAAAAGGCGCTAGCCTAGCAACCAACCAACGTCTCTCCTCTCTCCTCCGTCTCTCCCCTCTTAAACCCACGGAAAATTCCAAAACTCGCGCAACCTTTTTTTCCCTCGTCGCTCTCGCCGCCGCCCCCGCAATCCAAACGGACGAAGCCGACATGCGCCGCCCGCGCCGCGCCGCCGCCGGCTGCGGCTGCGGCGCCGCCTCCGGCCGCTGCTCATGCTCCTCCCCTTCGCCGCGCTCCTCTCCGTCGCCACCTTCTCGCTCCACTCCCCGCTCGGCTCGTCGTGCCCGCCGCGGTCACCGTCGCCACATCCACCGACAACACCGACACCGCGTCGCCCCACCACCACCACGGGGGCTCGGCGGCGACGCCGTCTCGGGGATCGACATCCGGGCGCTCAACGCGACGCCGCCGCTCCACGCCGCGGCCGTCCGCGCGTTCCGCTCGGGGGCCGCCTCCTCCGCGAGGCCTTCCTCCCCGGCGCGCGCCGCCGCCCGCGGTGGCGGCGGTCCCGACCCTTCGCCGCCGCGCGGTGCCCGCCTTCGTGGCGTGTCCGCGCGGGAGCTCCGTGGCGCGTGGGATGCCCTCGCGCTGCCCTGCGGCCTGGGCTGGGGTCGCACGTCACGGTGGTGGGCTCGCCGCGGCGGGTCGCCGCGAACGCCGTGGCGCAGTTCGCGGTCGAGGTGCGGGGCGGAGGGGACGGGGACGGGGACGAGGCGGCGAGGATCCTCCATTTCAACCCGCGCCTCCGTGGGGACTGGAGCGGCCGGCCGGTGATCGAGCAGAACACCCGATTCCGCGGCCAGTGGGGACCCGCGCTCCGGTGCGAGGGCTGGCGGTCGCGGCCCGACGAGGAGACTGGTACGTGTGCTTGATAGACTTTTCACCTTCAATAATCTGTGCAGTAATCAGCATCACATATGTACTATCGAAGTATCGATATCATATATTCATATCATAGCTAGTGCAGTAATTAGTCCAAGCTATGAGGAATTGAGGAGCTCAGCTCTAGTTGCTATTATTGATAGTACACATGTGATGCTAATTAACCGAATGGCTTTTATGTTAGCAGTGGTTTGCATTTAGTGCCATGTTTCACGGTAGGTGCTAATCTGACTGTGGTTTGATAGTACTTCGTTTGGTGCGCAATAGTCTCCAGCTTTCGGTCTTAGCCTAGTCTCAATAATTTTTAGCTTTATGTCTCTGAAATGATTTAGCAGCTTTTGTCCTGCGTGGTCAACTGTCTATAAATTTTTTGAATGGGCTAGTTGTTTGTAATTTGTTGGTAGTCTTAACAGATTGTCAGAGAACAGAATAATTCATAAAGGTAAGTATCATTGCTCAACATGTTTGCCAAACGAATGGACTATTTTCACTGTATAAATTTTTGAATGTGCTAGTTGTTTATAGTTTAATGGTAGTCTTAACGGATCATGAGAGAACTAACAATTCAAAAAGGAAAGTGCCATTGCTCGTCATGTTTGCCAATTGTATGGACTATTTACCAAGGTACCGTTGTTTATACATAGGTTCTGCCATGCTATTACTGATGGAATGCTATGCCAATATGTCATGTTAACATTGCCACCTTTAGTGAAATATTAAATTATGATTGTTATCAAAGCTTTGGGGGAGTTTATGCCAGATGCTTTCCATGAGGAGAAATGGGGAGTGAAGTGTTCCATTTGATTCATGGGTGTTAGATCAATCGTTCATTCCCATATTTTTACAAGTTTGATGCACCCAGTGACTTCATCTGTTACTGAAAAATCTAATTATGGTCCTTGGTGTTGAAGTACCATGCAGAAGGCTTGTACCTTGTGCGAGTCATATGAATAAAAGCCTGAATTCCCATGGTGTTTACACATTTATGATATATTGGTAGGCCATTCATGGCTTGTTTCTTCGCTTTGTACTATGTGAAGCGGAACTTCCCAACTCATCATCAGTACTCTTAATATACACTTTTCTAACAATAGTAACAAATTAATTGCATCAGCGAACAGCCTATCAATTCTCCTACAGTTCCATATCGCTACTCTCCGTGGCTTGTCATTTCTCATACTAATAAAGTGCTATGGCTCATGGCATTGGTCCCTATTTCCAAATAGTTCTTTCGGTAACTGGAAGACTTGGAGCAGATGATCCTTTCTGTCTGAAATGTTACCCTAGTTCTTCATAGTTCGAAACTTCGAATGTATATATCTGCTTTTACTTATCCATCTGATAACCTGATGACTGACTTCTTCTACAAATGTTAAGTCTACCGATTATACATCCCCCCAATAATTACATCTGAGGAATATTAGTTTGGCCAGTGATCATTTTAGTTTTTTTTAATTGCCTCCCATTTTTGCAGTTGATGGATTGGTGAAATGTGAGCAATGGGGTGGAAACTATGGCAGCAAACTCAATGAGTTGAAGAAAATGTGGTTTCTTAACCGTGTTGCTGGACAGAGGAACAAAGGTTCAATGGATTGGCCATACCCATTTGTAGAGGACGAATTGTTTGTTCTAACACTAAGCACCGGTTTAGAAGGCTACCATGTTCAAGTCGATGGGAGGCATGTCGCTTCTTTTCCTTACCGTGTTGTAAGTGCTTACTTCTGAAACCATCCTACTTTGCAAGCGATACTGTTTTCTAGAGTTATCCTCTAACATCTAACTGACAGCTGTAAGCATTTTGATATGGTTAGTTGGAGATTAGCATTTCTATTGACTTTTAAGAAAGCATAGCACAGCAGCTCCATCCACTGTAATTTTTTGCATGGTTGTTTGATGTGTCCAAATATTGTTTTTGTTCTTTCAAGGGTTATAGCCTTGAGGATGCTGCTATCTTGTCAGTGAATGGCGATGTTGACATTCAATCAATAGTTGCTGGTTCATTACCTATGGCTCATCCTAGAAATGCACAGAGAAATTTGGAGTTGCTTACAGAACTGAAAGCTCCACCTCTGCCTGAAGAACCTATAGAGTTGTTCATAGGCATTCTTTCAGCAGGAAGCCATTTCACAGAGCGCATGGCTGTGAGGAGATCATGGATGTCTTCAGTACGAAATTCATCTGGTGCCATGGCTCGATTTTTTGTTGCCTTGGTAATTTTAAGTCTAACCATTTTAGTTTTGCTGCTTTTCCTTTCCATATTCATGTCAAGAGAGACATATTAACTGCAACATGTTCTAGGGCAGAATGGAAGAAAAAAAGTTAATGAAGATTTGAAGAAAGAAGCAAATTTCTTTGGAGACATTGTCATTGTGCCTTTTGCAGATAGTTATGATCTGGTTGTTCTGAAGACTGTTGCCATTTGCGAATATGCGGTATGCAGCAAATTGATGCATATGAAAAACCACATTACATTAATTTTTCATGTATCCTTCTGAATTCTGAATACTCTTGTGTATATGCTTGTTCATCGCTTTTGTTATACTTGTCCTTGGAAGACACGTGTTGTTTCCGCGAAGTATATCATGAAGTGCGATGATGATACATTTGTCAGA
Source organism: Oryza longistaminata (assembly GCA_009805545.1). Lineage (NCBI taxonomy): Eukaryota > Viridiplantae > Streptophyta > Magnoliopsida > Poales > Poaceae > Oryza > Oryza longistaminata. The sequence goes on along the minus strand of CM020180.1, from coordinate 28,575,693 downwards.
CTTGATTCAGTGATGGCTGACGTTAGGAAAATCCCATATGGAAAAAGCTTCTATCTTGGGAACATTAACTACTACCATCGACCACTGAGAGAAGGAAAATGGGCAGTCTCATTTGAGGTAATATCTGTTGAAGAACAGAAAAAATCCCTTACTTTTAAAATGTTGCTGGCAAAAGCTATCACCAATTTACATTTGTTACTTCTTACTGGAGTACTAGTTTGTGGCTTTTACTTTAATGATCAAAATTAATGGGAAGCTGCCTGTCAGAAATCAAATTGTTTGGTTTCTGACGGAAGTATATTAGAGCTTCATTCAATTTTCTAGTGAAAAGGTTATACTATCTGTAACTTCTATTTGATAGAGTAAATTGTAGGGTTTTAGATATTCATGTAGAGCTTACTGAAAGATGGCTTACTGTGACTCTGTTCATTTGTTATTGTTCTGAAGTACTAGTGTTTCTGAATTTATCTGAACAATCATCTTTTCGTATTATTGATTTGGACAATACATCAATTCAACGTGCAACTGGCTGTCAATTCATGAGGACTGCAAGAGCAATATCTATAGTCCGTATAAATATGTTATTGTCTCCTGTAATCATGTTGGCTAGTCTGTTGGTAGTGCAACCGTTTGGTGCCCAATTATGAGTTTGCTGCGGCAGTTGAACTCTTCTGTAATATATTCTTTGTTAAAATTCCAGGAGTGGCCCAGAGAAGCGTACCCGCCCTATGCCAATGGTCCTGGCTACATTGTTTCTTCTGACATTGCAAACTTCGTCGTGTCTGAAATGGAGAAGGGCAGACTTAATGTAAGCTCCTCCACTTAACATCTTCAGATCTCTGTACTCATTTCGTATCAAGCAGCAGGGGATTCTGTAGAGTTGTTGCATATCTCATTCCACCAGAAGAATTTGAGAACCGCCTGGTCTCACTTTGGTGCCCTTTAGATGATTAGAGCCACCACTTTTGAATGAAACAGAAAGACATGAATCCAATCATTCCTAGGCCATAAAGATGGCCATATCAAAAGCCAAAAAGTTTGTATCCATCACCATGCAGTGCAGCGTGCACGGGTGCTTAAATGAATGATTGCCTCGCAATTGTTTTGGCTTTGCTTTGCTGCAGCTGTTCAAGATGGAGGATGTGAGCATGGGCATGTGGGTGGGGCAGTTCGTCGACACGGTGAAGGCCGTGGACTACATCCACAGCCTCCGGTTCTGCCAGTTCGGCTGCGTCGACGACTACCTCACCGCGCACTACCAGTCACCGGGGCAGATGGCCTGCCTCTGGGACAAGCTGGCACAAGGAAGGCCGCAGTGCTGCAACCCAAGATGACACAGAGCTAGGGAGATACTGTAAGTTAAAATCTCCAGGAAACCTGATAAGTTTACTCTTGCCACGAAATCACATGTATGCATAGTCGTATAGAGTTCTTTTTCCTCTTTCGAGAAGTATATAGGAGGGATATATATACCCATATAGAAGTAGTGAATACATATTCATCTTTCACTAAAAAAATACATATTATCAGGTTATATGTAACTTATACTACATCATATCTGTACAATAACCTACTTGGCAGTCAATACCATATGGTCACATTTCTGATTTCGATGGCACATGATTATCACGTGCATAATCTTCTCTCTTTTTTCCCCTCTTCCTTGTGAACATGCTCCTTTTAGTCTACAAATAATACAGATCCTTTTTGGCATGGAGCTGGTGCCTGGTAGTATTAAACACCATTCCAGAAGGTCCTTAAGATTTAGGTCAGTTCTGTAGCGACTGATAATGAATTGCAATAAACTACTAGAGTGTCACAATAGGGGCAACAACATGGGGAGTGACAAATGGGAGAACAAAGGCCACTGTTCTGTTGGCCAGGGCCCAACCTTGTTGACCCTACTAACATGCGCTGTTGTCTGGTATGCTATCCGTCTTGGCTGTTTCTGTGTCTCCGCATTCCTTTGCTGCAACTGTATAGTTTTCTCTGCAGTTGTTACCCGGGAACGAGTAACTTCAGTTAATCTTTGGGTTAACTTCAGCTGGAAGCGTAGTTAACCTTACCGGTCCCAACTCCCAGGTAACTGGGGCACTTTGCCGAGCCTTGCTGCTAGCTCCAGGATGGGTGCTTTATTGAGATGAGCGCAGCTACCATATCCACGTATGTCTGGATGGTTGACCAGAATATTCTAGCTTCTAATCTGTGGGGGTTTTAACAATAAAAATCATTAGTAGTAGGGTTAAGACATACTCCTAAGCAACCGGTGATTGCAATCATCCATGTTTTCTTTAACACATCATAGCAACATTAAAGATGTTTGCCTTCTCATCTTGGATGCTTTACTGAACTACTGAAGTATACTGTGTTCTTTATTTCTTGATCTTTTTTAGGAGTGCTTTTCATGGTCTATGCGATTTGACCATTTCTTGTTATAGTTCTATACTACTACAACTTGCAAATGCTTATATTTTTGGAACAGAGTTAGTAACATAAGCATTTTCAGAGATAAGTTTTTACATCGTATATGTTTAATCCTGGAGCTTTAACAAGTCTGCATACTTGATAATCCGTGGAATCGATACTTAATACTAACATGGATGAATGGATGATGGACCTGAATCTTACGACTTGCAAACTTGACATTTGCTTTGTTTCTTTGATTTAAGTATGGAAGTGATGCATTGTTGTTTTTATATATATTGTATGTTGTATGCTTAATGTTTTGTTGCTCTGGCTCGCGGGCTAAATGAGCTAGCAAGCGAGCCGAAGTGCCGAACCTTTTATAGCTTGTTAGGATAACAAGTCGAGATAACTTGTTATTGCAATGAGCCAGACCAAACCAAGCAGAGCCGTCTCATTATCCAGCATACTTTGGTTTTGGTATCCAGTGCAAAGTACGCAATCAAGACAATTGTTAGGGGAAAAAATGTTTCCTAGGCTGTGTTTAGTTGAGGGAAAAGTTTAGATTTTTGTTGAAATTGAAGATGATGTGACTGAAAAAAGTTGTGTGTATATGATAGGTTGATGTGATGGAAAAGGACTGAAGTTTGGATCTAAATTTTGGATCTAAACATAGCCCTAATGCAAATGAGCTGTAGCCGTCCTATGACCGTAGCTAGCTGGCGGGTGCCTTTTTCACAGCCTGACAAGATTACAGGAGAATGGTAGGCCAATGTCTGGTGTATGGGGCTAATGGCGCCAATGTATAGGTATGCTGCTATGCACCATCAATCAGAGATCTCAATCAAAGATCGCTGCAAATCATCCATCAGCTAAACACCGGACAAAATGCACGTTGGTCCGGCTTATTTGCGGGCGGTCTAGCATGGAACCATGAGCTACACTACAAATATATTACTCCCAGTGAAAAGCCTTCTCCAAAATGCAGCAGTTGTTTGTACTTGTGGCTTTTGACTTTTGGCAAAGGGAGAAAAAAGGGGCAAGAGTAAAGGTGAACAGTCATTGATTTATATTGGGTTGCTGGTCCATGGCTTCACAGAGAGACCGGTCGCTCACACTGTCACACAATTCAAGTTTTCCACTGTTGTGCTGCCCTCCCAACTCCAGCGATAGAAACAGAAGCATGGCCAGGAAAGAAAAAGAGGGAAGGAGAAAAAACTTCTGACAAATTTTAAAATTCCCTGCAAGCTTAGGTCGTTTTCTGCCTACACAGGCTGCCACCCCTCTGCATAGTGCTCCTCCATGATGCAATTATTCTACCATAAAATTATTTAGGGAATGTAGATGTAGAACCCACATCTCACTGCACTTCTTCTCCCTGCTTTTTGTATGTTTTGTGGTTCATGCTTGCAGCATGCAAGGTCTCCGCATTTTCGGCTACTGCTTTTGGGAGCTACACTTCGCTGCCAAGCATGCACTGTACGTGTCTTCATGCTTTATTTGCTTCGAATCCAAATTGCTCCTCTCTCTAAAAAAAAAAAAAATCAAACTGCTTGGTGCATATATCGATGGCTAGATAATAACTCAATATATGTTCTCGCGAGCTAGTGCTTGTTGGTCAAGATCATTCGGTCCTTTTTTTTTTAATTATTAAGTGTTGGTTAATTGGTAATGAGGGCTTAAAATTACTTCATATCCTTATGTATTTAACCAATGTTTTGCCATTTATTGCGTACCAACTTTTTTTTGACATATGATACATTAATAAATATAGTTGCATGCACTCCTTCCATAAAAAAAAACCTAAGACTAGGTGTAACGTATCCTAATACAACGAATCTGGACATATCCTATTCTAAAGTTGTTTTTTGGGACGGAGGGAGTACATGATTACGGGGCTGTTGGTTGCTTCCCAAACATTGCCACACTATAGTTAGGCAAGTTTGACTTTTTGGTGTAAATGTTTTGGTTAAAGCCAAAGATTTGGCATGCCACACTTTTCTACTCTCATGGCCCACATGTCATACACTCACTTGTTAACAAAAATTTGCCATAAGTGTGGCTCTCTTTTTTGGTGCCACACAAACTATGGCATACCACACTTGTGGCATAGAAGTTTGGTAAAGTGAGTAATCCATCCAAACAGCCCCGTATGCCTATAACTTGTTAACATTCAGCTCAAGCCAGAGACATGTGAATGAAACAACGTAAAAAATAATTTAGGATGAGGCATTTATCTTCGGCTTTTAAAATTGAGCAATTTTACAGTTCTTAAGGAGGTACCAAAAATTTACATGTAAAATTTGGTACCTCATAATACCAAATTTACAATAGAAAAAGTGATACCTCATGGTACTCCTCAAGGATTGTAAAATTGCTCTTTAAAATTAGATGACTAAAATAAAGATAATCTAAGTAATCATATATCAATTTTAAATCTAAGTTCTAAAAATCAAGATTGACACAAAAATTGTTTCACTTTTTTCTACATTTACATTAAAGACTCATGAGTCAAATGCGCACGCTACGAAGTAGACACCACACTAACACACATGCGAATGCGTTTTTCTTACACACTGTTCAAAGAAACAAATATCAGGGTAAATCTCCAATCTCATCGCATTCCTATTGAAACGTAAGGGGATGTTTGAATGCTATACTAAGTTTGTCACAATTCACCATTTTATGCCACATTTGTCTAGTTGTGGCTAAAAAAAAGAGTCACATCTTAGCTAGCAAAATAGGTTTGTGCCACACTTTTTGAATTGATGACATGTAGGATCATAAATATGAGGAGAAATTTGGTCACAAGTGTGGCTATGAACCAAACAAAAAGTTACTTGATCAAATTTCCTTTAACATAAGATGTACAACTTTTGGCAAACTTTAGGCTATGTTTAGTTTATCCAAAGTTTGGATTTTGGTTGAAATTGGAGATGATGTGACTGAAAAGTTATGTGTGTATGACAGGTTGATGTGATGGGAAAATGCAAGTTTGGAGGCAAACTTTGGATCTAACACACCTTAGAGTGAACCAAGCAGTCCCTAAATCTTCATGATGAAATCCTGCACCTACGACTCCTCCATCATGTCATGTCATTTAGACCCTGTTTAGATGGGACTAAACTTTTAAGTCCCTATCACATCGGATGTTTGAAAATTAATTATAAATATTAAACGTAGACTATAATAAACCCATCCATAATTTTGGACTAATTCACGAGACGAATCTATTGAGTCTAATTAATCCATGATTAGCCTATGTGATCTACAAGTAACATTCTCTAATTATGGATTAATTAGGCTTAAAAAAATTGTCACGCCAATTGTTTTTATTATGTAATTAGTTTTGTAAGTAGTATATATTTAATACTCTAAATTAGTGTCTAAATATAGGGACTAAAGTTAAGTCCCTGGATCAAACACCACCTTGTTCATGTTCCAAGTTTGTTGGTTTAGCAATGTCAGTGCCCACAGACAATCCTCGAGCGTACGACCCCACCTGCCCACCTAAAATAAGCGTGAGAAGAAACCATTTAGTACTAGTATAAAACTTCATAAACCATCAAGTACATTCGAGGCCAGTATTTACACCATCCTCTATGCACCCCTCCCTCCCTACTATCGTAAAGATGAAGCCTTTCGTACAAAGGCCCCTCCCTCCCTCTCCATGTTACAATGATGGGGACCCCGGACCCGAACCCTCCGTGAACCTGGTCCACGGGCTCCCAACACATATACCCCATAATAAATTCTCGGATGTAGCCCGGGGGGCAACCCAACCACTGTAAGGGTGGGCCCGCCGTGCGCCGTGGTCCATACGCCCGGTCCATCGCTAAATACTCGCTCGCGTGCTCGTACTCCTCCCCCCTCCTCGATCCCGCGGTAATCACCACCACCGTTGCGCGCTTCCGTGGCGTTCCGTTCGCGTCGCGCCTCGCCGCGCCACACCACGCCGCGCTCGCGTTGCCTCCCCGCCCCGGCGCGAGCGAGCGAGCAATCAATGCCACCCACCATGCCCGGCGTGGCGGCCGCGCCTCGTACGTGCCCCGTCCTCGCCGAGCAGGCAGCAGCTAGCTAACCAGCTAACCGCCCTCGCCGTGCGGTGTCCGCCCACAGTCCACACCGCCCCCGCCGCCGCCGCCGCGTTACGCCCCGGGCGGCTGTACACTGCCCCCATCCTCCTCCTCCCGCTTTATTCAGCTGTGCTCGCGTCAGCGTCGCTCGTCGTGGTTTTGACCTCCGCCCCCTGACACGCGCAGGGCGCGCAGCGAGCTGCGCTGCGCTGCACCTGCACCTGCACGCACCCCTGCAGGGCGAGGGATGTCCCTGTCCCACTGCACGGCACGCCCGCTACCTGCTCGATAAAAGTTGCGCAAGCAAAAAGGTCAGTTGCTCTCGCCATTAACGCTCCCAAAAACCTCGGTTTACGCCATCTGCTCCTCCTCCATTTAGTTCGGTTGGTCGCCTGAGCAGAGCCATTGCCGTGCCTCTCTCGTGCGGTGCCTCCTCCTCCTCCTCCTCCTCCTCCTCCTCCTACTACTACTCTTCCCTGCTCCCGTTTTGGCCGAAACTTTTTGGCAACATATCTCGTCGAGGGCCTTTGGAGCCACCTGCTTGTCCGTTGCGGCGTCGTCACTGGCTGTAGCAAAAGTTTCAATCTTGGAGGTATACTCTCTGTTCTGCTCTGCTCTGCTCTCTCTCTCTCTCACTCACGCACACGCACTCCTCATCCATCGCTTCACGCAATGCTTGGATTTTGTCCATAGGTATCCGTTTGCTCCTCCTTGTCCACATTCCTCTCACCTTGCTCTCTTGCGGCGTGGGCGTAAAAAGGAGATAAACTTTCGCAGTTCTTGGAGCAAGCTAGCTCGCTAGCTAAGCACACTTCTTGTCAGTCTCTCTCTCTCTCTCTCTCTCTCTCTCTCTCTCTCTCTCTCTCTTCAGTTCAGTCCCCTCATGTGGCTGGCTCACTGAGCGAAAAGGGGTTTGCATTTTTGCTTCGAGGTGCCACCGCCCACCTGGGAATTCTTGACCTATCGATTCTCTGTCTCTCTCTCTCCCTTTATCTGTATCTGATTGCTGAAAAAGTTTCAGAGAGTCTTGAATTTTGTATGGCCACAAAAATGCAGATGTTGGAGGCACGCTCCTGTTGATTTCTCTCAAGAGCTCAAGTCTTGTAGAGGTGACAGCTGACAAGGTGACCCAATTTGATGTTTTTTACTCGCTTGGAAGTTACCACGATTTGGATACGCCCGTTCAACCACCCTGAATTTCTGGCCTTGATCTTGAATTTTGTGCCTTCTGATCTGATGTTGCAGCAGCAGCAGCAGGGAAGACTCACAGTTTTTTTTTTTTCTTGGGCGCTTCAGTCTCCGCTTCTTCTTCTTCTTCTTCTTTTCTCTGCTGCTCACGCTGAACTGGCGGTAGTTTTGGCGGTTTAATTGGAGAGCTTGGCTGAGATGGAGAGCCGAGGGAGGCGGCCGCGGAGCCCGGAGAGGCAGAGGCCGGCGGCGAGGAAGGTGCCGGTGGTGTACTACCTCACGCGGAGTCGCCACCTTGAGCATCCTCACTTCGTCGAGGTGCCTGTCTCCTCGCCGGAGGGGCTCTATCTCAGAGGTCAGTGGATGCCAGCGACAGCAACAAAGAAGTTTCTTTAACTCTCCCTGTATAATTTACTCTTGTAATTTACTTTTACAGATGTGATTAGCCACCTTAACATGGTGCGCGGCAAGGGTATGGCCGCTATGTACTCGTGGTCCTGCAAGAGGTACAGCAGAATTGTTCTCGTTGGTAATAATTTTGGGCTGTCTGAAATTTAATTTGATCGGTTTGAGAAATGCAATCTTTCAGGAGCTACAAGAATGGATTCGTGTGGCATGATCTTGGAGAGGATGATCTCGTCCACCCGGCAACCGACGGCGAATATGTGCTCAAGGGCTCCGAGCTCTTGGACCAGTCTTCTTCAGGTAAGTGATCTTCCATGAATTGGCATTTGTCTCTGAACTTTGGACTGGAAACTGCAGTGCTAAGTTGCTGACTATTGTTGCCTTTTGCCTGTTTAGGCCAATTTTATCAGGGTACCAATGGAAACCAAAAGCAACAGAGCAGGCTGAAAGAGGGTGCACGGCTGCCTTTGCCTAGAGAGGCTTCTTATTCCTCCTCCCCTCCTAGTGTGATAGTTAGAGAAGCCAAGCCGAGGCGTTCGCCTTCGGTTCCTTCTCTAGAAGAGGATGACTCACCAGTGCAATGCAGAATTACCTCCTTGGAGAACATGTCGCCGGAGTCGGAGCCTCAAAGAACTCTCTTGTCAAGGGCTGGTTCCGCGAGTCCTGCAGAATTCAGAGTTTACAAGCCCACTGGCTGTGTGGATGCTGCAACTCAAACTGATGACCTCGGCAGAAGGTCGGTCCGGAAAGTGCCCGAGATGCACAAGAAGAGTTTGAGCACTGATCATGACTCCGTAGTCCGGGAAATTACTGAGTACCGGCAAAGCCAACCACGCCGGTCAGCAGAGCTCCAAGGGATCGCCAGGGAGGCCATGTCCCAGTGTCATACTCCACTGAGCATACCTTCATCCCGTGGCAAGTCGGAGAGTTTAGAGTCCTTGATACGAGCAGATAACAATGCATTGAATAGCTTTCGGATCCTTGAAGAGGATGACATCATTATGCCAACCTGCCCCAAGCTGAGGCCAGCGAATGTACTAATGCAACTTATCACCTGTGGTTCGCTTTCGGTGAAAGATCATGAGAATATCAGACTTGTTGAAGGATACAAGCCAAGGTTCCCAAACATGAAGTTCCCGTCACCGTTAATTTCTCGCACCATGATGATGGGTGAGCTTGATTACCTGTCAGAGAATCCCAGATTGATGGGTATGCGTCTGGAAGACAAGGAATACTTTAGTGGGAGCCTTATCGAAACTAAGATGCAAAGAGATGTACCCGCTGACAGATATTCAGCGCTTAAACGTTCTTCTTCCTACAATGCGGAAAGGTAAGCTTTATTTCTTCGATACGAAATTTGAACTTGTGCTCAACTATTTTGAATTTCAAGGCTTCAGTTTTGTTCTCTTATGAGTTCTGAGTGCATGTAGATGTATTGGGTATTTGGGTGTCTGGGACTATTTAATGTTATTTGAGTCTCTTTGGCTTGTGCTATTAGTTATGGAAATGGTTAGATATTTTATCCGTCTGAATGTAGGCTAATTCTGTAGCAATACATATGCTATGGTTTTCAATTAAGACAGTGCTTTAGAAAAGATGCTCTCGTATCGAGCAGAAATCGAAGGCTCGTACTTTTCAATTGTATAGTGCCCTTTATCATTGATTCATTGTGCATTTACCATGAAAACCCAGTTTTTTTACCAGACAATGCTCAGTACATTTAACCAAAATCAGTTGAGCTTGGTAGATCTCCTGCGTGTTCGAGAAAAAAAAGTTCAGCTTGGTGGCCATAAGAATAAGATGAAAGTGTATGAAATACATTACCTGGTTGAGTTATATTCACGGAAGGGGCTTGCTAGGTTAGGAGCAGACAATTAAGAATCAGAAAAGAAACATGTACCGTAGATAATTTATGAACAAGGACCATTGCTTTTATCATTCCGTTGATGTCAATGACAAGGGCGTTTGTACTTAGCTTAGCTTGGTGCCAACACCGCTGCATGTCTCCATAAAAAAACAAACACTGCATCCTTGTCATATTGTGCCCAGCATGCAGCTGGCAAACCATATATCAAACAAAATAAGTAAATCCAAGAATTTTGGAGCCCCATTGTTGCAAAATTGATGAAATATGCTTATTGAGAAATACTTGAAATTAATTTCAAAACGAAAATTTTCACTACTTCCACACCAGTCCTTTTTATTCCCTGCATTTTACATTTTCAGTTTTTCTTGTGCCTTCTACACAACCTCCACACAAGGCCTGGTTTGATGATTTGAAAATAGTGTAATGAGGAGATATTGAGAGTGAATAGTTTTTCTGAAGATCTTGCCAAAAATTAAACACAGAAAGCCCTTCTGTCGCTTCTTTTATTTGTCATCACTTCGCTTGTACAGTTCTAATTCCATGCAGCTAGCCTGATTTCTACATTGGTACAACACGAGCCACCCGTCAGATGTAGAGGACCACGCTAGACAGTTGGCTGGCAAGATTCTTCAGTTGCTCAACTGAAATACAACAGTCTTACTGTTTCTTCTTGCTCATGAACAATATGTTGTTATCCTTACAAGCTGTCAATCTAGAGGGACCAACTTGTTAAATAGTAGGAACTGCCAAAGCCAGCGAAGTTCTTGCACAGATCCTTGTCCTCAATGGACCAATGTTTCTCCCAGTTTCTTGAAATCCAAAATTTTACCTGCAAAAAATTACAGCATGGCGAAGAGTTTGTTAGAAGCACTGTCATCTGCAGCCATTCACAACTTAGCATGTGAATTTTCCTCTCTTTCTAAATGAAACATGTTCTTACCCATGAACAAACAATTTGCAGGAGCAACGAGACGCTAGATTGCGCGAGACCTGACGAAGACACCGTCAACACATCTCGCGCAAGGTGCCTCCCTCGGACGCCGATACTGTCATCCTTCCTGCACCCCAAGAGCGAGGCAATGAAGTCACCGATCTCCGACTGCAGGAGGAGCTCGTCGGCCGGACCAGACTGCAGCCTGGCTTCATCAGGAGACGGCAGCAAGAGGTTCACTGACGCCCCAGGAGCACCGGGCAGCAGGATAGACTCTTTCAGGAAGGAGGAGAAGCTCGTCAAGATCGAAGAAAGTTAAGTGCTAGTGGCCTCTCTTAACCCTCCCCAACTCTTTGTCAGTGCTGGGTATGCACTCCATGCTTATTTCCCCCTTACAATTAGAGCAGCAGAATCTGCAGAATTTTGCTTCTGCAATGACCCCATCTTGGTATTGAGACCTGCATCTTTTTTTTCTGAAATTTGTTCCTGCAGGCTGTCGTCAGGAGCTCGAGTCGTGATTCAGTACACGGTGCCCTGCAATGGCGACAGCGATGAAGGCTGAGCTTGCAACCATGATCAGCGTTGAGTTATTCATACAGGCTCTGTTGATAGAGAGAGATCAAGTTACTGACGAAATGAAATGCCTCCCGTTTCTTTCTTCAGATTGAGATGTTAAGTTTGAAATTAGTTTTCAAGCATATCTGTTAGCCTATAGTATTCTTCTCTCTTCTTCCTTTCTTTACCTTATTATCAAATCTGTAGTCCTTATCATCTGTAAGTGCCTTTAATTATAGAGTATAAAATGTATTGTTCGTTTTGTATTTTGCTTGTCCTAAAATCAAGAGAGAGTAGTGATCTTCATCATCTATCCGGGCATCTTGTGTTTTTACATGTGAATGAAGAGAAATAAATAAAGCATGTTCAGATTTAACGGATGTATGCAAAAGAAAAAAATATATTTTTACATCTTGCCCACCGATGATATCATTCAGAGAAGTACTCGCAGATTCAACTTGAAGAGAGAATTGGAGAAGAAGATGAGTCTCCAATAGCTATATATACGAGGCATCTTCTCGTCACTGTCAGTGGGCCCGGCTAGGCCAACCTTCTGTTCGTATCCACCCCGGCCACGGTGAAGAATTCGCGCCACGGCGAGTAGCTCCCGCACGTCCGATCGAGATCTCCCGCCTGATCGGACGGCTCACGCGCATCGGCCGGTACACGCGTCACCACGAGACCTCAAACTCCGCGGCGTCGATCGAGTCCAACACGAGTAGGAGACGAAACGAAACGAGTACAAATACAAACCCGAGGCCCAGCGGCGCCACTAAATTCGGCGGGAAAAAAAGGCCGCGAAATTCTCCTCAGATCGATCGATTTTGCTCGTCAGATCAGCCATGGCGGGCAGGTCGTCGTCGTTCCGGTTGCTTGATCTGGTCCGGCCGTTCGTGCCGCTGCTGCCGGAGGTGCGGGAGCCCGACGGCCGGCGCGTCCCGTTCCGGCGGAAGCTGGCGTGCACGGCGGGCGCGCTCTTCGCCTTCCTCGCCTGCAGCCAGCTGCCGCTCTACGGGCTCCACAGGGCGGCGGCGGCCGCCGGCGGCGCCGACCCGTTCTACTGGGTCCGCGCCATCCTCGCCTCCAACCGCGGCACCGTCATGGAGCTCGGCATCACCCCCGTCGTCACCGCCGGCACCCTCGTCCAGCCTCTCGTCGGCTCCAACCTCGTCCGCGCCGACTCCTCCAACCCCGACGACCGCGCCCTCCTGTGAGTAGATCGATCGAGTTCATCAGATCATGGCGTTGCGTTCTTGCATGGTGTTTGACGTGATTTCTTTTCAGGAGCGCGGCGCAGAAGTTGCTCTCGATCGTGATCACCGCCGGCGAGGCGACGGCGTACGTGCTGTCCGGGCGTACGGGAGCGTCGGCGTGCTCGGCGCCGGCAACGCCGTGCTCGTCGTGCTGCAGCTCGTGCTCGGCGGCATGGTGGTCATCCTCCTCGACGAGCTCCTCCAGAAGGGGTACGGGTTCGGCTCCGGCATCTCCCTGTTCGCCGCCGCCAACACCTGCGAGGGCGTCGTCACAAGGGCGCTCAGCCCGGCGACGGTGGACCGCGGCCGCGGCGCCGAGTTCGTGGGCGCGGTCACCGCCGCGGCGCACCTGCTGGCGACCAGGGCCAGCAAGCTGTCCGCGTGCTTGAGGCTTCTTCCGCGGCGGCGGCGGCGGCGGCCTCCCCGACCTGCGCGGCCTGGCCGCCACCTGCGCCGTCTTCCTCGCCGCCGTCTACCTCCAGGGCGTGCGCGTGGCGCTGCCGGTGCGGCCGCGGAACGCGCCGCGCGGCCACCGCGGCGGCGCCTACAGCGTCCGCCTCCTCTACACCTCCGGCATGCCCGTCGTGCTGCTCCTCCTCGGCGGTCTCGTCGCTCTACCTCGTCTCCAGGCGCTGTACCGCCGGTTCGGCGGGAGCCTCCTCGTCGACCTGCTCGGCAAGTGGACGCCGGACGCCGCCGTCCCCGTCGGCGGCATCGCCTACTACGTGACCGCGCCGGCGAGCGCGGCGGCGAACCCGCTCCACGCGGCGATGTACGTGGCGTTCGTGCTCGCGGCGTGCGCGGCGCTGTCCAGGCGTGTGGTGGCGTGTCCGGTCGTCGCCCCGGGACGTGGCGAGGCAGCTCCGGGAGCAGCAGATGGTGATGCCGGGGATGCGGGAGGCGAGCATGCAGAGGGAGCTGGAGCGGTACATCCCGGCGGCGGCGGCGCTCGGCGGCGTGTGCGTCGGCGCGCTGACGGTGGCCGCCGACCTGATGGGCGCCGTCGGCTCCGGCCCGGGATGCTGCTCGCGCGTGACCACCGTGTACCGTGCTACGAGGCCTTCGAGAAGAGAAAACCTATTAGGACTTCTGAGAGAGAGAGAGATTTTGATTTGTGCAAAAGTTCGTTGTTTAGTCCATCAAATTCAGAATTGTTTTGGGTTTTGTTCATCAAATCCAAATTTGTTCTGAACCAAATACTGTTCATCGTCTTTAGATGTGGTCCTGACGATGGGCGCAAAGTTTGACGATGGGCCCAGGTTTGAACTTGTCTGGGCTGAAGAGCCTTCGGGCGATGGAATAAGTTCAGCTGCCGTCCCTCAACTTTACGTCCAGTTTGTATGTCATCCCTAATCTCTAATACCAGAAATCTTCACTCCTAAACTATGTAAAACCGTGCAATTAAGGTCCATAGTAGTATAGATCTGTGGTTTTGCTGATGTAGCATCCTAGTCAGAAAAAAAAAATAATCATGGAGTCCACATGTAAGCGAGACTTAAAAAAAAAAATGTGGGACCCACATAATCTTCTTTCTTCCTCTTCTCTCTTTCTTCTCTTTCTTCTGTTCTCTTTTCTCTTATGGCAGCCGACGAGCTCCGACTTCGTCCTTGGCGCCTAGCGGCTGTCCCACCCTGTCCCTATCAGTCTCCTCGGCTATCGTTGCCTACTCTGGCTCCGTCACCGTCCGCGTCGAGCTGGGCCTGCCCGCGCCTGCGCCTTCGCTCAGCTTCCCCTCTCTGCTCTTCTCCATGCCGCGCAGCAGCGGGTGATGGCTGTCCGGGTCGGGGCACCGCATCCGCGCCGACCTAGTCACGACAACGACGACGCAAAAAGTGCGGCAGCGGATAGGGGGGCAGCCGCGTGGTGGGAGGGGAAGAGGGCTGAGCTCCGCCGCACCCAACGAGGCGACGACGCAGCCTCCTCGTTGCCATGATTTGGGAATTGGGAGAGAGACTGGAGAGGAGGAAGGGGAGAGAGAGAAGAGTTGAGGAGGGTAAGGATGACATGTGGGGTCCACTTTTGTTTTGCCATGTAAGCGCTTAGTCAGCTCGAATGGACTAGGTTAACTTTGCCACGTCAGCGAAACCCCTATCCATACTACTAAGGGACTTATTTTGCATGATTTTGAACAATTGAGGGGTCGACATTTCTAGTATTGGGGATTAGGGATGTCGTACAAACTCGACGTAAAGTTAAGGGATGGCGGGTGAACTTATTCCTTGGGTGAAAACGAGCTGGTAAAGGGTCTAACTCGACAAATCGTTTTCCTTTTGGAATAACATCTTTAGGTCTCTCATATTGACGTCAAGTTTATTCAGTATCCCTGAATCGTAAAATCGGGTACCAAACATCCCTTTTCTTTTCAAAACTGATGCAAATATAGTTATAAGGCAGTATTGAAGGTGAGTTGGGTGACGTGGTGCTGACATTGCACAAGAAGCGAAAATAAGGAAATAAAAAACCATGTGGGATCCACATGTAAGTAAAATAACATTCTTTCTTATCCCCTCACGCTCTCAGGTGCAGCTGCGCTGAACCACGGACTCGCCCTTGCATCGCCACTGTCGGAGGAGGGGACAGGTTCGCTGTAGCGGTGGTGGACACCGTTAGTTTTCCGTCCGCCGACTGCCTCTCATCCTCGTCTCCTCTCACCTCCCACTCCCTGCCCCCTGCGCGCACACAAGCCCCCCACCACTATCAAGTTGCCGCTTTAGGGGCTCGATCGGTCAATCACCACGTAGTGGCTGCATGGCGGCGGCAGCACGGAGGGATTGAGAGTGAGGAGCAGGGCAACTGACCCTATGAATATGGGTGTATGGCAGGCTTCCCGTTAGGCCGCAACAACCACCACCCTTCCATCAACCCTATCGCCCTCGAGTTCACCACAATGTTTCTCTACCCAAACACAACCTCTTGTGGCGAGTTCCAACTATGGCAGTAGCACCCGGCGCAACCGTTCTACGCCTCCCAACATCACCGCTTCACCGATGACCCCACCACGGTGGTGCCGTCCTCATGCGGCGGGAGGGGCCCCAATACCAGCGGCATCATCAGATGCCAAAACTGCGGCAACCAGGCAAAGGAGGACTGCACCCACCTTCGCTGCCAGACCTGTGTGCAAGAGCAATGGTGACTGCACCCACCACTTCAAGTCCACCTGGGTCCTGTCTGCGATGCACCGCGAGCGCTAGAGCCACCTCGCCTCCGCTGCCACGGCATCCACCCCCACCTCTACTTGCATGTGGGTCCCACGTGAAGGACATATATATTTTTTTTTTTTGCATCTTGTGCCACATCACCCAAAATCGACTTCAATATTACCTTAGGACTACATTTGTACCGGTTTTAAAACATGAGGGGTACATTGTACCCGATTTTATGGTTTAGGAATATAATTCAAACTCAATGCAAATGAAGGACCTAAATTGTACTTATTTCCTTCCTTTTCCAAAAATAAAAAAATATCAAAAAAATCTGAACTCTAGCACATGCTTAACCCTCTGACGATTCCTTTCAGTTTTCCTAAGGAAATTTAGGCCTTGCCTCTATCCGTCCCAAAATAAATTAATTTTTCATCCATCCCACACATACTAATACAAACACCCAAAATACTATAATGCCCCTACTTTATCAAATCCAAAATTTAACTATTCTTCACTTTACCTACTCGCAATGCAATTATTCTCTAATTATTTAAGATTAAACTTATTCTGGGTTAATAAAGGAGGCAAAAATAAATTTAATATGGGACGAAGGAGTAACGATTAACGGATAACTATGAAGTATGTACTAATATAACCGTATTATTCTGTCACGTAGTGTGTAAATCTTTTCTCATTTACCTTGTCAAAGCACATAAGCATCTCCTATATACTAGCACAATGGTGAGCGATGGAGAATACATACGGGCCATACAGACACCCTCTGCCCGTCCCACAACGGGAAATTTAACTATTTGCCACTCTTGTGACATGGCAATTAACGATTTGCCACACCCTATCAATGGACATGTGGGTCTAGTGGCAAATCGTTAAGCACCACTCGTAAGAGTGGCAAATAGTTAAAAGCCCCTCCTACAACCGTTCACCGTGCGGCGAAACCGTGTGGACCGTGGCATCTATCTATACAGAAAGGTTTTGCAAGTTGAACTTCTAAGATTTATATATTGGAGTATATTATAGTTTAGGATCGTCAATTAAACTCGTCGTAAAGAGGAGGAAAAAAGTAAGCGTACTTAGAGCAGGTACAATAGCGGGCTATTAGCCAGCTATAAACATATTTTAATGAGAGAAAAGATGAGAGAGAAGAGCAGCGGGCTACAGATCTGTAGCCAGCTGCAGCACGGACTCCAAGACACAATGTGTGTATGACAGGTGGGACCATATGTTAATAGTATAGTAAGCAACTATTGTATGAATTGGCTATTAGATCGGCTGAGATAAATTAGAGCCAGTAGTGGGCTATACTATTGAACTTGCTCTTAGAGCAGGTACAATATATAGCACGTTATTAGCCGGCTATAAACATATATTAATGAGATAAACGATGAGAGAGAAGAGCAGCGAGCTATAGATCTGTAGCCAGCTGCAGCACGGACTCCAAGACACAATGTGTGTATGTTATGTGGGACTATATTAATAGTATAGTAAGCAACTATTGTATGAATTGACTATTAGATTGAATATAGATGAATTGGAGCTAGTAGTGGGCTATACTATTAAACTTGCTCAGTTACAATAGCAGGCTATAAGCCAGCTATAAACATATTTTAAGAAGATAAAAGATGAGAGAGAAAAGCAGCGGGCTACAGATTTGTAGCCAGCTGTAGCACGGACTCCAAGACGCAGTGGGTGTATGATAGGTGGGACCATGCATTAATAGTGTAGTATGTAACTATTGTATGAATTGACTATTAAGTTGACTATAGATGGTTTAGAGTTAGTAGTTAGCTATACTATTAAACTTAAACTTGCTCTTAATAGCCGCTCAGCTCGGTCGGAATCTCCACGGTCCAAGGTTGGGAAGGAACGGTCAAAAGCTCGATCCCCCCGCGGCCCCCGCCTCGCGCGAAAAGAAGAAAAAACATTCTCCTCCCCTCCCCTCCCCTGCGACGTGGATCGATCCACAGTTCAACACCAGCATGCAGCGACGACAGCAATATTCCACCATTGCAACAACCTCCTCTGATCCCCTCTCTCTCTCTCTCTCTCACACACACACACACACACAGCCTCTCTCAAAAGCCGGAAAAGCTAGGCCGCCCGACCAGTGTAGCGAGAGAGCTAGCTTAGGGGGTGTTTGGGCTCTCAAAAAACATAAGTCCCTCCCTAGAGACTTATTGTTTTGAGAGAGGGGCTAAAGTTTAGCCCCCTCTCTCCCAAACACCCCCTTAGCTAGCTCGGACTACTACACACTAGTATTATATGTGCTCCTGTGCCAGCCAGGGTCTGGAGATGATAGCGATGCGTCCATCTCTGGACTCTGGAGAGATGTTGTGCTGTGTTGTGTTGGGTCGCGAGAGGAGGGAAGAAAGCAGAGGAGTGGATTGCGACAGCGCGTCCGGCCGGTTACTCTCAAAGCGGCGGGCTGGGCCGACGGCGTAGGGGCCGGCAGAATCCGGCGCTGTCCCCTTGGCGCTCGCCAGCGCCATCACACGGTCGCTTTCCCGGTTTATCTTTCTCGATGCCCAGCCAGAGCCAGGAGCCAACAAGGCGTTTCTTTGCTTGTATATATATGTCTTTTACTGGAACAAGGATTTTACGTTATACTACGATCCATGCAGTATATATACATTTGGTTGAGGGAGACGCACGGTATAACATATGGAATCTAACAACATCAATATGCTTCAAAAAAAAAAAAACATACTCCCTCCATCCCTGAATATTTGACGCTGTTGATTTTTTTTAAACATGTTTGACCATTCGTCTTATTCAAAAAAATAAGTAATTATTAATTCTTTTTCTATCATTTGATTCATTGTTAAATATACTTTTATGTATACATATAGTTTTACATATTTCACAAAAGTTTTCGAATAAGACGAATGGTCAAATATATTTAAAAAGATCAGCGGCGTCAAACATTTAGTGAAGGAGGAAGTATAATAGTTGATCTTGTCCTAGCAAAACAAAATACACCCTATTTTTAAAATGGAAGGAGTAGGAGAGGAATGCTTAGGTGGTGTTTGAATCTCCTGAAGATGAAGATGAGAATGAAGATTAAGTGTTTCACGTAAAACGAGGTGGTAATAACGTGTGATTAATTGAGTTTTAATTATTACAAACTTGAAAAAATGGATTAATCTGATTATTTAGAACAACTTTCATATAGAAAGTTTTCGTACGAAATGCATCGTTTAGCAGTTTGAAAAGCGTGCCACTTTAATCCAAAATTTAATCCGCCCTTTTCAGGACATTCGAATGTGTTGATGATGTTGGCATAGAAGATATGTATCCCAACATGTACTCGACTAGGGCTTTTAAAAAGCTTGAGCCCCACGAGTTGCTCGAGCTCGACTTATCCATAGCTCAATTTGAGCTCCAGATGACATAATTATATATACTTTTAAGAGATTATTCTTGAAACAAACATAGTTCTATTTACAAACCAATCTCAGTACTTGAGCTCGAACCAAGCTTGTTTGAAAGCTCGACGGGCAAGCTCAAGCCTAGACAGGCAAGCTTGCTTGAGCTTGGTTGGTTGATAGCCCTATGCTCATCGAAGTTGAAGGGCTCCTCAAGGGACACTACATTAGCGCCTACCACATTAATCTTGGTGTGGATCCAGTAGTGAGAAATCCGACTTATCCAACCAAAAGTGTGTTGAAAAAAAAAACCCCTCCGAATAAAGCGACGAAAAAGAAAGCTCAAATATATAATACAACTAGATGAAACAAGTACCTCGTATTTAGAGCGTAAGCATCACTATCAGAAACCTCTTTATACTTGAAGGAACCTCCTTATACTTGAAGGATTGAGATTCTCCGACGTAACATCAGGTCCCACCGTTCAAGAGCACATATGTCAGTGACTACATCAATGAATCTACCTTCTGTACTAACAATGGCATGTTGTTTCAACATTAGCCACCACAAAGGAGTGGCATTTTGGTCGAATCCCTCACACATCCAAATCATTCAACCCATGCGCCCATGCTCAAGCAACTAGACATAGGGTGCGTTTAGTTCCTCAAAAAAGTTAGAAGTTTGGAAAAAAAAGTTAGAAGTTTATGTGTGTAGGAAAGTTTTGTATGTAATATGATGTGATGGAAAGTTAAAAGTTTGGGGTAGTTGGGGGTGAAATAAACACGGCCATAGTCAGTACTACAAAGCGACCGTATCTGATAGTACTATGACTAGACCAATATTCTGCCGTCGGTAGTAGTACCAAGTACTAAACCCTGCATTGCATTGTAGTCATCATCACTTCATCAGTTTGTTCAGACAGGGTAGGTCCCCTTCCATTCCACAGATCACCCATTTGAATACTCCATCATCTCTCTGCCTGCCTCCCCTGCATCCATTCCATTCCGATGATCGAGCTGGCCCGAATCCTGGCTACTTTGGAACTTCCCTGTCTTTCTCGGGCTCTCACCCAAATTCATTTTCATCGTGCAATCTAAAACTAGACGTGACATATTCTAATTCTAGTACAATAAATCTGGAAATGTATCTTACATCTAATATTAAGTTGGTTTTTTATGTAACAGTGGGAGTATCTATCTATGCAGACACGCAGAGAGCTGATCACGACGTGACCCTTTCCTCATTTCTGCTTGCTGCTTGCTGCTTTTCGAGCGAACCGACCAACAAAGAAAAGAAACGACGAGCTACTAGTAGAGTATAATAGCCATTTCAGTCAGGTGTATGACTCGCCACGTTGCTATCGATGCACATCAACATCAACCTCTGCATCGAAAGCTAAGCTAATCCGATCTGAGTATATATATGTGCGTGATTCAGATATAGTCGAATAGTCCATAGCCAGATCATACACACATATATTTCTTCCTCTCTAGACATTAGTCCATTACCAGTTTTAATTACCACTTGTGTTTCTCAGCCTCTTCGTCTTGCTCCCCAAGAACTCGCGAAGTTGTTGGCTAAAGCCATGATCTGTTCGTCCGCACGGTACACCTCGTCGTCTCTTCTGTGTCGCGAGGAGATCACTAGGTGGAGATAGCATCGTAGCGGCGGCGAGCCGGCAACCGGCGGCGACAGAGAGGTTGCTGACGAGGAGGATCAGTGGTGATCGTCGGTGGTCACGCCTGAGCAGCAGCAAGCTAGCTAGCTAGCTAGCGGCAATGTGCGGCGGCGGCGGCGGCGGCGGGCAGATGGTGGTCGTCGTCTTGCTCGTCTGCGTCGTGCTGGTGTCGTCGGCGGCGATGGCGGGTGGCGCTAGGACGGGGCCGGTTCATCTTGCCGGTGGCACGGCTAGTAGCGGTAGTGCTCCTGGCCCCGCCGTCGCCACGCCGCGAGGTGATGCCGCCGGAGCTACGACGATGACGGCGACGACGACGACAATGACGGCGGCGGCGCCACCGGTTACGGCGGCGACCACGGCAACGTCTGCGGCTGATCCGTACAAGGACAGCAAGAGGAAGGTGCCGAATGGGCCCGACCCGATTCACAATAGGTACTCATCTCATCTAATACTAATTAGGATGCAAATTTAATCAAGGATGCATTTGTGTTTCTAGTCTTGCTTTTTTAGTGCAAACATCTGAAGTTAGCTCTGAAATTCTGCTGATTAAGCAGTAGTGGACTAGAAGTAGTGGTTAATTAACCTACAACTCGAACAACTGTAACTCTGTTCTGCAGCCTTGTCCGAGAAATTAAATGCTAAACCTATTAAGCAAATCAGATTAACACACCTTCTAAAGTGGGCTTAACTACTCGATCTTGAGCTCGTGGCCTGTCAAATGAGTAGGTATGTTATGTCGCATGTCATCACACAAAACATCAGTGTTCAGAAAAAAAAGAGAACTGGTTAATTAGCTTTGAAATGCGCTGTCAGATATGTACACTGATTATTGGGAGAGCATCCAAGAGGCCTGTCTGAAAAGAAGAGGAATGCTTCGATGTTTGCGCATGTCGTGACTGACTGACAGTCTCAAAGGAGTCGGGCAAAAACGCCCAGCACAACGCAAGAAACAACAAATGATTGCAGTACACAGAAACAAGTGGAGTGGAGTATATAGTACTACATTTCTATGCAGTATATATGTATCTATCCATCCATCCATCAATCCAAGAATTATTCCTAGCTACCAATCATATAAGCATGCATCCATGGGCCCCATTGAAGCAAGCTAAGCTAGCTAGTAGTCGAATTCACAAACTGACCTCGGTTTTCTGAATTCTGATTCTTCTTTTCATCATGATGTCCTCCCCTCTCTGCATGTGCCTAACCATCATTCTTGCATTTTGCCTTTTTTTCAGGAGAGCCAGATGGGGAGATGCACCAGCGAGGAGAGTGTAGAACAACTACATGCATCCATATTCATGTAGAGCGTCGGATCGAAAATCGAACACATGAAACTGTCCATTATAGGTTTTGTAAAAGAGGATGCAGATCTCTGAAGAAAACAAGAAGATTTGGTGTTGAATGGAAGGTTTCATGGCCAGGTAGATGATGATGATGATGATCACATTATGGACGATGGTGAATAGAACAGCCATGAAGGGTGGTGGTGCTGATAATGATGGTGGCAGGAGGGGATTTATATAGTTATAAGCTTATATAAGTATTCTTGTATAATGTATTAGAATCAGAGAGGGAGCTGAAAGTGCAAAGCCATGGCACACTTTGCTTTGGCCAAAGTGCGTGCTCTGAATCCTCTCCACTCTCTTGGTGAGATTTTGTTTCTTCTTTTCTTTTCTTCTTCTTGTTCTTTGGAGGGGTTAATGGTGTTAAAAGGAGCACTCCAGCTCCAAGAGCTAGCTAACTTTGTTAGCTAGTACTTCATTTCACACAGAGTAATTGAGTAAAGCTCACACAACAACTTCTGAACAAAGAGACTGAAGAATGGCTCATGCATGGTGCTTTATTTTTTGTATTTTTTTTTTGTGCTTTCCTTCTTCCCAATGCATGGCCTCTCTTTATAGCAACCCCTCCTTGCTCTGCTTGGAAAGGAATCAAAGGGAGAGCAGTAAATCTAACAATGCAAGTGAATGAACGAGTGATACATCCATCATTCACCAATTGAAACCAAGAAACCGAAATTCCAGATAGCGAGGCAGGCAGATCCGCAGAGGTATATAGGCTTCTGAATGTCTGATCATTGGAGAGGGGTCAGCTACTATTCGGAGGCCTAGAAAAAATATACTTCCTCCCTCCTAAAAACTAAGGGCCCCTTTGAATCGTAGGAATGAAAAAACAGAGGAATAGGAAAAACGCAGGATTCTGACAGGAATACAATTGTAAAACAGAGGATTGCAAAACACAGGAAAAACATAGGAATGACCGTTTGATTGGACCACGGGAAAAACGCAGGAATCAGATGAGAGAGATAGACTCAGAGGAAATGTTCCAAGAGGTTAGACCTCTTGCTAACTTTCCTCCAAAATGTGCATAGGATTACCCATTCCATAGGAATTTTAAAGGATGAGATAGGATTCAATCCTTTGTTTCAAAGGCCTCATAGGATTTTTTTTTCCATAGGATTGAAATCCTCTAAAATTTCTACATTTTTCCTACAAATCAAAGGAGCCCTAAAATGAGATGGAACATAATCTCTTTTTTTTTTTTTTTTGCGGGGAGATGGAACATAATCTGCATATGTTGTATTAGATTATGTTTTTATATTTCACTCTAGGTTAATTTTTTATGTGATGGAGAGAGTATCAACTAATACTCGATTAAACACCACCAAATACTATACATTTGGATACATGCTATCCAAATTCATAGTATTATGTGGTGTTTAGAGTGGATTTTAAACTCTCGAGGGTATGTCCCCTCATTACTTACATGTCATTTAAGTAGTTACGGAAAAAAATAAAATAAATTAATAAGATGTATTAACATGTGATATATCTCTATAAACATGTAAGCGAAAATTCAACTGACATGTAAATAATAAGGGATGTCCCCTCAAGAGTTTAGAATAGTTTTTTTTTTTTGTTATGTATTCAATCAAGTACTGAATTACTACTATATTTTGGGATGAAGTGAATAGTTCTAGCCTAGGAGAGGTTCTTTTCACGCAGAAAGTAAGGTAGGATAGCTAGAAGCAGAGAGGCAGGAGACCGTGTCTTGATTCTTGGGCACTGTCATTGGCATTGGCATTGGCATTGGCATTGGCTTCTTTTGCACTTGACACAGGCAATGAGGCAGCAGCAGCAGCATCTCGTCCTCGTCGTCGCCGCTTTATCTTTTAGCTGCTGTTGCTGTTGCTGCAAACGAGAGTCACGCATTTTGAGGGGGTATGCTGATCATGCTGATTCGGGGTCTTGCATCCCGAGGATGCTGGTGATCGAGGACAAGAGCTGATGAATAATCGATCGATCAGCTAGCTGCCTGCGCCTGCGCCTGTACTGCACTGGCTGTGCTTTGCTGCTGGTGATTTTGGAAGTGCACTCGAGCTTGCATAGACTAAACGTTCGTTCACCATGGAAATATTCTTGCAGCCAGAGACCAGACTCCAAGGCCGGCGGACATGCAGTCAGGCGGCACAGCTAGCTACTAGTACATCATGGTACGCAGAATATAGGATTACTACTCCATGATTACAAGTGCTGTACATCACAGGTCTGTTCAAATTTGTTGCACAAGATAATCTCTTATCCAATTCTAGATTGGTTTATTTTACAACGGATGAGGTACGTGACATGGATAGCCTCCCATAGGTTGTGGGTCTCACTAACACATGCTTCCTTCATCCTAAAAATATAATAATTCAAAACTTATTCTAAAACAACAACATTTCTATTTCTAATTTCACATAATTTGTTAGTACACTTGTTCAATTCTAAAACTCATTATATTTCTAATTGTTGATGAAATATGTGGGTTAATATCGATCTGACACGAAATACACATGTATCTTGTTCTACGTCCGTGATGTGGACCCATAGACATGGACATACCCCATCCGTGTATATCCCTGTTGTGTCCAACACAAATACAGATATATCTTGTCTTTGACGTGCAACCATCTCAGACGGAAAAAACAATGTTGGTGGTATTCATCATAGATGCCAGTAGCGGAGCCGTGAATTTAATCTTGTGGGGGTCAATTACTACTAGTTTATATTTAAGTGGTATCATTTCTCTATTTTTTTCTGGGTTTATACATGAAAATAAATGACTATAGGGGTGTTTTTTAAAAGATGTGGGGTCAGCCGACCCCGCAATTTATGCATAGATCCGCCATTGATAGATGCTATGTCCAATCCTGTCCGTGATTTGAACAACACCACAAATGACTCGATACATATATGTGATCTTAGCGGGATCACATATATTTCTTTGCATCCCCGTCTTTATGCTAAGTAATGTCTATAATTTGGATAATGATCATAGACACGGGACGTATCCACATATGTACCATTCTTTAGCATTGGTATTATGCCACCAAAACTTAGGTTGTGTTCTTTAGCATGAGTTCCCACACACGCTTCCTAAATTACTAAACAGTGTGTTTGTTTGAAAAAATTTCCATAAGAAAGTTGTTTTAAAAAGTCAGATCAATCCATTCAATTTTAAATTTATTTGTTAATACTTAATTAATCATGCGCTAATCCAATGCTTCATTTTGCATGCAAGAGAAGAGGGGTTCCTGACCCCTCGCGAACACAGCCTTAGCTGCATCCTGAAAAAGAGCCAGGATTTGGCAGCCACAAACCCTGCAATACATACATACCACACAAACATCATAGAATACCAAAATATTTTGGTACATCCTGAAACGTAACTCAGATTTTGGTGGCCACAAAACCATGCAAAGATCACATATCACACAGACGACACATAGAACCGAGTTAACGTTGAGACGAACAACAATAACATAGAACCGAGGAAGATCAAATGAATAACAACAGCCCTCAATTCAAGTCACCTATACAGATCAACATCAGTTCAAGACTTCAAGTCATGGAGAGGTCAATAATTAGCAGTGGCACCATGGAACTATTTTAGCGATATCACCGTCATAAAAAAATTGGCGATCCATTTTAGAATGTGATGTGTAGATCTTCTTTTTTTTTTTTTCTGGTGATCGTTCGATGTTCGACATTATGAGGTCCTGCTTTTTTTTATTTTGGTTGGGAAAATAAGTCAGAGTACATATAGAAAAAAAATATCGATTTATTTATTGTAGTTCTAATTCACTAAGACCTCTCAGTACTGACAATCTATGATACCACGTATGTTGTTGCAGGAATTTGCAGCAAGCAAACCGAACTTTTGCTAATGAAAGCATACAAGTGTCGCCCATCGCCCATTGCTTGCCGCGTCGCTGGCCGCCGACTCCCTCCTCTCCCGTCTCGCCTCGCCGGCCTTCTCTCCACCCGTCGGCTGGCCTGCCCAGAGAAAAGTGAGAGAGAGGAAGAGGGGAAAGACTGACGTATAGGGCGCACGTGGGTTCTATGACTTAGCGACCACGTAGGACAAAACCGGGGTCAAAACCGTCTAGGAATTTAGAGTGATCCGATTTTGTTAGTTGAGAGATGACATATATATGGTTTTGTAGTTGGGGATGTTTTTTAATCCGATAACAAGATGAGGGACCTCATATGTACTTTTCCATAGTATTAAAGGCAATCGTGGCCCATATAGCACATCCAAATTGTCAAAAACAGATACTGTATCCTGGGAATGAATTATTCTTTTTTTCCCTTGATGCCAACGTGTGAATTGTGAAGTAATGAATTAGGGGATCGCCTAATTAATTAATTATCAGTATTACTCGAGAGCACGTACGTACACATGTATGAACACCGACTTCTTCAGGTACGGCTTCATTTGGATGGGCCAAAATGCATTCCTATCCGCTTGTATGTGTTTGAGATTTTATACAAAGTGGATAAGCTAGACTTAATTGAGGCCCTTCTAAACAAGACCTCAGGGATACCATCAATTGAGAATTTGGTATGTATGTACTTTCAAAAATTTTACAGTACTTGAGAAAACATGTATAAATTTTAGTATATTAAGATACCTAGTATCTAGAGGTGACAAGTTTTCTTTTAAAAAAATATGGTATCTCATGATACCTTCACTCAAGAATAGTAAAATTATCCCTGTTCATAACTCTTTGGTGGAAAATAAAAGGAAGCGAAAAACACCCAGGGGTCTTCTGGCTAGCTCTACAAAGTGGTGGGCTAGCCGGCCTGGGTTCGAGGCCTCACACCTTCTATTTATTTAATATTAGGTCATTCTTTAATATTCGTGAAAATAAAAGGAAGCAATCCTAACTTTGGTCTTTCTATTTATTTGATATTAGGTCATTCTTTAATATTCGTGAAAATAAAAGGAAGCAATCCAAACTTTGAGACCAGGTGTAGTTGGTCTTCTATTTATTTTATATTAGGTCATTCTTTAATATTCATGAAAATAAAAGGAAGCGATCCTAACTTTGAGACCAGGTGTAGTGAGTGAAGAACTGACCATAGACAAAACGTGCTTCGTTTTTGGCTGATTTCATTGTTAGAGAGGCAGTGTACAGGTCGGTTTCCTTGTAGTTCGTTGTAAGTAATAAGAAAATAATACAAATATATCCCATTACCAATTTGAAAAGAAGGGGTAAAATAATTGTACTTAGCTTGTACTCTTCCAATTTCTAAAAACAAATGTATAAGTGTTAAAATTTCGGATAATACACACATTCTTCGTCGTTCCATATATGCTGGTAGTATTTCTATTTCTTTTACAGTATACACACGTATACCTTAATTGGCAACCTAGCATCATGCATTCTTGCATGCCACATTGCCACCATACAAATTATATATGCACACACCATCATCAGTATATTCAGGTGTCATGCACCCTATATGCCGTACGTGAGATCGATCGATCGCACTCCCAATATTCAGGCAATTTTACGCTCTCATCTCATCAAGATCATATCAAGATTTCATCCCATCGACGAGAGATCGATCTTCGATGGCGAGATGCTAAGCTAGCTTAGCTTAGCTTTGCTCAATTCGCCTCCACCACCTTGCACTGCCTCGGCCGGAAGTTCTCCTCCGACAGCAGCGACGCCACCAGCCGCTGCAGCCGCTCGGCGCCAGGCCCAGGCCGCACCGCCGCCTCGCCGCCGCCGGCCAATTGGCAGGGGTCAAACGCCTGGTCTGGTTGCCATCCGGCGGCGCGGCACCAGGCGCCGGGGGCGACCATGCCGGGGCGGCGGGAGAGGAGGTCGGCGTCGATGCGGTCGAGCACGGGGTCGTCGCGGCGGAACTTGCGGGCGAAGGGGGCGCCGCTGGCGAGCATGGGTCCCCAGTCGGCGTCGGCGAGGTAGTGCGGGTGCTGCATGGGCGGGTTGTCCCAGGAGATGAAGTGGAGGTCGCTGTTCACCGTGGTGTTCCTGAACTCGCCGGCGTTGCAGGCGACGGTGTGGAAGTAGCCCTCCGGCGACGAGATGAAGTTGGCGTAGTACATGAGCACCGTCCGCGGGAGGTTGTCCCACCCCCAGATCAGGTACTCCACGAACGGCCTCGACAGCACCATCCACGCTGACCCTGCAGATATCTCGCATTTTAGTCTTTGATTTTGAATGGAGTAAGAAAAAAAGTCTCTTTTTTTATGTCGTTAAACTTTCACGAAAGTCTAAAATTCATATGTAAAGGGGTTAAAACTAGACATTTCTTTTAATTACACAGAAGACGCACACGCTCAAAGAGACGGAGACCAGCTACATATTCTAGCACCGCTAAATTCCTACTATATATTAAAAGCATATTTGTTTGTACATAATATTCGTGGAACCATGGTGGATGAATTCATATACACATGATTCTACTTCTTCAAACTGGACGCTATTTCGTCCACTTCATCTATGACTCACAACATTTAGTCACTGAGCGAGAAGGACTTCTTCTTCTTCTTTGCAGATAGAGAAGTGGCAGAGGAAAATGGAGCATTTTGCATAGTAAAACTTTGGAATTTATTATATGATGGAGCATATTATATTACTGATTTATAGCATAAATATGATGGGCCATCATAAGATAGCTGGCAAGTTTATTCATTTCATTGCAGCAACCGATTCACTGTTGACTTTGACTCTTTGATAGGAAGGAAGCAAAGACGCCATCAACTTTCTTTGATCCATAGAGCAAATAATAATAATAATCCGATGAATATAATTTTCCAATGAATAATATGATTGCTACTATCCAGCTATTATGTTTCTTTTAGTAGTTTTTAGGTTGTGGTTGAGAGGTGGTCATCCTGCTATCCTGCTCTCCTGTAGCACTGTTTATAAATTATTAATCTCATATAAAAATGTGCCGCACCATTTCTTGGACCGAGAAGCTAAATGTGCCGCAAGTAAAATAAAACAATGTTATAATAGCTCAAATAAAGTTGGCAGTTTATTACTCCGCGAACCTGTGAATTGAGTATATCAACTGGATTAGCGAAGATCAATAAGTTAATTTTGATTGCCATTATATTACACATACTAATTAGGCTAACTAGCTAGTAATACTCCACTAATTAGAAGACCATGAGAAGCAATCAGACACAGGAATGCTGCGTTTATTGGCTTCCTAGAAAGAAACATGGTCTCCACTAATTCAGAACTTAGAGAGGATCACCTTATTTTTAGGAAGGCCAACTATCTGAGATTTAGTGAATCTAGACCTTTCAATTGTTCAGAGTTCAGACAAAGTCAAGTTTGAAACAGCTATTGGAATTATGAATTAAGAACAACAGAAAAATCATAATTTTTCAACAGGATATGATTTGCGAGAACAAGCAATTTATCCTGTTGAAATCTTTGGTATGCAACGAGTAAGCAACATCACCAACGCTCCAAAATCAACAATGCAATAAACATCACCTACAAGCCTGCAACAGCTGCAATTCTGTTGTACCAAAGATCCTTTGGGTTGAACTTCTTCTCATGGTGCCACTCATACCAGTGAAGAACTTAAAAGCAGTAACATTTCTCCTCTAAAAAACTACAGCACTATCATGCTAATCAAGTGCAATGATGGACAAATTTACAGCAGCATCAGGTTTCCACTGAGAAGATTTTCAGGACAGTATCATATCATACCAGTGAAGAGCTTGAATGCTGTCGGCAAGCTCCTCCTCTCGGGAATCCAGAACAATTCACCCTTTGTCTTCATGTACAGCGCTGGGTCTACGATCATTGGCATCGCCCTTGCAAATCTGATAAAAAAATCACATGAACAGTGCAATCAATCAGCAAAAGGAACCGATCAGAATATTGCATAGGCACTGTTCAGTTAACACGCACGCTTTCCAGCCGATGTCGCTTGTGTGATCGATGAAGTTGAGATCGCGTGGCAGCTTGGAGAACACGTGCATCAAATCTGCAGTAAATTAATGAGCATCTTAATCACAATTTTCGAAGAATCAATGCGGAGTCCAATCAAGAACACCAATAATTTTCAGGAAATGCGGATGAACTGAATTTGATCCAACCGCTAACGGCAACAATTAATGAGTAGTAGGAAGGAAGAGCTTGGAGTGGCATTAATGGTGAGAGAGAGTGTACCATCCTGTGTGACGAGGGGGTAGTCGGAGGCGGAGAGGTTGATGAACCAGTCCCAGTCGGCTCCGCGGCCGGCGCCGTGGCCCCAGAGGAAGGCGGCGGCGGCGTGGAGCGTGGTGGTGACCATGGTCGGGCCGCGGTAGGTGACGAGGTTGGCCTTGCGGATGACGCGGACGTTGGCGGCCGCGGAGAGGACCGGGTGCGCGGCGACGAAGGCGGCGAGGCCGGCAGCGGTCCGCGTCGGGCGCCTCCGCGTCGAGGTGGAGGATGTAGCTGTTGCGGGGGTGGTAGAGCGCGAGGAGGCACCGCCGCATCATGGCCGCGTCCCGGCCGAGCCGGAGATGAGGTAGGCGAACCGCGGCGGCGAGGGTGGCGGTGTCGGCGGCGGCGCCGAGAGCGTGGAGGAGGACTCGACGAAGAGCGGCGGCAGCGCGCGGCGCGGGGCGGTGGTGGTGAAGAGGAGGCGGGGCGGAGCGGGAAGGGCGGGAGGCGGCGAGGAGGAGGAGGAGCGCGAAGACGGCCCCCGCCGCGACGGAGAGCAGCCAGCGGAGGTCGACGGTGGCGGCGGCGCGGGCACGGCGTCTGTCCATGGATGATGGATGCAATGGCACGGCGTGGCGGGAGCGGGAGCGGGGGTGTGGATGGTTATATGATGGGCGCCGCGGGAGCGGAGCGGGAGCGGGAGCACGATGTGGCAACGAGGCGGGGTCGTGAGGAGGAGGTTGGCGTCTCGTTGTCACGGAGAGCGTGGTGGCGTGGCGTGGCGTGCGTAGCCGGCAGGGAAAATCCTCGCACGCGGAGGGGAACGTGGCGTACGTGGGCGTGTCGTACGAGTTGTACGATGGGGTGTTATACTGTTGTGAACGTGAAACGCTCGGCGACGCGCGGGCGCGGGAAGAGGGGCGTCGTGCGGGCGACGACCGACGCACGGGAGTGGAGAAGGGGATTGCGGGGTTTGTTGGTGTCGCTGGCGGTGGCGGAGACATGGGAGGCATTACGTGGGGGAGATTTTGCCCTTCGTGTGAGCGCCGGCAGCGTCCAAGGGACTCGGGGGACCCTGCTTGCTAGCGGCACTGGTTAGGCGGTTCACTGGGTTTTTCCACCAACACCCTCCAAACACACGTACTTGGCACTCGTACTTATTAGTCTTATTATTAGGAAGTACTAACATTCGAATGTACGTAGTAGATGTAATTATAAATTTATAATGCAGTTAGAGCATAATTATATTATGACTTATATGTAATTATACTATAAATCTATAACTAACACGTAAATTGGATGTATACGGACAAAGCTATTAGCTGGTGCAGTGGTACCTAGGGTTTGACGGTTGCTATCGGCACCTCATGAGTTTAATTCCCCTCGCCTTTGCATGTGCATGAAATGTTTTCTCCCCACAGCACGAATATTTGATGGCTAAAAAATAAAATATTTTTCACTGGAAATTAAATTGTCGCGTGTTACCTGTTAAATAGCAGAACCGACTTATTATGGTTGTTAAGAAAAAGACCTCTATTTTGTTTAAAAAGAAAAGTACTCCGTTTCTTAAAAGATGGCGTCCTATATTTGCATATAGCCAACCTGTTTTGAAAACAAATATCGTTTTGTGATATAAACATTACAGTCAAACCTCTTTAATTTACGTTAGTAATAGATTATAAATATTAGAATTTAATACATGAAGATGGATTTGTTATAAAAAATTACTTTCATATGGATATATTTTTACTAATAAGTTTTATTAACATGCAGCTAGAAAAAGTAAGAACAGAGCAGTAGTTAATTGTCCATTCATTGCAAATATACAAAATTTTACACTCAACTGACTTCCCATTCTGACTTCTACACAGTACATGTATAACTATATAAGAGATCGTACGACTCTAAATAGCATTTCGCCTCTATGTACGTTTCATTGTCGGCACCTAATGCCCGAGAAGTTGCTTTTTTGACGAGACAACAACATTATTCCTCTACGATTGCGATATGAGTACTATTGAGACATTTCATTAGTCGGAATTGTACATTCCCTATCGTTCAAGTGCAGTACTACCTTTTATATATTGAAGTGCAGTACCTTTTATATATTTTCTCCTATACACTTGAACTCGTTCCAAACAATATTCTTAAAATTTCTCCAATTAGAGCAGAAGCTTTAGCCGGACAAAGTCAAAAAGCAGAGATTGTCACCTAGCTATAGGTGTATTAGTACAATACAGTTGCAATGTTCACGGGCTTAATTAGCTGCTTAATTAGTTAGTTAGATCGTTCCAACATCCCCTTCCTGTACTTTCTTTTTGCCATTTCGTGCGTATAGGTGTAGGGGAGAGAAGCGATTATACAGGCAGACCGGAGGTCGAGCTCGCGGCGATCGTTGACAAATTCAGAGATCTCCAAAGGGATTGGATGCTTGAAAAGACTTTGCTAATTCTCTTCCCTGTGATCATGTCTACAAATGGTAGCTCGTACTACACAAAGCTGGCTGATCTTTTCTTCTTATTAGTTTTTCGTCTGGCTGTCTCAGCACCTCTGCACGATTCCAAGGGGAGGGACAACCAACCCAATGATGAAGAATGAGGTTAGCAACAAAGACACCTTTTCCATTCTCTGACGGAAGGTAGGACAAGAAACTCAATTAACAACCTTAGGGTATCCCTAATAAAAGCCACAGATAGCAGTGGTCTCCTGTGGACCATATAGTCGAAGATCACACATGGAACATTCTACTCTACTCTTAAATGAACCTTATAAAATTTAAGGGTACTGTCTGAAGACACTCTAGCCCATAACACGTGTGTCCTAGTCCATGTAACCACGAGTGTGGTTTTTCCTCACCTACCCCTCCTTTATTATTCTACTCACCGACCGACCACCTCTCCCCTCCTCTAGATTGCGCAGCTATCTTCACTTCTCGTCACCTCCGTCCGTCACCACCCACGATTCCTTCCTCCCAGCCAAGCTCTCCTGTCACTGTCACCGATGGAGCTCCTCTTCACCGCGCTAGATCTGGTGGGCTGCGTCATCCCCAGGTCGTTGCCGCCTCTCTCTCCCTCCGTCCCTCGCCGTCCACCAAGCCAGCAACCTGATCAGGTAGGCTGCGTCGTCCCCAGGTCACCGCCACCTCTCTCTCTACCTCCACCTGTCACCGTCCACCATGCCGGCAGCTGGATTTGGTGGGTCGCACTGCCTTCTACTCCCCACCACGCCACCGACTCGTTCCAGGGAGCTCCACCACCACGCCGTTTCCGAACCGTGCCTTCCCCTCCGGCTCCTCCCCACCACCATGGGCCTCTTCCAAGCTACGAGGCCGAGGGTTGAAGGAGGGAAATGACTATGTTGCAATAGGGATCATTAGCGTGAGGCTTAACCATAGCATCGCCTAACGTGTAGCCACGAGCCCACGACCTGTGGCTCCATGAAAAGGAGATGAGGAGCGCAAGGAGACGCGTGCCTCATAGAGGAGTCGCTTCTCTCTGCTGAGAGACGGATCCGGCGTGAAAAGAAACGTGAGCTCGACAACGTCAGCAAGGCTATTAGCCAAGGGTACCCGTTGGGGATGGCCTTACCCCCATCTTTGAGATGACTGATGCCAACCGAATGAGCAGGAAGGTACAGGAACAACCTGGAAGAAGTGATGGAACACAGGAGGATAAGATAACCTTGATGGAATAGAAGAATGTCCAGATGGTGAGTTTATTTTTGTCTTCTTCAAACAAAAAGAAGATGAAAACTAAAGGTTCAGAACAAAGCTTACCCCCGTACAACTTTCATTTATAATAACAGTAACGTGGTTCCACTTACCAAATATTCTTGCCCATTGCCCAATCCTAAAGGCAAGCACGGCTAATTAATTTTCAGTCGTCACAATGCTACATTGCACAAGCCCACCACATGAGAACTAAGCACAACCAAATACTACTAATAATCACAAACAGTCACACAGACGTGTAGGGCTCGTCAATGCTGTACAGCAGGTGCGAAAGAAACCATACATGATATATAACAAGCTAACAGGGATGGACATCTCAGAAGAATAGTGCACACAAAATAAACGCCATTACTACTGCCAACATCCCTATCCTCTTTCCTGAAGCTAATGATGAAGAGCCTGAGGGAGACGTTCCATTGTTGTTGGTCGCCTGGTTTCTCCGCGGCACAGGTGTAGCCGCAGAGGCTAGGCCGGACAACTCGGTAGACGCCTTTGTATGTTAGAAGGAAGACATCCTTCTTGTTGTCCTCGCCGAAGGAGAAAATGTAGCCCAACGATGGTTGGGGTGCTGCCTGATGCAGATTCGCAGGGTATCGGAGAGTTCTTGGAGCAGCTGAACGGAATCAGAGTTGAGGTGTAGTTTCCGCTGCTCTCTGGGGTCTCTGTGCCGGTCCACATTGCTGACGCGTAAAGATCAGCATATATGTACCTGAACACATATCAAGGGGATAGAAATTGTAATTTCTATAGCTAATTTTGCTGCGCAACTTGTAATTGTAAATGGTAAACACAAATAATAGTACTAGAAGAACAATACTGGCAATATGCATATTACTATGAGGATTGATTAATATATATATCAGAATAGATGATATGTTACTATCACGGCTCATTACTAGAAGAACAAATAGTCGTTTGGTTAATTACTATGCAGCTTGTAAATGTGAATGATATTGATATTCATCAATCCTCAAGTTGCTATTAAAGTCATGTTCTTCAATGGAAGGATTGATGAATATATGTCGGTGTGCAAAGATGAAAATGTATGGGTTAGGGTGCTATTGTAACTGCAAATGGTACACACAAAAACTAGTACTAGGGTGACTACCTACAAAAATAGGGATTGATGAATAAGCATCAGAGTGAAAAGTTCTGTACTTAACATGTTATATGCTTCTGTCTTGCAAAGCCCAACAAAGTGCTTTTCTACACGCTCAATCCATATTTTTATTTTTTCATTAGAAATATACTGTATATATGCATTTGTTTTACAATTAATGCACAAACTATTTTGCGCACCATAAGTTCTAAAAAAAAGTGAAGTTGCACTGTTGGCTTGACATGATAGAAATATAGCATGTGCCATGATTGGTTGTGAATAGGTAGTGTAACTGGTTCTAAATGATGAATTCCAGCGTACACGTTACCTAATGAAACTAGATACATGGAAAACTTTACTCATGCTGCATGGAGTCATTTTTTACGTCATTTGCTCCAAAATTATGAAATGTTAAGAAACCAACTAATAGCAGATACAAACCTTCCATATAGGCAGGGATCAGAAGACCCTCGATAAACAAATCCACCTGTAATTGATGCAGACCCAGTGTTCTTGTTGATAGCAGAATGGCTGTAGCCCATAACAGGGAAGATGGCATTTATAGAGTTAAGTGATGTATTCCCTCCAGGTGACCATTCTGGATGATAGATGTATGGGCCCTCATATGCACGCCATCCATAGTTTCCACCCTTCGAGATCAAATCTACCTCTTCATATAAATCCTATGGATGTATGTCAAGCGAGGTAAAGTGAAATCGTTCGACGACATGGCTAATTGCTACTAGTAGCTTTGCAACTGGATTGGAGTACTAGGTTTGCATTGCACTGTTGCGTTGCGATGTGTTGATTGCTGGTTAAGAGACAGATTTTGTGCCGAGTCGTGAGATCGATGTTATAGTTTAGTTGCAAACCTGCCCCAAATTAATGTTGTTTCTGAATTTCTCGATTATATGCTAATTTGTTCTAGGCATCTGCACAGTTAGTTCACATATGCTGGCTAAGAATTTATAGAACACATTGCTGCAAACCAATTATGGCATACATGCATGTACGGATGAAAAAGGATAGGCATTAATTGGAGAATTTAGAGTCTACACCAGGGGGATCCAGGAGGATTAGGGGTGTGTTATGTAGTATCGTCCAATGTCCATGGAAGATTACAATCGGGAAGAAATGGAGACATGAGCAGCTAGAGGACGATCTATGTTAGACTTAATCTTGTCGTTTGTGTTTTTTCATCCTATCAAGTCGTGTTTAGCTAATTAGTGGTTTGTGTCCACGTTAGTCTTTCCATGTGTGTGTACTGAGCAGTGAGCAGGTCAATAGTATGTGTGATTTAGTTTGATCAGGGAGGCCATGATCTGCATGCAAGTGAAGCATGGATTCTTGGCGAGAAGACTGGATCAGATGGCTCATGCATGTGTTGGTTAGTGATTTAGTGGTGCTCTGCATGCAGCGAGTTGTGCCTTGCATGTAGGAAGGTGGTTAGAGGATAATCCACGGGAGGTGCTTGCCGGTTTGTGCGGCAAGACGTGGCTTAACCTGTGCGTGTGTGTGGTCTATTTAACCAATGTAATCAGCATTTGTTAAGGTGTGCCAAAAGTGAAGTGAAAAACAAGTGTTTGTGCTGTGCGCGCTGGTGTGCAGCGTGGAAATTCCTTGCGTACTGTTCATCTTCTTCCTCCGTCAGTTCATCATCTCTGTGTGTGTGTGTGTTTCATCAAGTGGTATCAGAGCTGGGCCCACAATCTCTCTAAGTGCCGTGCACATGTGGTGTAAGCCCGAAGCCCAGTGGACCGCGGGTGTGAGGCCCGTATGTGCCTATGTGTTGGGCCGGTCAGTGGACTGCGGGTGTGAGGCCTGTATGTGCTCGTGTGTGGAGCCCGGTCAGGGCTAAGGGGCACCAATATGTGACGGGGCAGATTGTTGGGAATAGTCCCACATTGAAAGTTTAGGGGGAGGGGTCCCTCACCTCATGAGCTAGCTTTTGGGGTGTAGAAAGGCTTTCTCCCGGTTTTAGGCCAACAATGAAGTGGTTGCCCACTTGCCAATATTTTCAGAAACATTACCTGCCCAACATCTGCACAGTAGAAATAGGAAGGCCTCTCAGAATCAAAACTACATCTCCATGGGTTCCTCATGCCCAAGGCCCAAATCTCTGGTTGTAAGTCTCGGTCGTCACTGAATGGGTTGTCTTTAGGAACAGAATAATTACCCCACAAGCTCTGGTTAATGATTTGACTCTGGCCTGAAAAGCAACAATACTGTGAAGGAGCAATAATCTAATAAAAAGTAAATATCAATATCATATCATGAAGATGCGGTAATGGCACTTATTTCATCCAGAAAGTTTCGAAAGGACAGTGTGTTCACCTGATAAAATAGCTTTGGCTGACAAATGTAAACAGTCACGTAATGTTATTCTGATATCAAACTAGGACCGCAGACACAAAATTACAATTTACCATTGTCAGCTATATTTTTTTATAATCTCAACCATCCAAAAACATGTGCACATTAAATAATTATGTAAACGCCAAACATGCAAATTTTTAACGCTATCATTTTCTTAGTGTAGACTGCTTCATTTAGGATACTTACTAGTACCCTGGCATTCAGGAAGGAAAGAATATTAAATTATACATAGTGGGCATTTGAATAAAGCAATTATAAAATTTCCAACAGAATAATCTTTTTAAACCATCCTAAACAACAGTAACATGGAGATGAAACAATTAGACATGGCATTAAATTTAACAAATTATAATAATGGAATAGTCAATGAAATGACATTACGAATAACCATGAAAACAAAATCCATATTGCTAACTTACTTTGAACGCCATCAACATCAAGCCTCATAATTTTCCCCAAAAGTGATTTCTTATTTTGAGAGAAATTAAAAGGGTCGCCTTTGTTTCCACCATCACCCATCATAAGGTACAGATATCCATCTGTAGGTCCAAAAAGTATTTGTCCCCCATGGTGGGCTGTATATGGCAGTCCCATTGTAAATATCCTTCTAACCTCGGATG
Organism: Oryza longistaminata; assembly: GCA_009805545.1. NCBI lineage: Eukaryota > Viridiplantae > Streptophyta > Magnoliopsida > Poales > Poaceae > Oryza > Oryza longistaminata. The sequence continues at coordinate 28,537,514 of CM020180.1, read as the reverse complement.
GATTAGCAGATGTTGCCTAGAAAATAAATATACGATGAGAATGCTACTGAAATGTCAACTCTGTGATATCTTCTTTCATTTTATCATTTTATATACATGCTGTGTTGTGTCTTCATAAATAAGAGAATACACAGAAGAAGAATAAGAGCAAAGAGCATTGATGTCAATATTTGCACAGAAGAGTGTATCAAAATGCATACCTCAGAAACATTTGATGATGAGACTTTCGCAGAGTACTCTGCAACAACAACTTGGTACTGGCATGGCTGGGCACCGTTATCAGATCCAAGCTTTGAAGGATCACAGTTAACATCAGAATTACATGAACACCTACCAGCACAGTTAGATGACTGAGTTCTGTCACAATTATAAGAAACAAAGAAGCGCCCATTGGTAGCAAACTTTGGGTGAAATGCTATACCCATGAGTCCAAACTCAGAATCAAAGTGGACTTCATCAGTTAGATCAATAAATGGGCTGGCTTCATCAAATTGTAGAGTGCCTCCAGAGCCTTGTTCTGGGACAGTTGCCAACCATATTTTACCTGCTTGGCTAGACAAGAAAACTCTGTTGGATCCATCAGGATGAGGAGCCATGTTCAAGTATGTCCCGTTTCCAATTCTCTCAATACACACCCCTTTAGGACTGGGTGATGGTTCTGAAGTGCTAAATGAAACTTCGTTTCCATTTAAGCATACTGACTGATTGTCAGATGAGCCACCAAATGATGTACAAAAGTCATTTTCTGACTGCCAAACATCAGTAAGTTTTGATGATGAACTAGGTAATGTTGCACCACCTTGCAAAGGAGATTGAAAAGGAGAATTCAGTATTGTCACATTCTTGCATGTTTCCCAAACTAGTTTGCAGTAGTCTTGTGTAGAATCCTTCGATTGAGTAGAACTAGCTGAAGCTGATCCATTGCACAGGACAGGAACCATCCGAATCTTTGAGCTTGAGTTGAACAACTCAGCCGAATATGGATTACATTTCTGGATACAAAATTAGAAAATCTTTTAGCATGATATCTACGAGCAACAAACCAGTATTAACTATCAGCTCACAGAAAAAATAAACCAGCAGAATATCTCTTGAAATCCATGTCCTACTGCAAGTACTGATCATCACATGGCAGCCAGGCAGTGTTATTATTATTATTATACACAGAATACTATGAACCTAAAACCCAATGGCTTTACCCGATGCATGTCCCGGTCACACCTACTTTTTAATGATTTAGATGAACTTTTTATTAGAACCAAAGGTGGTTTACATGAAAATTCTATTGCTTTTCCCTTTTTAGATTCTTATAGTAATAAGAGTATGGTTATATCCTTGTATGTTAGAGTCTTGAATCGCAACACACCTATCCAATATCTGATTCAAGAATAAATGGTACGTGGATTGCTGCCCATCCCTCTAAGAAGTCAACGAGTGATAGTGTTGGGCAGAGGTGTGCAGCCCGTGGACTCAGCAGTCATCACAACCTGGGAAGAAGAATGTCCAAGGGTTCGGTTGTTCGCTGTGAGGGTGGTTCATGAGTTTGGTTTAGAGATTTCGGCTACCAACATTTCGATGCTAATACGACTGATCAACACTATCATCATGACCGTCACCGAGAATTAAAAAAAAAAAATACTCAGCTTAGATCCTCCCCACGGAATATCAGCTTGATCAGACAAAACATCAAACACTTGGTGTGCAACCCAAACAGCAGCCAGAAACTGCTGAACCAACTCTAATTTGTTTTTTTGGGTCTTCAGATTTTTCCCCTGAAGACGAGACGGCCACGGAAAATCATGATAAGCAAAGGTAGTAACGAATCCCGTGCGTACCGCGCAGAGGACGGACTTGACGACCCCGGCGCACGCGGCGTCGGAGACGTTCATCGCCTCGAACCGCTTCCTCAGCGCGGCATCATCCGCGGCGCCGCAGCAGCTGCTGCTCCCGCTCCCGCTCCCCCCGCCGCCGCCGCAGAAGCCCAGCGTCGTCCCGTTCAGCGGCACCGGCGCCCCTGCACCCGATCAACCACACACACAAAACCCAACAAAAAAAAAAAAAAACAAAAAAAGGAGTCCAGAACAGAGGAATGGCACGCCGGAATCACACTACTCACTGGAGTCGGTGCAGAGCGGGAGGGCGAGGGCGGGCGGCGCGGCGAGGAGGAGGAGCGAGCACCAGCAGAGGAGCAGGCTCTTGCTGTTCGCCATGGCCGTCGCCGTGGTGGGGTCTCGCGGGCATGGCGCGGCGGGGCGGGGCGGATTTATTGGGGGAGGAGCTCAGCACTTGGACTTGCGGGAGTAGGAGGGAGGGGAGGGGGAGAGTCGTATCTCGCATGTGGGCGGGCGTTGACCACGCCTGCTGGTTTAAATATTGCGCAACTTGGAGACCCGTGTCGGCTCGTTGGTGGGTCGCCCCACCGCTCATTCCGGCGCCGGGTCCGTACACTAGCCGGTTGTTTCGACACACGAGGGAAATAAGGGCATGTTTATTTCTCAAACAAAATTTTTCACGCTGTCACATCAAATATTTAGACACATGTATAGAGAAGTAAATGTGAAAAGAAATCAATTATACAGTTTACGTGTAAATTATGAGATGAATCTTTTAAGCCTAATTACGCTATGATTTGACAATGTGGTGCTATAGTAAATATTTGCTAATAATGGATTAATTAGGCTTAATAAATTCGTCTAACCAGTTTTCTGGCGGAATCTATAATTTATTTCGTTATTAAAATACGTTTAATACTTCAAATGTGTATTCGTATATCTGATGTGATATTTAGGAGGCAAATATTTTTATTAGCCCTTAAAAAAACAAAGAGAGTGATCGGTTGATGACTTGGATAGTAGTAGTAGACAACAATAGAGTGGTTTGAGTTTCAACTTCACGGTGTGAAGTGCCTAGTCCGAGTTTCTAAAGCCGTAAAGCTTCTCCTAACACCTTCGACTCTTCCAAGTTCCAAACAACTTAAATTTTCATCGGATTCTTAAGAAGCTGTACTTTTGAAATTCAGAAAACCAACCAGGCAACCAGAAGTTACAAACCGTTTATAAAATCTTAAACTCCTCAAGCATGTACATATGCACATTGCCACTCATCCGTTCTAAAATCATATTTGATTTTCTTTTCAAAGTGAGTATTAAGAAGTCATATATATATAATTAAATTGAGTATTTTTTTTATTAGTTGAGACGAAGGAGTAAATCAAGAGATAATTGTATTCTAATTTAAGGCAAAATCTGAACACTACGAGCAGCTATATTGGAATGGCAAATTTTATCACAGGACACTTAAAGTTTGTGTAATTTATTGATAGACACCGTAAAAATGTGTTACAGTTGAATGGCATAATAAAAAGTTAGTATTTTGCCAGAGAATACTTTCCGCACAATTTAAGATATATATTTTTCTAAAAAAAATGTCCCTCAAGCCAAAAGCTTCGAACCTGATGATGGGGTGATGATAAATGGCATGCTTGGTAGAAGCTCCAACTCCTAAATTTAGCTTCGAGAGTTGAGTCTGGAGTGGAGTTGTGGAGCTGCCTAAACCTAGTTCCACCTCTTTAGTTCATTTTGTGAGAGCACTCCACCCAGCTATGCTCCCATTTTAGGTGAAGCTGAAACTTTTTTGGTTGGGCTTCAACTTCAGGAGAGGTGGAGGTAGAGTTGAAGCTGTGCCAAACAAGCCCAGAATATGATGTACGCTATCAATGCTTGAAGATTCAATGTTGCATAATTTTTAGATTTTCACTCTTGCTAACACCATGTTAGAAGCTCATGGTCTTTGAGACATTCTCGTATATTTAACGAATTTATCTTTTCAATTGGACCGAAAATATCCTTCATTAAATTAATCATCGAGTCTCTGTACATCTTTTTAAAATATATACCCCTCCGTCAAAAAAACATAATTCTAGCAACGAATCTAGACACGCAGATTCTTTTTGGACGGAGTAAAGTTAAGTACGCAAATTTTAGGAGTAAGAGTGTTAGCATGGTAGAGAAAACATGATAACATTTGCTCAAGTCCACGGTTCACACTTGATGGATATTTTCTTTCTTTTTTTTTCTATTTGTCGCAATCATGTTGGATTGTTTTTCTTCTCCAGGTATGCTTGCCTAGCGGTATATATATATGATTATATGTACGTGGTTTCTTGACTATTTCAGTGTTAATTTGTAATATTGTACTCCTACTCGGAATGCATGTCTCAATTATTTGCTTGATGCATGCTCGTAGTTACTCATCTCTCCATCTCAGCACAAATGGTTGGTGCTACGAAACCTGGCTGTGGGGTTAATTTGACTGTGCCACAACAACTGAGCTGACTATATCTCTTTCCAGATCGAGCAATAGCTCCAAACTCTCTGACTTTGGTTCACAAAGATCACTACAAAAGTCATAGTTTCATGAAAGCGTTGGCTGCATTTGTCAACTGCGTTGTCGATCGACTCAATGCCAAAAGTCCTATCCTTCAATGAAGATGACAGAATTAGTTCGTCGTTCAAACAAAAAAGAGACAAATTAATATTTAAAGTTTTCTGTGGTCTGAAACAGTGTGCAAACACAAACCTGAGCTGGGAGCACGTAGACGTCACGGTCAAGGACACAGTTCAACGGTTGGAAGTTTATGGCAGCCCACGAACAAAGTCTCCAATTTTGACTTGCTGCTGCTCGTGTTCGATCCTTTGCCATTTTTTTTTTAAAGAAAAAAGTTTTGTGCGTTTTGTGATATAGGTATATAGTCATATTTTGATGAAGCTTTAATCGCTGGCAGTGCAAGTTGGCACATAAAATAGCATTTGCGCTCGATGTGGGGGAAGAATATATTAGTAGAGATTTTATCATCAAAAGTACTTTAGCTGTTTAGCATACTATAATTTTAATATAATGTAGCATATCATGTATGTGGTGTACTATATATTATCAGAATCAATGGTGGATCGAGGACCAACGTGGCTTACCTGTTGTTTCGGTTGTTCCTATGAACTCCCATCTGTGTTCTCCTACCTACCTGCATTTCCACCTGCATAGATTAATTAATTTGCATGCTCCCCACAAGTTGTTCTTCCTTGCCAGTTGCCAGATTGTATTTCCAGGATACGTATCCTCTGCTAGGCTGCTAGCAAGGGTTGCCGTTCGCCATTATCTCCCTCCATCCGTATCTGACGGCTGTCCTTTTATGGTTCCAGTTTTAGATTGAATAATATATGTTATCTTACTAGATCAGATTTCTTTCCCCCTTTTTTTTCCGAAATACACTACAGACGCATGACGCTCACAGGATCATACGCACCCAATACATATGAGCGCATTCGAAGACTGGGTCAACATATTTTCATATTCACAAAGTCACCACGTACATCACAGATCCATACCATAACGCCCTCTTGAACAGATGATGTTTTTATGAAATTGCATATGGCTATTGGTGCATGCTAACAGACGCTAGCCATGAATTGGCCATTTTGCTAGCCAAAGAGCAATAAAGGAGCCGATTACAGAATAACCCAAGGGTGTCATTTTTTGCCACCCTTTAGGAGGGCTAAAGGGAGCCGCATGCAAAACGATTAGGGTATCAATTTTATAGACGACCCCCTTACCATCCTCTTGAAGTGCTGCAAGGGCTATCTGCAAAATAGTCAGCCCCTCAACGGGTGATATGCCAATGGACGTCTACAGCATCGTAAAAAAGGCCATCTAGAAGGGTGTTTATCAAAGAAAAAAAACGCTCTCTCATATAGCGTTAGGTAAAGATCTGTAAAATTTTAGGACCAAATATTATTTTTTTTAAAAAAATAGTAAATATAAAAATTAAAAATCGTCAAGGGTGGGTGGACTCATTCTCTGGGCCAACTAGCCATGGCCGGGTAGAGGTACATGGAGCACAATGATTTTCTTTTCTTTTTGGTGGGCCTAAACAAGCTTGGATTGTCAATCTGGGCCTTAGCCTATCTCTATGTTTCTGCTGAGTAATGTTCTATGTTTCCTTAAAAAAATGTAAAAAGATTATTTTTAAATCAAGATTTATAGAGGTTTGTTTTGAAAACTACTTTAAAAACAACGGAGGGAGTATAAAAAAAACAACAAAGACAAATTTCAGGTAACAATAATTTCATTTTTGACAAAATTCGTTTGTTTACTCGACAATTACATTAAAACCTTGTCGAGTAAAGTACGACAACATGTTCTATTTTACTAAAATTTTACGGATATTATTTTTCCCAATTTGTGGCAAATGAGAGCCCCTGATACAGTGATACTCCTGGGAAGAAGACCTGAATATGTCTTCCCATGGGCCGACATATCCAATTCCGCCCACGTAGGCATCCACGATGACGCCACCTCACACACGATCCCACGGAGTCCACGTCTAATCCGATTCGGATTTCGAACGACGCGTCGACGGTTGCGCGCGCACGCGTACGCGCGCCGATAAATTCGCCCGCAATTCTCCGTGCTCTTCGACTCGATCTGTCCGAGATCGATCGATCGATCCATCCATCCATTGATCGAGATGGGCGCGGCGGAGGAGACGACGATGAGGCTGCTCTGCAGCCATGGCGGCCGCCTCGTGCCGTGCGCCCCGGCGGCGGCCTCGGTACGTCGGCGGCGAGACGCGCGCGCTCGCCGTGCCGGCGGGGCCCCCTTCCGCGAGCTGACGGCGCGGCTGGCGGAGAAGGCCGGCGCCGACGCCGTCACGGCGGTCAGGTCCCGCCTTCGCCGACGAGGGCCTCGACGAGGACCTGCTGGTGTCGGTCACCTCCGACGAGGAGCTCGCCCACATGCGCGACGAGTACGACCGCCTCAGGGGCGCCCGGCCGTCCGCGAGCTTCGGGTGTTCGTCTCCACCGCCGTTGCGGGCGTCCATCAGCAGCGGCGCCAGCCCGTCGCGCCCCCGATGATGATGCGGCGCGCGCGGAGCGCGCAGGAGCTCGCCGGGCGCCTGGCGGCCGGCCTTGCCCGCCGGCCGGGCGGAGCGCCGCCGCGCCGTCCGTGCGGCGAGTGCACAGCGCGCAGGAGCTCGCCGCCGGGGCGGCCACTCGCGCCAGTGCTTCGACGACCGCCGCCGCCTCCAGAGCTGCTGCTGGTGCTGCCACTGCCGCCGCGACCAGTGCGCGGCCGTGCCACAGCCGGCGCGGCCGGTGCGCCAGCTGCCGTCCGCCATGTCCAAGAACGTCAATGGCGCGCGACAGGCGGCTCCTGCAGTGTCAGCGGCGGCGAAGGCGACAGGTCCGGTGATCTTCGAGTTGGAAAACCGAAGAGCTTGCTGGGAGTTGGAGTGATAGTTAGGGTTTAGCCTCTTGTAATCAGTAATCACGCCTCTGTAGTTCATAGTTATTCTTCACAATTTCTATTCAGAAATCAGAAGTGGAGCTGTAAATTCTTTTAGAACGTCCTCTTCGTCCAATACTAGTTTGGACGATTTGTGGCTCAGTAATTAGTAGTTCTGGCCACAGGATGTAATTAATGATGGAGTAACGTTGGTTCTTGGATTGTAAATAAATAAAGTTATGAACAATGGTAGGTACAGTTTATTGCTTGCTGATGTTGTGATGTACTTCCTCTGTTTCAGATTATAAGACTTTTTAGCATTGCCCATATTTATATAGATGTTAATAAATCTCGGCACCGAGATTCATGAATGTAGGCAATAGTAGAAAGTCTTATAATATAAAACGGAGGAAGTAGATTGTTTCAAAGTTAATTACATATGTACAATATGTTGGCTTGACAACCTGCGTGAGTTCATGGCGCAGTGAATAAGTATCAGGAAGTTCAATCAAGCAATCAGCATTCAATTAATCAATCAGATTAATTCAGCTGAATACGAAATTAGCTTACTTCCTCAGAAAATAATGGAATATGAAATTCCATGTCCATGATTCCAGCATGTCTTTTGAAAGCCCGCTACCAGCCACAACAAGTACTGCATATGAAGGCAGATTAATTTTAAGTCTAATTTTAAGTGAAGTTACCAACTTCCTTGAACCACAAATACTGCATACTCAAGACGGAATATCAGCGAAGTTACCTTGACTTTATTAGACCAATGACAATGAGCCTAATAGAATGTCCTCAGTTCTACAATACTGAAGAAACTGCATCCAAGGACAAGGTTCAGAATGAACAAAACAAGACATTCAGATGGTGTATCAGTATTATCCCTCACATTATGGTTGATTTCTTCAGCAGTTTTTCTGGGAAAGCAGATTCCGTGAGGGGATGTTCCCTCGTTCGATCAAAAACTATCCAAAGTTTGGAAATTTGACACTTCATACAACATATATATAACACTTTACGAAATCCTTCAAGTCTAAACTCAATTCATACACCGGGATATTAAAAAGACAAATCCAACCTATCAACAGTATGTGCACTATTTATACTTGAATTTATCCCTTTTTTTTTCTCAATATGTAGGTTGATTTTGAATTTGATTTTAGGTGAAGTGATAGATGTCACTTATTCTACATTATCAAAAGTTTTGATTTTTTTACCACCATTTACATTGGGTTTGAGTGACAAAGGAATACAAGAGGACATCTCAAGAGAGATTATATTCCACTCTTGGTTTTTCTCCACTTGACAATGGTGCTTTCCACAACTGCAAACCGATTGAAATCCCTTTCTCCATTCTTCTCGTTATCTCGTACTTCCAATCCACCGCGACTAGATCGCACGAAGGGAGGGAAGCGCGTGATCACGCAGGACGAGGGGAGATCGAGTTGGTAGTTAGGAGGTGGTCCACCTTGAGTCAAGTTTAGGCTATCTCTTGGAGTGAAGTAAATATTTTAATCCTCACATAGGTCTTGTTTGGATCATTCGAGCTATTAAATAACCCTCCGGAATCTTACTGTTTAGGAGTATTAAACGTAGATTACCGACAAAACCGATTCCATAACCCCTAGGCTATTTTGCGAGACGAATCTAATGATGTATATTAATCCATGATTAGCGGCTGATTACTGTAATATCACTGTAGCAAATCAGGGATTAATATACCTCGTTAGATTCGTCTCGCAAAATAGCCTAGAGGTTATGGAATGGGTTTTATCAGTAATCTACGTTTAATACTCCTAAATAGCAAGATTCCGAAGGCCCTCCGGATCCAAACAGGGCCATACTTATTAAAGATTTTAAAAAGAGATTTAGGGAATATAATTTTGGCAACAATTGGTGATGCTCAAAGCAGGGTATGTTCGTCCTCAAGGGTGGACCTCTGGCTCTGGGTCACTTGGCCATGCCCGAGTTAATGATTTTTCAATTTTTTCTGTGGGGCTAAACAGGCTTGTCTTACGGATGATGGTGGCGTCTTCAGAGTCATTATTGTCTTACGGATGATGACGTCGTCTAGGAGGTCTTGTTTCTCCGCCTTTATCTCCTTCGTTCCTCTCAGTTCAGTCTTTGGTGTTTTCACGGTTCTCATTAGCAGGTTAGCATAAGGGATAAGGGATAAGTGGATCTTCCTCTCTCCCACTCTCTCCCTCATTAACGCTTCTCCAGGAAGATGACTGAGAACCAGGTTTCCTAAACCGTCGGGCCCGGGGTTACCGTGCCCCGGCAGTAAGCACGGTTACTACGCGCTAACCGTAAAAAACTGTGCAAAATTTATCAAAAATTCAAATTATTTTTTTTACTTTTATTTGAATTTAAGGAGATTACCGCGGTATTCATATTACCGTACGCCACGGTAAACCCGTTAACTGTGGTAACCGTGCGGTTACCGGTGGTAAGGTAAACCCTACTGAGAACCCATCGACGGTCTTCTAATTGGAGTAAGTGTTCAACAAGGCATTTGCAGCCCCCTTTAGGACTAGCGACAGTTGCCATTGTGCTAGTGCTTTCTCTGGATGTGTTTCAAGGAGCTACCAAGTGTTGCGATCTTTTTTATTACAGCCTTTCAGGGTTGCGATCTTTTTTATTATAGCCTTTCAGGGTTGCGATTTTATAATTTTTTTCCTTGTTATATCAATATGAAACTTTGCATGCTAGTTGTTTAAAAAAAAGGAGAGAAATTTCAGTGAGCCATTTCCTTTTCATTTTAGATTCCTTTTTTAACACAATTCTTTTATTTAATCGAACTTACATTAATATCTGGTCGAGTAACATATGATAATATTTTATATTTTTACTAAAAATCGGCTAGATATTATTCCCAGTTGGAACAGTTTATGTAAATGAGAGCACCCCTGATACTCCTGAGAAAGAGATTTTTTACTGTCCTTGAGGTTGTGCAGTACCAAATCGTGGCCGTTGATCTGGCAAACATCCTACGGTCAAAAATCGTCGGTACCTCATGGTACCGCACCTTCCCATTGAAGCGGTACCGTGGGTGGGAGGGCAGTTTTGTACTTTCATCTTTATTCCGCGTCACGCACGCACGCGGCATCTCTTCCTCCTCCGTCTCTGCATCTCACAGGGCAGGAGCAGCGTTGAACTAACCGGCGGCGAGAGATGGCGGCGGGAGCAGGGGCATATAGGTCCTGAACCCTAGATCGGACCCGACGGTGGCCCAGATCGGCAATGGGTGACGGGAGGACCGGGATAGCTGCAGGCTGCGTCGGGAGCTTGATGATGGTTGCGGCGACGATTCATCGGCGACGGCGGCCGCAGCGATGGTTGCAGCGGTGATTCGTCGGAAGCTCAATGTGCGGCGGACTGATGCGACGCGACGTTGGCACGGAGATGCGGCAAAGGGAAGAGAGGGGAAGAGGGTAAGGCCGGCGATGGTTGCAGCGGCCATTCATCGGGAGCTCGACGATGGTTACGGCAGCGATTCATCGGAAGCTCGATGCGACGGCGGCCGCGGCGGACTCGATGCGTCGCGACGGCGCAGCGGCAGACTCGATGCAACGTGACGGCGGCAGCGGCAGGCGGCAGCAGCGGACTCGATGCGACGCGACGGCGGCCGCGGCGGACTCGATGCGACGCCGGCACGGAGATGTGGCAAAGCTTTGGAGAAGACGAGAGATTCTTTCATTCATGGCACGTCGCCGACGAGTATCTTGTCGCCCTCGTCGTCACGAGCGTCGAGCGTGTACTCGCCGGACATTGCTGCCGCTGTCGAGGAGCCCGGCAATCGCCTCCTCGCCTCCTCCCGTGCAGCTCTTGCCGCCGGCGACGGCGGACATGGTTGGGTCCCTTTGAGCCTCCACGAGCAAGCAAGCAAAACGCCATCAGAGGGTGAGGGATTAGCGCCACCCTAAATTTGTTTACCGCGATCGTACCCCTCCTAATCAACGTCTTAAATCAACGGTTAGATTATATTAGTACCTCATAGAGAATGGGAAAGATGCTCCTGGAAATCCTGAATTATCCTTCGGCTGGGCCGACATATGCAATTTCGGCCCACGAAACGAAAGCATCACCCTGAGACAGGGTCCATGTCGAATACGATTCGGATTTCGAACGACGCGTTGACGGCTGCGCAGCGCAGGCGGGGTCGATAAATTCGCGCCAGATTCGCCCTTCCCGCGCACATCTCATCTCATCTCCCCCCTCACCTTCCGATCCTTCTCTCCCTCACCTTCTGACACTCCGAGATCGATCCATCCATCCATCGATCGAATCGTTCCGATGGCGGCGGCGAAGAGGAGGAGGAGGCGATGATGAGGCTGCTCTGCAGCCACGGCGGCCGCCTCGTGCCGTGCGGCCCCGGCGGCGGCCTCCGGTACGTCGGCGGCGAGACGCGCGCGCTCGCCGTGCCGCGCGGTGTCCCCTTCTGCGAGCTGACGGCGCGGCTGGCGGAGAAGGCCGGCGCCGGCGCCGAGCCGACGCCGTCACGGCGGTCAGGTACCGCCTCGCCGACGAGGGCCCCGACGAGGACCTGTCTGTGTCGGTCACCTCCGACGAGGAGCTCGCCCACATGCGCGACGAGTACGACCGCCTCAGGGCGACGCGGCCGTCCGCGAGCTTCCGGGTGTTCGTCTCCACCGCCGCCGCCGCCGCCGCGCCGCCGGCGTCCAGCAGCGGCGCCGCCACACCCACCGTCGCGGCGCCCCGATGATGATGCGGCGCGCGCGGAGCGAGATGGGGCTCGCCCGCCGGCTCCCCGCCGCGCCGCCGCCCATGCGGCGAGCGCGCAGCGGCGCAGGAGCTCGCCGCCGGTGCGGCAGCCACTCGCTCCAGTGCTTCTACGACCGCCGCCGCCGCAGCTGCTCTGCTGCTGCTGCTGCCACCGCCGCCGCGACCTGCCACCGCCGGCGGCGGGCCGGTGCGCCCCGCTGCCTCCATGTCCAGAACGTCAATGGCGCGCGACCGGCCGGCGGCCAAGAAGCGGCGAAGGCGGCCAATGGTGGCCATGGAGATGGACAGCCGAAGAGCTTGCTGGGAGTTGGAGTGATAGTTAGGGCTTAGTCTTTGTAACCAGTAACCATGCCTCCTGTAGATATTATTTACAGAAATTGAGAAGATTCAATTTCTATCTTCAGAAATCAGAACTGAAGCTGTAAGTAAATGCTTGTAATTGCCATCGCAACATCCTGATCTTCGTCCAAAATTTAGTTTGGACGATTTGTGGTTTTAGTTTTGGCCACGGGATGAATTGATGGATTAATATTGATTCTTTGACTGTAAATAAATAAATGAAGTAAATTCTGAACAATGGTATGGGCAGTTTAAGTGCTGATGTGTGCGGTTGATAGTTTCAAAAATTCATCGATAATTATGATTGCTTGACAACCTGCAGCGTTTCATGGGACAATGAAATTCAATTAAGCAAGCAGATTCAATCAGCTGAGTGCAGAAGCTGATTCCTTGTCCACGAAATAATGGAATATGAAATTCCTTGTCCACGATTCCAGCATGTCTGTTTACAAGCCGGATACCAGCAACAAGTAATGCATATAAAGACAGATTATAAGTGAAGTTATCTTGATTTCCTTAGACCACAAACACTGCATACTCAGACTGAATATCAGCGAAGAAGTTACCTTTATTTAATTAGACCAAAGAGCCTATCAATATGTCCTCAGTTCTATACAATACTGAAAGTAATTGTATCCAGGAGAAGGTTGAGAATGAACAAAACAGCCATTCAGACGGTGTATTATCCCCCACACATTATGATTGATTTCTTCAGCAGTTTTTCTCCACTTCGCTCCAGTATTCAACCAACAACAATGCTTTTCAGATTTTGCCCATGTCAGAGCTGCAAACCAATTTAATACAGATGCACAAGCTTCGGATCTTGAGGTATGGCCCCAGTATGTTTCAACAGACCAAAGGCCGGTTAGTAAGGATGCAGTTCTTACTGGTTTGCATTCTCCTGGGAGAAGGTTTTCATCTGGTTTTTTTAGCATCATCAAATATCTCCTTAAAATGAGTGAAACTGTAACGTGTAAAAGGGGATTCTTAGGCTGTACAACATGCAATATCTTAGTCTGTCATAACTTTACATTAGAAAATGGCAAAAACTTTAATTAGTTATTCTAAGGCCAAACAGAAATTGATTTGCACTCGATAAAAATTGTTGAAAACAATTCAGCAAAACGACTGAAATAAGGATCGATGAACGATTCTCCTTGCATGATGGAGACATGATGCAGAGCATATGTAATGATCAAATGATATTATCATTGGCTTTTACCTTCCTTGCAGCAAGCTTGGACTGTTCTTGGCTGTTTGCTCCAGTGCAGACCCTCTTTTCTGAAGCAAATATTGGTCATGTTGTCTTCAGCTACCTTAAACTTCAGTTAAGCCCTGTCCAAGAGCACAAAGGGTATGATCAGACCGGTTGATACAAAATCTCAGGTTGTATTCCAGAAGGAAGACAAAATAGATGTATTTTCATCTGAAATTATGTGTATGGGTCGCAACTCTGCATTATAAGCCTATAGAGCAATATAACCTGCAGATCAGATTAACTGTTGAGATAATGGTCCTGAGATATGTATCAAATAACGGAGTGATTACAACTCCTACTTAATCAGTGAATTCCTGCAGAAAATAGGAAGCACTATTAGAGTTTTGGATTGGCCAGTTGCTAGTGATTCAAGATGTTACGGCCATTTTGACTCAATGATAACAGGGAAGAAAACCCACACAACTGAGCGCCTAATCTCGTATAATAGCAGGTAGCATCCTGGTATGTCAAAATTTCACAAGTTCAAATAAGAACCTACAGATTGACAACGCCACCACAAAACTTACATTTAACCTCACAATGAACATTGGGGATGAAATAACAGGAACATCAGTTATGAAATTAACAGGGCAGTAGGCTACAGAACAAAAAAATAATCTGAATATTTAACAACTAGCAGATCACAGTTCGATAGGAATTCAAACAGGCAAACCTGCTACAATCATGCATATAAAGATGCACAAGAAAAATTCAGTGACCATATAAACTGAGAAAGAGTAATTAAAGAATACAGGCCACAGGTTCTTCAGTCCTACAGAAAAGAATCAAAGATTGAGTTCATCACCCAACCAGACACGTTATTTCAAATGTTCAAATTCATTCAAAAGTGGACATATAGTTGAATCACCAGGAACCAATGAAGATATTCATCTTGTTAGGAATACAGCTCCACAAACTATGCATCTTGAGAGATGACAAAGTATATTGCAAAGGACTAGAGAACCATGTAACAAGTCAGCCCTCTTCTTTACTTGCATGAGTGCATGACCTTACCAGGAGATTCTGGTCTGATTTTGTCAGTTTCACTCCCTCGGTAAACTAGTGAAACTGTAACATGTAAAAATAACTGCTTACCTTACCAGTTGAAGCCTTGGTATGCTATCTAGTTATTTCTGTCCCAGAGAAAATCACTATGATAAGCAACGCAGGTTGCTCTTACAAATGAGAAATTTTAAGGAAAAAAACTTCACTAAATTTGCAACAGACGTAATTGCACAAACAAAAATTTTCATACGTAATCTTACATACCAACTGACAGCAGATTCCTCGTAGACAAGGGAATGGGAGAATCTACTTGCTACTGAAAAATTCTTATGATGCAGCACCTCATTTGGATATTCTCTCAATTTTTTTCAGAGCTATTCTAGTGGCTTTTCAACAATTCAAACAAGTCAACTCAGGTGTATTAACATGAACATTTCAGAACTTGCTGTTTACGAGCTTAGGAAAATGCACAAGCAATTAAAAGTAACTAGTAGATTTACATCTGATGCCAAATATTCATCTAAGCAATCAACTGCTGATCACAACACAGCTGATGGTGATTAAAATAATGAAATGAGCACATGTTTTAAAGGAATAATCTCATTCCTCTAGGTAGTCGAAATAATAAATTAGTTTAAAGGTAAAGCTGATACATAAGAAATGTAGGATGAGCATAGCCATTGCGTATAAACAACACAACACAAATGGCAGCACAAATCTACAGGTAGCATGTAAAGCCTATGTGGATCCAGAGAGACAGGATGCTAAGATAACAACAATGTCAGTACACAATCTGACCTCAGCTACGAAGGCTAATAGTTGTGCTCCTTTAATGGTAATCTTCTATCTGGGAGCTGTACAGATTTATTCCTGACCAAGGGTGCAGAATTCCTCGCATTTATATTCTCCGAGCTAAGCATTTCTTTGCTACTAGAATTCCGGAAGGCTTCTTCATTATTAACTTTATGCATGATCTTTGTCAAGCTTGTCATCAGATCTTCATCTACATGAATTGCTGCTCCAATGGTATCGACCAGTCCAGTCAACTCATCAAATAAATATTTCCTCTCTTGAACAAAGGCATTGCACATATTCTTTGTCCTAGACTTCAACTCTCCTACATGCTCATCCAGTACTTCTTTTCTTTCCTCCAAAGATCTCAGCTTATTTGCAACTTCCAGATGCTCCTTTGCATTTTCTAACATCTCTGCAGTTGCCTTGGCTTTGAGTTGCTCAAGATCATTCTTCAAATTGTTGGACTGTTGTTTCTCCAATGCTAAATTTACTTGCACTGCCTTAAGCTCTCTTTCACATTCTTCAATGAGCATGTCCTTGAACAAATTATCATGCTCTTGGATAAGATTGAGTGAATTAAGATTTTCTGCTAAACAATATAGTTGCCGAACCTCAACCTGAACTTCTGCTAGCTTTTCTGCAGCAGATTCGACTAGGTGCTTAATGTCAACTTGAGCAGATTCAACATTTTCTTGAATTTCAGAAATAGCATTTTCTTTTTCTGCAATTAGTGTATACCAATCAGCTTCCTCCTGATCAAACATTTCCATGAGTTCTTGCTCTCTGCATGTGTATTTCTGTTCGAAGAAACTGAGCCTTGTTTCAAGTTCCAAAAGCTTTTTGTCAAAGACCTCAACGATTTCAGAGTACTTTCTATTGACTTCTTGAATGGACCTGTCAGCCTCTGACTTGATAAGACCTGCCACATCAAGCTTTTTATCTAAATTTTCTTCTTCCAGCACAGCGATGTGTTGCTGAAGCTCGTCAATATTCCTGCACCTCTCATCTATTATACTGCATAACTTATCCTTTTCTTCCCTAAGAGACTCTTCAGCATCCATTTTGGAATTAAGAGCAGAAACCAGATCACTCTTTAGCACAGAGTTTTCATCCATGTAGCGCCCTAGCTCAGTTTCCATACTAACTCTCAACTTTTCAAATTCTTCCACTGCTTGCATTTGCTGATGAAGATTTTCTGTGACTTGGTCAAGCTCATTCTTCTTGTCCAAAAGACAACAGTTTACTTCATCAAGAGCACATAGCAACTTCTCATTTTCTTCACTGTAAGTCTTCTCGGCTTCTATTTTAGCCATATGGGTAGCATCTAGATCCCTCTTCAGGACACAAATTTCATCAATGTAGCCCTTGATTTCAGTCTCCATATTGACTCTCAGTTCTTCCAAATGTTCTAGTGCTTGCTTTTGCTGATGAAGAATGATTTCAGATTGTCTCAGTTCACAGTTCTTCTCAGAAAGGGCAGAGTTTGCTTCATTGAGAGCACCTAGTAATTTCTCCTTTTCTTCTCTTAGGGACTTTTCAATTTCTGTTGTTGCAATAAGATCTCTTTTCAGTACATTGTTCTCATCCATATAGCCCTTTAGTTCATTTTCCATAGAAAGTTTGAGCTCTTCCAAATGCTCCATTGCTTCTTTTTGCTTATGAAGATTGATTTCTATTTGGCTCAGCTCACTCTCCCGCTCAGAAACTGCAGAGTATGCTTCATCCAAATCAGATAATGCTTTCTGCAGTTTCTCATGCAGGCCTTTTTCCTCTTCTGAAGATTCACCTTTTAAGCAGTGAACATCTCTTGATGCATTGTCAAGATTGTATGTATCAAGCTGCCTTTGCATCTCTTCGCGTTCCTTTTCCATGTGTTCAAGCTGCTCAATTCTTTGATGCAATGTTGCTATTACCTCAACTTGTTGTGCCCGCTCAGCTTGAGATTGAGCAATGGCACAGTTATCTTCCTCTAACTGCTTTCTTGCAGCAGCAAAATTGTGCTCAAGTTGTGCACAGTTCTTCTGCATATCCAGTTGAATCGTTTCAAAATATGAGCAAGAATCATAAAGTTTTGATTCTACAATAACAAGAGCTACTGAAGCTTCCCAGTTCTGCACAGCTTGCATCTCCAGGGAGCTATAACTGCTCAGAAGCTCAATCTGCATTTGCTTGATAAGTGTATCTTTAGAATCTAACTGTGACAAGCATCCATCCAGCTCACTCCCAAGCTTCTCCATCTGTGTTTTCCATTCTGCCTCTTTATCTCTCAGCTTATCAATGCAGTTTCTATGCATCTGTTCTAGAGCTCGGAACTTCTGCTGCAGAACCTTCAACGAAACTACAGCATCTGCACCACCAATCTGAGCCTCCTGGTGTTCCTTCAACGAAGATCGCATATCCTCATTTTCTTGCTCAAGACGTGCCTTCCCATACTCCATTTCCTTGAGCAATGTGACCTTCTCAGCCAGTGAGCTTCTCAACGATGCGATCTCCCCATCCCGCTTTGCGGTAAGCGACTCAATTGTGGACCTCGCCTCTTCATAATCGGAGACCACATTACCATACAAGTGTTTCAATTCAGACATCTCCGCCTCGAGCAGCTTCCGGCGGCCTTCCTCATGGGCTAATGCCTGGCTGCACATCTCGAGCCTTGACCGAAAATCCTCAGCCATTCTGGTCTTGGAATCCAAATTGACCTCAAGAGTGCCAATCTGATCAACCAACATTGATCTGTCAGAGCCCCATTCCTTCTTCGCGGCCCTGAATTCATCCTGGACCTTTTTGAGTGCATCCTCGAGGTGCCTAAACTGCTCAGATTTCCACTTGAGCTTCCCCTCGACGGCGGCCTTCTGGTCCTCCATTTTCAGCAGCATATCGTCCCTCATCATCACCTCCTTCGGTGCCAATGCCCTCTGCTCAGCCTCCGAGCACTTCTTGTCCTTCTCCAACAGCAACCTCCTCAGCCGGGCAACCTCCTCGCCGCACGAGCGCGCGGCCGCCTCCTGCTCGAGCCGCCTCGCCTCGGACTCCTCCAGCGCCGAGACGAGCTCCCGCTTCTCCGCCTCCAGGGCATCGCTCCTCTCCCTGGCGCTGCTCCTGAGCCCCTCGTGCGCCGCGCAGAGGTGCCACAGTGCCTGCTCCTTCTCCGCGAGCCTGGCCTCCAGCTCCCGGCGCGCCTCCCCCGAGGAGGAGATCTCCTCGTCCCGGGCGGCGACCTCCCGCGCCTGCCTCTCCGCCTCCGCCCTCGCCTCCCGGAGCCGCGCGCCTGCTCGGCGCCCGCCCGCTTGAGCCCCTCGCGAGCTCCGCCTTGGCGCGGGCACTCCGCCGTGAGCGCCTCCACCTCCGACCTCAGCTCGTCCATCTCCCTGCACATCTCCTCCATTTCCACTGCCACCAAAAAAACAAAAACGCAATCAAACCACCCAACCAAAAATCTCGCGGAAAGCCGCGGCGGCGGCGCGGCGCCAACCCACCCAACCTTTGAGGGAGGAGCAGGTCGGGAAGAAGGAGCGGGACATGGCTAGAGATACGGCATGGGACCCTAGAAAATGTGGAGGTTGGGGGGAGGAGGATTTGAAATTGGGGATTACCTTCGGTTGGCGGAGGCGGAGGCGGATCTGGACGCAGCAGAGCGCGCGAGTCCGTTTGGTTTTTAGCCGCCGCCGTCCGCGGCTCTAGCGTTTGAAATTGGCGGCGCAGCGGTGGCGATGGACGGGGCACGGGGGTGTGGCTGACAGTTGGGCCCCACGTTGAGACAGTGTCGTAATGGCTCGGCTGACCGTACATGGGCCCGATGGCTGGCCCACGAAAAAACTGGGCCGAGTTGAAGAGCGACTGACGAGACCAACATGATTATGGGCCTAAACTGTCATTAATTAATGAATAAGTTCACTTTACGTTCCTCAGTTTTTTTGCCGATTCTAAAATTTGTCCCTAAACCATATACCATATATAACAGTTCCGTCAATTATAAAGGTAAAATTGGTATATAACTTTTTGGCCTCACCCGAAGTTTCTAAGCAGTATTATACCCAATTTTAACTGGTGACAAGCTGAGTCAGCGTAGGTCCCACGCGGAAACCGATATGTTAGTGAGCAGCATTTTCTTCCTCCTCTCTGTACATGAGCAGTGATCTTTGCATGAAGGAGATGAGCTACCATGAGCAGGAGCACCAAGGGCTCGCCGCCGCCGCCAGCAGCAACGCCTCAGACTAGTTCGAGGAGTCCGTATCCTCTTCCTCGCCGCTGACGCTGACCTCAGTGGTGGTGTGATGCGACGGCTACGCGTGGTGGGTTTGCTTCGCCGGACCGGAGGCGGCCGTTCCACATGCATCATCGATGTTGGGCCTGGCACGGTGTGTGGTGACCGACGCTCCTCGAGTCTTCACCGTCAGCCGGCCGCCATTGTCCCTCGCGGTCCTTCCCGTAGGTCGCCGCCGTCGTGGGAACTGGGGATTGTGAAGAGAGGAGAGGTGGGAGAGAGGAGAAGAGAATGTTAGCCACTGACATGTGGGGGTCCGTATGGATCCCACATTAACTCAGCTTACCACGTCAGCTAAAACCAGATATAATACTGTCCAGAATCTCGGGTGATCAGTTTAATAGGTTGGGAGACTCGTTATATCTGATATTTTAGTTTAGGGATGAATTTACAGACTTGGCAACAAACACTACTTAAAACAGATTTTCCTGTACAATGACCCATTTAGATTGCAAACGGACCATAATTGGTCGGCGTCTGCGAAAATCGTCCTCCATTTTCGTGCGCGGCTCCTTAAGAGGACCGTACAGAAAACTCGATTTTTGTTGCGGACCTCTTAAATGGACCGCACGCAAAAATAAGCCTATTTTCACAGGTCCGCACGCAAAATACCTCCCTCTTTCCTCTTTCTCTCATCTCATCTCTATCTCTTTCTCTTCTCTCTCTCCTCTTTTCCTCTCCTCTCCGCGCGGCCTCACTCCTCTCCTCTCCTCCCTCCCGAGGCGAGAGTGGCGGTGGCGGGGCGTAGGTGACGGCGAGGCGCACATCGGCCTCCTCCACGCTCCACCGCGCATGGTGGGCCCCTCCGACAGTGGAGGCGCGGGATTCGGGCGGCGGTGGCCGCCCCGCCGGATCTGGCTGCCGGCCGCCCTCCCCCCACGCAGGATCCGACTCCCCTCCCCTCCCCTCTCCTTCCTTCGCTTCCCTCCTAGATTCGGCGAAGGGGAGGGGCATCGGCAGCAGTGCGGCCAAAGGGGAGGGTGGAGTTGACGGCGGTGCGGCCGGAGGGGAGGATGGCGTCGGTGGGTAGTGGGTAGGCATGGGGGCAGCGGATCCGGTGACGGCGACGGGAGCGGGCAACGGCCACAAGGAGGACGGCGACGGCTAGGGTTAGGGTTTCGTATTTTTGGATTCTTTTTTTGATTTTTAATTTTTGCGTGCGCAACATAACCACACCGAACGCGAAAATCAAATTTTTCGCGTGCGAGTGTGGCACTCGCAGGCAAAAATAGTGATTTTTGCATATACCTGGGTGCATGTGGCTCACCCACCCACACGCGAAAACCTTTTTTACCGCACGAAAAAATTCTTTTCGTAGCAGTGAAATTGAGAGATCCATAATGAACTTATTCTTTAATTAATTATTATGGGTAAGAATTTTAAAAAAATGATGAGCTGGAGTACTAACTACTGTAACATGGGCACAAGTTCATAACCACGTACTTACCTCGGTTGGTTTAAAAGTGTAGTACTAAACTATCGGTCAGATTCCACAAACTGGGCCTACCACGACCCAAATACAGTGGACTTTCTTTTTCTACAGGTAACGTGTAAACCGCGCACGCACACCACCTCTGACCAACGTGTAGTAGCTGTGTAAGCATTCTTTAAACCGATTTTTTTTCTTTAGCTTTTTTTTTTCTTTTCTTCATTATCGCCGTTTCTGTGCTAGAGCCACGTACTAGTAGTCAACTACTCCGTAAAAAAAAAATTCAATGAAGAGATGTGACCTCTTCTGTAACAATATATATGGACACCTCTACATTATCCTAGGAGAGGTTCTAGGTTGATTTTTTCGGAGGAGTAATATAGTAGTGCTGCGTGATTACCCCGTCCCATAAAAATTTAACCTAGTACTACTTCTGTCTAGATTGTCGAGTCCTAAATTGACTAAGTATCTGATGCATTGATAGAAAAAAAAGGTTGTTGATAAACGGATTATATTATCGAATCTTAAACTGTGTGAATTTTTTTTAAAAAACTTATGTATATGAATTTCATAGAGTACCGTCTAAATTCAATTTTTAAACTTTATAATAATTAATTCAATCATTTATAGCCTTAAAACAATTATAACAAATTATTCGGCCATTCTTAGAAAAGAAGATGACAGCATCTAATCTCAAGTCTCAACGCATTAGCACAACGGAGAAAATGATCAAAAAAGCATATACACCTTTTTTAGGCGACCACTACCACTTTTAGAGTCCCTCCAAATCAAAGGATTTATATATGAATTTCACAAGACTGAAATCTTATAGGAAATTTTTCTATTCGATCCTTTTATTCAAAGGATTAGAGTTTTCCAAACCATTCCTATGGAATATCTCATTGCATTGTAGGTTTTAGAAGAAATTTAACAAGAGGTCCAACCTCTTAGAAAATTTTCTTCGAGTCTATCTCTGTTGTTCGATTCCTATATTTTTCCTGCAACCCAATTAAATACTATTATATCTATATACCTAATTAAAAAATACGTAAGGCTTCCTCCCTTTTTTCGTCCGTCCATCCCGACTCCCTCCCGCGCGCCGCCCCCCTCTCCCTTTCCACCTCCTCTTCCGCCTCCCTCTCTCCCTCCAGCGCACCTTAGCATCCGTCTCCTTCCCTTCCTCCCTCTTACGGCGCATTCGCTTCTGCCTACTTCCATCCATCTGCTTCCACCTTCCTCCATCTCTGTCGGTGATATGGGCCCAGGGGTATCACGTCTAGAGGGAGGAGGCCGCCCTCAAACCCCCGTGGCTCCCCCCGAGGGGGATCAAGCCCGGGGTGGAGCGGGGGAGAAGATGAGCCATTTTAGACTCTAGAGCAGCTTCTGCCCCTCATGATCAAGACCTTTGGCTCTAACAAGGAGATCTTGTAATTTCTCCCACAATCAGCATAGCATAGGAGTAGGGTATTACGCTTCTCAGCGGCCCGAACCTGTATAAACCCCTTTTGTCTCATCGTCTTGGAGGGGCCTAACCCCCTCAAGATCACACAGTTTCACTCACCAAGTCCTCGAATCTCACCCACTGCCCCCGGCCGAACCAAAAAAGGGGGGCCTCATGGTTCCCTGGTGGAGGAGTTCACCCTCCGACACTCTCGTAGCCAACCATCTCTCCCTCGCGATCCCCCTCCCCCTGGGGCCCCTCTCCTTCCTAACGCTCCTCCTCCCAACGCCCCTCTTCTCCCCTGCGCTTCCTCTCTTCTACACGATCAAGGAAAAACAGAATCCCCTCATTCGGGAACACGTTTTGATGAGTTCACCAGGCCGTGTTCATCAATAGAGCTCATCGTTGTCGTTTCTCTCTTTGTTTTTTTTTTACCAAATCGTTTCTCTCTTTGTTGGGACCACGTCTCGTCGGCCGCGTTCCTGCTGTTTTGGTTTTTTTTCCAACCGCCACCATCTATGGAGGAGTCACATCGTGGGACACGTCCGGCCACCTTCTTCACCGCCGTTTGGTCACCAGAGCATCGGCGCCTATCGTCTCTCCTATTTTGTTTCTTATTTCGGTTAGGAAAGATGAACAGTGTTAATTGTTTTTCTCCATCTTTCCTTTTTCCTACGCGTTCAAATAAAACAGAACCCTCTCGTCCGAAAATACGTTTTGACGTACTCATCCGGTCATGTTCACCACCGGAGGTCGCCGTTGGCGTCTCTCTCTTTCTCTATCAGGACCATGTTGTCGGTCGCGTTTTCTTTGTTGCCAATGTCCACCATCAATGGATGAGTCCAATCGTGGGACACATCATACCACAGTCCTCACCGTAGTTTGATCGATGGTGCATCCACGACCATCTTGGGTATTATGAGAACATGAGTATATCAATATGCAATAGTGGTTTTTATCCATTCTAATTATCATTAAAATATCTAATCAATACTTAGCCTAACAAATAACTTATCCGTAGTGAAGTACGGGCATTTTGCTAGTTTTATATAAAATTGGTTAAAATTAAAGAAGGTTGAACGTACGAACGCCCTTGCCCACGGAGCAAAGCAGCACGTCAGCATGACGAACGACCCCAACGAACGATAAAGCGAGCAGCGAAAAGAAGGAAATAAAAAGAGAAAAAACAGAAAGAGACATAAATCGCCAGAGTATGGGTCTGTTTTACACCCGTTATATCGAATGTTTGAATATGTGTAAATTGCGGGACGAATCTTTTAAGTCTAATTACGTCATAATTTGACAATGTGATGCTACAGTAAACATTTGCTAATAACGGACCAATTAGACTTAATAAATTTGTCTCGCGATTTTACAGGCGGAATCTATAATTTATTTTATTATTAGACTATATATGTAATAATTTAAATGTGTGTTCGTATATCCGATATGATACTGCATCTAAACACAGCCTATAATAATAAGGGACTAGCTAAAAAATTGTCGAGTGTTTTGTGAGGGGAAAACTTTCAAATCTAACTATAGTATATAATTTCACTAGAACTATACTATAATAATAATAACTGGTACATATATGTATTAAAATAATATATGCAACTTTATATCTAATTTATATAGAGATAACAATGTAGTTATAGTGTAGTTACACTATAGTTACAATATAATTACAATGTAATTATAGTGTAACTACAATGTAACTAGCATATAACTGGAATGCAATTTAGATGTAACATGAACAAATTTACCATAAACATATGATGATGTGGCTAACTTGTGAAAAGAGGGTTTAGATCTGGTGGCAAAATATCTCAGCACAAATCTTAAAGCGAAATCGATGGCCTAAAAATTTGACAGTTTTCACTCAAGAAAACTGTCAACAGTCATTTAGCAGTTTCGTAATAATAATGCACGTCGTAACGACCAGTGGCCTCCGCCGTCCGCCGGTCTGTTCCGGCCAATCCGTCCATAATAGCGACCCAACAAAATTCCGTGGCTTCCTCTCCTCCCCCCACGCCCCCTCTGTCGCGCTCAGGCTCAGCTCCCTCCCCGACCCCGAGAGAGATAGCGTAGCTTCAATTCGCTACTGCTCCGCGCGTGCTCCTCCAAGCTACTAGCAGTCTCCCGCCCGCCTCCGTTTACCCGGTCCGGCTCCGGCATGGACGACGCCACGTCGTCGTCGTCGTCGCGGGCGCCGCGGCCCAAGACGGAGGAGCTGGACGCGGCGCTCCACGCCATGGGGTTCGAGATCGAGCGGGTCTCCCCCGCGGAGGTCACCGGCCGCCTCCTCGTCACCCCCACCTGCTGCCAGGTACGTACGCGTACGCCACGCCCACTCCCCCTCCCCCTCCCGAGCCTTCGATTAATTCGTTGTGATTGTTATACTGATCGATGGATGGATGGATGGGCGAGCAGCCGTTCAAGGTGCTGCACGGCGGCGTGTCGGCGCTGATAGCGGAGGGGTTGGCGAGCATGGGGGCGCACATGGCGTCGGGCTACAGCCGCGTCGCCGGCGTGCAGCTCAGCATCAACCACTTCCGCAGCGCCGCCCTCGGCGACACCGTCCTCGTCCGCGCCGCCCCGCTCCACGTCGGCCGCTCCACCCAGGTACCTCACCCATCATCCTCAATTCCTCCTCTTCTCTGCTGCTATGCTAGCTACCTACCTACCTCATCATCGCCCATCACCTAACCTACCACTCCATCGGTGACTTCTTCTCACTACACTATTCTCCAATTGGTTGCTTACTAGTACCACAAGTCAACTAACTCATCCGTCCAGCCAGTTCATCACACCCCTAGTTTAATTTGTTTTAACCACGCCGATTAATTAATCAGTAGGTGCCGGATTAGTACTTGATTAAGACAAGGCACCACCACCTGTCATTCCGTGCGTGCTGGCCATACCTAATGATGCAAGCGAGCCGCCTCTTAAATCCCCATACGAAGTTGTTGATGATGGGTTCCTCAAATCCGTATAAAAATATAGTAAAAACTTTTATGTTTGAGAGTATCCGAGATAGATATGAAAAGAGCCTTGTTTTTTCGCATACGCTTCCTTGTTTTTTCGCATACGTTTCCCGAACTGTTAGACAATATGTTTCTTTATAAAATTTTAGAAAAGTCTATTTAAAAAATCATATTATTTCATTTTTCATGTTTAAAATAATTAATACTTAATTAATTATGCAATAATCGCCTAAATTTGCATATCTTCTTAATCTTTTATTTTCATCTAGTATCCGAGATAGATATGAAAAGAGCCTTGTTTTTTCGCATACGTTTCCCGAACTGTTAGACAATATGTTTCTTTATAAAATTTTAGAAAAGTCTATTTAAAAAATCATATTATTTCATTTTTCATGTTTAAAATAATTAATACTTAATTAATTATGCAATAATCGCCTAAATTTGCATATCTTCTTAATCTTTTATTTTCATCTCCTCTCAAACACACTCAATAATTTAAAAGCCAATGCTTAAAATATAAACTACGATGAAAAAACATCATACTCCGAGAGTCCGAGTAATAAACAAAAAAACGCAAATATTCTTCGTAATAAAAAAAAAACGCAAATATTATGGAAGAACCTAGTATCGCTTCAAACCCAGGTCGTCTAGCCCACCACCTCGTGGAGCTAGCCAGAAGACCCCTAGGCGTTTCTCAGTCCAAGTAATAAACTGAAGAGCAAACTATGATGCTGCTGTTTACTATAGTACTCCTAGATCTTTGCTTACTGGGCCTACCTCCATCGACAATGTCAGGTATCACACAGTGCTAGTACAGATTTCATCGTTATGGGAATAGCATAGGACAATGATATATAATGCATCATTTATGGTTAACTTTGAGCCCGGGGAAACAAGCCGGTATAGCCAACAGCGACATGCAACCAATGTATTTTTCTCTCCCAAGATCGGTGAGGACTGTAGACTGTTTGTGATCAAAATTGATAAGTTATGGGCACAAATCAATGGGGTAGTTGTCAGCTACACAATTAGAGATGTGTATTTGAGAAAAATAAATGACATTTTAATACAGAAAAAAAAGTTGTAATGACAGCAATCTGGATTGGTTGACCATGTTACTCTTATACTCCCTCCGTTTCACAATGTAAGTCACTTTAGCATTTCCTACATTTATATTGATGTTAATGAATCTAGATAGATATATATGTCTGGATACATTAATATCAATATAAATATGAAAAATGCTAGAATGACTTACATTGTGAAACGGAGGAAGTAATAAAACACGACAACATGTCGACGTGCTGATCTCTCAATCTTCTTACTAAGAGGATAAGATACACACGGCTAGGCTGCAACTTGTCCCAGACAAGCACAGCCTCATAGACAAAATAATTTATCTCCAGGCTAGCCAATTCAACATGTAGCAATAAAAATTAAGTCTTCTCCTCCGTACATTTCACATGTCTAATATTTTTTTAAGGAGCTTTCAGCCTGATGATTGGCAGTAATTAAAAGAGTAATTAATTGTGTTGGAATCATAAAATGGATCTGAAGTTCTGAACTTCTGAAGGTGTGGGCGGTGAAGCTGTGGAAATTGGATCCATCCACGAAGGAGAAGGGGGCTCAGATCTCTGAATCCAGGGTGACTCTTCTCTGCAATCTGCCGGTGCCGGAGAGCGTGAAAAATGCAGGGGAGGCGCTCAAGAAATACTCTAAACTGTAAACATAATAATAATTAAAAGTACAAAGCTTCATTTCGATGCTGGAAATGAAATGGTTTGATCTCACGATAATGTGACATATTGTAAGTCTGTTGTAATAATGTATATGTCAGAGGAGTCGAGGTGTTTGGTTTGGGACAATTTTATTGTTCTTCATGACCAAATTTGGTCGTGCGCAAAATTAAATGTGTAAAAAAAAAGAAAGGGTGAATGGTGAAGTATTTGGATTCCAAACCATGCGTTTGAGGCGAAATAGATGGTCAATTTCACCCATTTGACCATTTAAAACAAAATTTGCCTAAGTGTGACTATGATATGTGGACCTCACTACATCTAATGTTTCGCAATGTTACAAGTAGACTATATTAGCCTTTGCTTTATTGAGCAAAAGTAAAACCCTCCAAATGTCAAAATGTAGCTGATTTAGAAGATTAAATCATCTACACGAAGTATCCAAACGATTTGGGAAAGCTGACATGAGAAGATTAGACGGAGTTTTCATATACATCTCGTGGAATATTTGGAAGCAACGCAACAAAGAGTGATCTTTCTCTGGTCCTCATTCAGAGTTAACTGTTTTAGCCACTCTGTCATAGTATCATTTGCTTCTCCTGGAGAAGTTGTCCCTGGCTTGCCACAGGGCCCTCCTTTGCCTTCTTCGGTTTTTGAGCTGACAGGTGAAGGCCTCCTTCTAATCAATGAAATAGGAGAGCTCCTACTTGTGTTTCAAAAAAAAAAAAGGAAGCTGATTTAGAGGCAATATAGTTAAATGAAATTTGGTCATCAAATAAATGTTTTGTTTGAGCAAGGGGCTGTACTGCTGCAGTTCTATACCCGGCCTTTGACATGGAAATAGATGGTCAATTTCACCCATTTCACCATTTAAAACAAAATTCGCCTAATTGTGACTATGATATGTAGGCCTCACTACATGTAATGTTTCGCAATGTTAGAAGTAGACTATATTAGACATGCTTTGGAGCGCTTGGCCAGAGCACTGAGGTTGAGATGGCTATGGCACGAGTGGACAGACCGAAATAAGCCGTGGATAGGAATGGAGATCCCGTGCGATGAGGGGACCAACAACTTTTTGCCGCAATCACACGTCACAGTGAGCAATGGGGAAACAACAAGCTTTTGGGAATCAATGTGGTTGGAAGGAACAGCGCCAAAAGCAATAGCACCACGCATATATGAAGCTTCGCGAAAGAAAAGAGCAACGGTTAAAGAGGCTATAACAAGCAACCAGTGGATAGCGAACATCAACATAGCCAATCTCACGACAACAAACCACTTTGAGGAATACGTGACGCTTTGGGAGCAATTACAAGGAGTGGCGCTCACTGATGGGGAAGACACGATAACCTGGACGACCACTGCAAGAGGAGTCTACACCGCAAAATCAGCTTACCAATTCCAATTTAATGGCTCCACAAACGTCACCCTATGCACCTCAATATGGAAGCCTTGGGGTCCCCCAAAATGCAAGTTCTTCGCGTGGCTCGCGGTTCAAAACAAAATTTGGACAGCTGACAGATTAGAGCGGAGAGGATGGGACAACCAAAGATTATGCCCACTATATCGAACATGCGATGAAACGGCAGTGCACCTTCTGGCACACTGTCGAGTTACAAAAAGAATATGGGGGAGAGATAGCGAAATGGGCACAGATAAACCTGCCACTAGAATATTGGAACGCCTTAAACTCAGTGGAATCCTGGTGGATGGTCGTAGACCAACCGAACGGAGTACCAAAGAGCGGACTTCACACCCTAATACTGCTGGTCAGCTGGGAAATATGGAAGGAAAGGAATGCCTGGGTGTTGCAGCACATCGCTTCAACACCCACTACACTCATAGCAAAGATCAAGGAGGAGGCTAGGGGTAATTAAACCACTTCTCTCCTCCTTTATTAATGAAAAGAGGCGGTCCTCCTGCCCTCTTATTCAAAAAAAAAAATTAGCCATGCTTTATTGAGCAAAAGTAAAAACCTCCAAATGTCAAAATGTAGCTGATTTATAGAAGATTAAACGGAGTTTTCATCTACACGAAGCATCCATGGATTTGGGAAAGCTGACATGAGAAGATTAGACGGAGTTTTCGTATACATATGCTGTAATATTTGGAAGCAGCGCAACAAAAGTGTTTTTCCAAAACGAAGACCTCAACGCCCAGATCGTCCTCATTGAGAGTTATCTGTTCTAGCCACTCTATCATTTGCTTCTCCTGGAGAAGTTGTCCCTGGCTCGCCACAGGGTCCTCCTTTGCCTTCTAGTGCTTTTGAGCTGACAGGTGAAGGCCATGTACTTTCCTCCTAATCAATGAAATAGGAGAGCTCCTACTTGTGTTTCAAAAAAAAAAGGCTGATTCAGAGGCAATATAGTTGAATGAAATTTGGTCATCAAATAAATGATTTGTTTGAGCAAGGGGCTGTACTGCTGCAGTTCTGTACCCGGCCTTTGATGTGGAAATCACCCTTTTTGACAAGCAATTGAGTTGAGCCACTGAGTATACCTTACAATGGAGGAGAAAAGAACCAGGCTCGGTTGCGATTAGCAAGCCTCTTGAACAAGCCAATATAGAAATTTTACAATTCTTAAGAAAATACCTTAGGTACCTAAATTTTACACTAAAATTTTTGGTACAACAAGGTACTTAGTACCTAGAGACACCAAATTTTACACTAGAAAATATGACATCTCCCGGTACATTTCCAAGGATGGTAAAATTAACCAAGCTAATATGCACTTCGGACTAGTATGTCCCCCGAAACTGGGGAAAAAAAAGAGAAGAGGTCTCTCTTAATTTGTAGCATCAAAATATTGGCATTTGACATGCCAAATTTCTCAAATTATCTCAGCTAGCTTGGAATTCTCTCGAAGGAAAGAAAAATAACTTTGGTTAATTACTCTGAGGTGGTTGAAAACATTTTCCTGAAACCTCCCATCCCTAGGTTGGCTTAACGAAATGAAGAAAGTAGGAACGGTCTCTTGTGTTTTTTCACCATTGCGGTTCTTCTTTTCTTCCTTGTACTTCACATTTTCGTACTTATATAACCTAGATGGAAAGAAGCAGGGGATAGAAGTTGTGTTGACAAAAAAATGGATTGGTACAAGTTAGGTTTTATCTCTCTTCCAAATTAGAGTTTTTTCACATGTAGATTACAGGGAAATGAATGAAGAGAAGCTGGAATAATTGATAGATAACCCTTCCTTGACTGATATCATGAGAGCAATCAAGATCATCACATACAGTGGTACGTGAGGTGTGATACATTTTGGTTATGAACTAAAAAATAAACACCCGAAAAACTAACTGTATGTTGATATGATAAGATTAATTTGTTCCCCTCACAATTTTTAAAAAAATATTAAGAAGTGAGATCGAATTCGCAACTACAATTAATATGCCAAATTCTCACCATTCCAATTGGCCATTACAACATTGGGTTTAATCAGAGTAATTTCAAGTTTCTGATGCACTTCATAGTAAATCCAACTGTCCAAGGTCCCTGGTGCTGTAGTTGATGTTCTTTTGTGGTGCTTATCATTTTGTTATGCATACATATTTTAATTTATGAACGTTAGCCTCCTTACTACACCCATATAAACAGAGTTTTTAGCAAAATATAACTCCAAAGGTATACAGCTCCATTGATTACACTTTTACATTGCATATCCCATATTATAACGAATATGCTCCAAACCATGCGCCACCTTATGCATAACAAAAGAGGATGTAGGTACACGACGTTAGCTTGTCTTTCTCACTTGGCCATTCTTCAATCTTAAGGCTGACAGGTTGTAGGCATGTTACCCGGAGTTTGTTTGGAACGGCTGAGGAAATTGAACAACAAATCCTTCTCACGTGAAGATGCTGGCGTTTCGACCCAGTATTTTGCGAATACAATTATCCCAATGCCTCCTATCCGCAATGCATATAGCCCAATAGACCGAAAACAAATGACATGAAGATGTACTAGCAAATGGAATAATCCCCCGTTGCAACTAGCTAGCTAGGTTTTTCTCACACACATATATCTCTCAGGAATCAAGCACTACACCACCACTACCTAGCTTTCTCACCCTGTTCTAAGTTTCCAATGTTTCATGTCAGCTTGAACCCTTTATATGGAGACAATAAAGAAAACGAGAGGACACGATATTATGTATTGGGCTGCTTGGGAGGGTGGGTAGGTGAGTTATAGTGTTTATTGAAAGGGGAACGAGATCCTTGACTTTTAAGTCAGTGACCTTAGGGATTTAGGGTCATTGGCATGTGGGTCGTCCATGCAAAATGAATCTACCGCATCTAATGAAAAGATGGCGGCATGGGTTCTGTAAAACTAGATAACTTCTCACTAAACACCTAGAGTTAATTACTGCATATGTGTGCCAGGCAAAGGTATATATTAATTTCTCATCCTAGGAAAAAAAACTAAATAGGGTATGTGAGATCTCTTTGAGTGAAATTAAAACTGTGAGAAAATTTTAATTAGTCTGAAGCAATTCAAACAAAAAAAAATTAGCCACCTTAGAAGAATTAAAATAAAACCAAAATTATTGGCTAATTGAAGAATATCTAAGAAGGGTCTGAGATCACCGAGGAACTGAAGAAATTGCCCAAGAAGGCAGAAGTTGGCTTTTGAGACAATGCATTGATTTATAAGACTTACATTGTCAAAAACAATTCGTGTCGAGTCTCGGCAGAAAATAAGAGAGCTTTAGTACATAAAAAAATGTGTAACGACAGTCGACAACAATCTGAATGGAGTTGACCATGTTACTCCTATAAAACACTGCAAACATGTCGACCTGCTGATCTGACCTCTCAATACTCTCACCAATAGGATAAGAATAACATAAACACCGCTAATCTGCAGCTTGTCCCGGACAATTAATCTCAGCCTCAGGAACTGTAGCGATGTAATGTCCAGACAAGCCAATGCAACATCTAGCAGTATTCAGCCGCCTGATCACTAGGTTTTGCGCTTCACCTGGGCCTTGTTCTCCTGGCCCAATACACACGACACTGTTTCTTTGAAACCGTAGAAATCATTCTCCTGAAACCTCCCATGCTTAGGTCGGCTGAATGAAATGAAGAAAATGGATCGATACAACATGGAAGTGAAAACTCAACCTCTGCCTGAACATCGATATTATAGTTAGCTTTTCTTCACCATTGTGGCGTCTCTCTTGTTTTTTATTCCTTGTGTTTTACATTTGGATCATATCCTTTTATAGCCAAGGAAACAGGAGAGGGAAGTAGTACCTATTGCCGACATCAAAATGGTGTATTGATGATGGTGGTACATGATAGGTATTATAGTTTTAGTTCACATGCATATAACAGGAAAATGGATAAAATGAAACATGATAGATATACAGCTCTATTGACTGCTATCATGAGAGCAATTCAAGATCTTCACATGGTTCTACATAATTTGGACACTAAATAAAATAAGGGTAAAATACATGGGCGGGCCCTTACACTTGTCATTAGATATATTCATGATCCCTAAAACTCTGAAAATGAATGTTTAAACTTCCAAATTTGTTAAATGTATGATAGGTTAACATAGACACAAATAGGATACCATATACATAACAAAAATTGCACAGGTACATATAGCAGCGGATTCACTATCTGGCCAAGGCGGGTAGTTGCCCAGGCTCTCGCGTTCGTGAACCACATAGATCGACAGACGTTGAGTGATTTCTCTACACATATTTGCCTTTTTCTTGGGTAAAGTTAGTTGGTTGAACGGTTCATCTAATTAAGAGGGAAGTATATTACCGCCTGCGTTCCAGGGGTTTGTCTCACCCGGACAGATGTGTGCTATGCGACCAACATGATGAGATTATTGATCACATCTTGGTCGCCTGTCTGGAGTCTCGTCAGCTTTGGTGGGTCGTCCTTTCCAGCATTGGTTTGCCACAGTGTCTCCCCTTAAATGAAGATTCCTTCTATCTCTGGCTCTGTAATTCCTGCCTTAAAGTGGGGAGGGCTAGCAGGCAGGGATTTGATATAATCGCAACCCTTACTGCGTGGACAATCTAGAAGGAGAGGAACAATAAGGTCTTCAACTCTCAGCAAAGGCCCTCGTCAGAGATAACCCGAGCTATGGCGGCGGAAGCAACTCTCTGGCGGTTGGCACACACGGCGCTGCCGGTGTAAACCATTTAGGTCTTGTTCTAGGTCGTTTCCTTCTGATGTCACGAGAATAGGCTTAAGCTATTTGTTGTTCTCCTGTTTCTCGTCCCCCTCCTAATTTTCTTTTTTGGCTCCGCTTGTACATATACTCTTTATTTCTCTTAATACAAAGATGCGTATTTTGTGTATTCAAAAAAAAGAGGGAAGTATATTTCAACGCAAGGAGCAAGATGGTTGCTTCAGTCTTGCCGTTGCATGCATGCGCGTTCGGTGGTATCTCTTTGTGCATGCACGCAGATGCCAACAAGGCAACAAGGTGGGCATGGAACTTTGAGATGGCAAACAAACTGAACAGAAGTACTCAGAAAATGGCTTTTAGACAGATGCATTGATTTAGAGGAATTGCATGCACCAGTATTAAGTACAAATCATAGTTGTAACTTGGAGATGTCACTCCAAATGATGCTTAGCTTGTTGGACATACTGTCGAAGAATTCTTCCATCTCACGGGGCGATGACAAGGCTCAAAATTTTGGACTGAAATTTCGGCTATATCGTACCTCTCACCCTGATCGGTATCATTTTGGCCGAAATTTTAAATATTTTATTTTCTCGTGAATGACATGTGCAACTCGTTATCATTCGATTGTGAATTCGGGATCAATTGTGTTAGTTGAGCCATCTTTCCTTCACATCGCTTCATGAAGTGCCCATCAAAAAACAGTGATTAGTGCTGACCACTCGCTCGATATCATTATTTCAGATTATTGCCCGTGGTTTTAGTTGCTGCACAGCCGTAGGGCTTAACTGTTTAGCTGTGGACTCGAAAAAAGAAGACAAAAGAGTTCAGGACATTGGTAAATAAAAAATACAAGAAAAATAAAAGAAAAACAATGCAATTTGATAGTCTCGAACACTATCAAAATTTATCTCCAGATAAGCCAATTCAACACCGAGCAATAAAAAATACAAGTTTTCTTTCTAGGTAAAAAAAAAGTGATATCCTCCGTACCATGCACATGTCTTGCTTATTGATCTTTCAAGAAGCTTCAGCCTTGTGCTTAGCGCTAAAAAATGGATGAACTCTGAAGGGGTATGGGAGGTGAAGCTGTAGAAGATGGATCCATCATCCATCCATGAAGGAGAAAGAGCCTCAGATTTCTGAATCCAGAGTAACTCTTCTATGTAATCTGCCGGTGCCAGGCAGCGTGAGAGATGCAGGGGACACACTCAAGAAATACTCCAAACTGTAAATAACTTTAAAGTATGAAGCTTCATTTTGATGATGGAAATACATTTCTCCTCCCGTGTGTAATCCGTCAGTGCTGGAGAGCATGAAAGATGCCGGGACGCGCATAAGAAATACATCGAAAGGAAGACGAAGCTTCATTCTGGTAGGGGAATTGAAGGCTTTGATATGAAGATGATGTGATGTATTGTAAGTGTTATAATAGTGTACTGCATAAAGTACGTAATTCAAAGGAGTTAAGGTTGTGTTTAGATCCAAAGTTTGAATCCAAACTTCAGTCCTTTTCTGTCACATCAACTTATCATGATCCAAAGTTTGGATCCAAATTTCAGTCCTTTTCTATCACATCAACCTGTCATACACACATAACTTTTCAGTCACATCATCTTCAATTTCAACCAAAATCCAAACTTTGCACTCAACTAAACACAGCCTAAGGTGTTTTGTTTGGGAACATTATACTACTACTATTATAGGCCTAAATTTGACCATGGCCCAAATATAATGGTGTATAACAAGGAACGATAAAATGGTGATGGGCGTGCATATTGAATTTTTCCAAGAGATGGCTTTTTTTTTTTTTGAGACAATGCGTTGACTTATGCAATAACTATTATGTCAAACAAACAAGGTTATGATCGTAACCCCCAATTTGTACGGGTAATTGAGATTCGTACACATAATAAGTACAACCACATGTTGCTTGTCTAAAAGAAAATTAGACATAAAAAATCAAGAGAAATTTTGGTATATAGCATAAAAATAAGACCGATACTTAAAAAAGAATAACACAAAAGTTTATGTTTTTATTCATAGCACGTGCTACTTATTTTTCTTCGATCCATAGCACTTTCATGGAAAAGGGCGACGATGGCGGAAAGGGCAGCAACAGCTGGCAGCTTGCTTGACAGCACACGGGATCAAGGTCACTGATAATGACGATGGCAGCAGCAACCGGTGGCTCCTTCCCATCCCAAACCCCATGGCGGCTCCTTCCATTCCCATCCCCGGTGGCTTGCGGCTGCCAACGGTGTCTTATCCTATTATTGATTTGTAAAAGAATTCAGACACTTGATTTGCGTTGTAGGGCACTAAACTGCATTTTTCACATCTTTCTCCCCCATCTTCTTACTCAATTCCTGCTGCATGCGGGATTAGGATCCTCTGACGTGAAGTCAGAGGAACGTGGTGACTGACATGTGGGCCCCACCGCTCGCGGGCCTTAGTGTGTAGTTCATGTTAGAGGACCCACTTCCCTGCGTGCGGTGACCATTTGCCCCTTCCTCTCTAACTTTCTTCTTTGGAGAGAGAAACAGGGAACTAACTACACACGCCGGTGACGAGCTGCGTCTCTCCGTCGTTCTCTATCTCTGTTCTAGGGTTAGTTAGGGAGGTGAGGATACATGAAAAAAAATAGAGATGCAGGTGCAAGTATGTTAAACACAACAGGGCCAATTTGATCCGAACTAGTAATCTCTCTTTAGCTGTGTTACCACATGGAAAACAGAAATCTCTTATACTATTTTTTTTTGGTACCGATCTTATTTCTACATTATAAATCAAAACTTACCGTGCACGTCAGATGGCTTCAAAATTTTGACTTAAAAATTCCACATGAATTCTGATCCGGAGTCCTCTAAAGAATCATCCTAGAGATATGACTGCAGGTGCTGCGAACCCGGTAGACTAGACCACTAGGCGACCTCACTTGAACGAGTTGTTATGCTAGCTAATTAACCACATAACACCATCTTCTCCCACCTCCAACCGAATCAGCCCGCGGTCCTGCAATTACACCTGACGGGGCAACACTCGCTCGTCAGTGGCGGACGTGGTCGCGGTTAGTATCCGGTTCGTCGGGTTTTGAGATAACGGTAACCGCTGCTGGCTGCCACCGTGGTGCCAGCAAGTCAGCTGTGTCCTGTTAGTTCCAGTTCAAGTGGCAGGGCGATGAGTCTAGATATCTCTGCTCGCTATCTTCCCAATACCTCCCATCCTCATGTGGACGATAACATAGTTGGGGAAAATTGAGGGAGGCACAGAGATACAGTGGATTTTGGTAATTGGTGTGTTGTGTACAGTAGTAGTAGCAGTAGTAGGAAACATGTTTGTTCATCTTTGCATGGTCTTGTTGCTCTTGATGCCATGATTTGATGACTGGTATTTCCTGTGTTGTCACACTTTGGAGCTTTATTTATTTATAATGAAGGTAGGACGAGTGTGAGAGAAAGCATAAATTGCACATATGTGTGTGTAAGAGTTAATTTATTGTTCTCGAGGGGAAATCTTTGAGATATATCTCGAGCAAAATCCCATCGAGGGAAATTAAAATTGTGAGAAAATTTTAATTTAATCTGAAGCAACTTAAACAAGTTTCCACCAGATTCGATGAAACTAGAATAAAATGAAACGAAAAATATCCGTCAATTGAAAAATATCTAAGGTGGGCCTGAAATGTTGAGATCGCTAAAAGAATTGAACAAAGTTGCCCAGGAGGTGGACAGTGCATTGATGAATACAAGTTAGAGATGATCGACCTCGAATCGTTCAAGCTAGCAGTACAACCAAGATCCGAACACGTCGCAAGTTCATCCGCATTGCACTATCTAAAAAAAAAAAAACTCTCGAACAGTCAAACGATTTTAATCATGCACATCGTATGACTTCAAAACTTTAATGTTAAATTCTAGATGACTCCAAAAATCAAGGAGTTTGAGAAATACTTAAGATGACACTATGAACGACGAGTGCTAGGCATTCTATTAAGCAATTCTTTCTGCTAATTAATTAATCATGTCACGCTATCTTCTAGCCTTTCAAAAACACATCCAGAGTCCCGCTCCTCACCAGGCAACGATCGAGAGCGCGCGTCGCCCTGGCGAAGGAGCCACACAAGATTATTTAACACT
Organism: Oryza longistaminata; assembly: GCA_009805545.1. NCBI lineage: Eukaryota > Viridiplantae > Streptophyta > Magnoliopsida > Poales > Poaceae > Oryza > Oryza longistaminata. Next base: position 28,499,928 of record CM020180.1, on the reverse strand, counting down.
CTTTAAAATCTTTAAAATACGTTTCGATTATTTGACATCTTTGACCCACTTTGGCTATGTAATTAGATTTGTTCTCTTTGCACGGAAGCATTCGAACACACTGATCATCTTTTTAGAGATTGTGCCTGCACGCAGCAACTCTAGGCCAAAATCTCATCCCAAAGAGGTATTGCAAACATGGATGCTTACAATTTCAAATTCAGGAACAACAAATCAAAGGAGACTCAATTTGGGGGTGCTCTAATCACGACATGGTGGTATATTTGGCTGCAAAGAAATGAGAGAATCTTCAAAGGAGCCCAAAAGAGTGTATCACAAGTCGCTGAACTCATCCTAGACGATGTCCACCACAGAGAATTGGCCTTCAAACCACCCTGAAGTCTCTTTCTTCATTGGATCTCTCTCCTGGCTAACACTTTTCCTAAATCCTAATACTCCCCCTATTCCTTGTGCATGCATGTGTTGCTCTGCGCCATGTATTAATCTAAATTTTTATACTGTTTTTTATTCCTTCCAATATAACCGGCAAAACTCCTGCCGTCTTTCTCTTAAAAGAAAAAGACATCTTTATCCACTTTCACTTAATCAGATGATTCCATATGTCATCCTCACAAGTGGCCATTAAGCAATTGGACAACGAAAAAAGCGTTAAACTATCAGATTTCTCTCCGATTAGCCGCCGTTTCGTCGAGCCGCGACAGGACAGTGATCACTGATGGATGGGTTGCACGGCTGTGGAAGTGGTGGTGCAGCAGCCTGCGGGTCAATGCAACAGTTGCAGAGCAGCCCATTCGGGAGACTACGGCTGTGTTCGGCACACCCTTTTCCTATCCCCTCTCCTTTATTTTTTTTCGCACGCTTTTTAAACTGCTAAACGGTGTATTTTTTTTAAAAAAAGTTTCTATACGAAAGTTGCTTTTAAAAATAAAAGTAATCTATTTTTTTAAAAAGAATAGCTAATACTTAAATATTAACGCGCTAATGGACAGCTCCATTTTCCGTGTTTACTGTTCCGGTTGGAAACACCTCTTAGCGAACACACCCGTAGCCTTCTTCCCAACACCTCCCATCCTCACGTTGAGGTGGACACAACAATAACCGGGAAAAAAATGTGATGGGGGCAAAAAGATATATGCATGTCTGTAAGATGTATTGTTCATCTCGGTGCATGACTGATGGCTGCCTGCTTGCGTTGCTCTGAATATATGGCTTTGATTTTGTAAGATGTTTTTATTTATAGTAGAGAAGATGGGATGAGTGAAGGAAATCATAAATTGCACATATAGTAGGAGAAACTCTCTAAACTATAGTAAGGAAAATAATAGCACACCCAGAGCATGTATGGTAGGCTAAGGCTGTGTTCGTTGGTGGGCGTTGGGAACCCATCTTCCACGCACGGAAAACGGAGCAATCCATTAGCGTGTGATTAATTAAGTATTAGCTATTTTTCTAAAAAAATAAATTAATTTGATTTTTTTAAGAAACTTTCGTATAGAAACTTTTTTTAAAAAAATACCGTTTGACAGCTTGAAAAGCGTGCACGCGGAAAATGAGAAAGAGGGATTGGGAAGAGGCTGAAACGAACACAGCCTTGGCAAGTTTTATAGTAGAGGTAGTTGTCACATTTAATTTTATCCATGTAAGATAAGAAGTGATATATACAATACACCACATCTACACCACCTCTAGCATACTAACCTAAATAATTTTAGTTTATTTGTTTGTCCAATCCTCTCTTTCTTTTATCTCTCTTTCCTCACTTATTTTTTTTACCTCATTATCCAATTCTATGTGGTATTTTTAGAGGCAACACATTAAGCATTATAGTACTTGCCCTAGTTGTGCAAATGAAATGCGATGTATGGCTTCCTTAATTTGCACGTGAGATGAGTTGGAGGTCCATTTCAAATCTAGATTGAAGTAATCACTGTGATAACCATATGCAGCACGTTGCCACTCGATTGTGATCGAATTGCGGTATCAACTTCGATGTGCCATCTTGCCTTCCCAGCGCTTTCAAGAGTGGCTTGTCAAAAGCTAAAGCAGTGACACAAAATTGGTCTGTTGCAGCCAAGTGCTGACCACTTGCATGATAGATCTTATCCTCTTAGATCATTTTCTCTTGGTTTTATTTGCTCGATTATATTGTTTGATTGTGGGCTCCGGAAAAGTCCAAACTTTTTTCTAGTATTTGACACAACGCATTGATTTATAAGAACTATGTACTGTTAGTCACAAGTTATGGTCCTAACCGTAACTATGTTCTGACACGATTAAGATTGGATCAGTCGGGGTACACGCCATAAGTTCACACAAATTGTACTGTCTAAAAGAAAAAAATGTCTTGAACAACAATTTAACTGAGTGTGTCAGACGGTTTCAACTTATAGATGAATCCCAAAATCTCACATATATGCTAGGCATTACATCAAGCAACTGTTCTACTAATTAATCACGTCCTACAGTCTCCTCACATGTACCTCTATATTCACCTAGAGCCTCGCACTCGCACTTTATAGGGACACACCGCAAAAAAAAATTTATATAGGAAAATTGGTTTAAAAAATCATATTAATCAATTTTAAAGTTTTTTAGTTAATAATTAATTAATTATATGCTGATGAGGACGGGTTCCCAACCCGGATTGAGATCCTCTACAGTCGATTTTATCGTGCTATTGTCACTTACATGTGGGCCCGACAATACATCGGACCTACATGTAAATGATAAAGGCACGGTACAGTGACTGCAGAGGATCTTGATCCTCCTAACCCCTCCTTCCGAACCCAAAAGATTCTAGCAAAATTGTCTTCTTCCCTACACTTCCCATCCTCATGTGGAAGACACGACCTAGCAAAATTGTGATGGGGGAATTAAAGAGATACACTTGAGTTTGTGTATGTTTGTAGGAATCACGCTTGTTCTTCACTGCAAGGTTGTGGGTTGCTCTTAATGGCTTGATTTGAGGTGTTTGGTATTTTTCTTAACTACACCTGGATCTTCCTTTATACTACTAGCCAAGATGGGAAGAGTGAGATGAATCATAAATTGCACATGGTAGAAGAAAACCTTTGTGATCCATTGAAAACATTGCAGTACACCCCATCACTTGTAAATAAACTCTCATTTATTAATGCAAAGAAGATAGCTCCCCTGCCTTTCCCGTTCAAAAGAAAATGACTACACTCAGCTCTATGTGTGTTAGGCTTATTGTACATATGTAATGTGATATATTTCTTCCCTTACCACCTTACGCAGATTGTGCATATGAAATGCGATATATCTCTTCCCTTACCGCCTTATGAATGAGATGAGTTCAAGGTCCATTTCAATCTAGATTGCAATAGATTTTTTTTTACTTTTCAACCTTTTAATTTAATAATAAACCTTTACAAAACTTATTTCTAAAATCTGAACCTTTTGGCCACGCCAGCCTGCCTAGTATGGCAAAACAACACTATATCTTGCCAAGTCAGCCATGGTTGTTTGACCAAATAACGCTGCACGCTAGCTAGACCAGGGTGACAAAATAACGGTGTCACACCAGCCAGACTAGCGTGGCAGTGCTGTTTTGCCATGCCAGTCCAGCTAACGTTACTAAAAGGTTCAAATCTTAGAAATAAGTTTTAAAATAGTTTATTTTTAGAATTAAAAATTAGAAAGTTTAAAAAAAATGGAAATTTTCATTACACTTACCACTAGTACCAACACATATATATGCAACATAAGCTGCCATTCTGTTGATGCAAAAACACACACTAGCCTGGGAGATCTGCTTAGCTCCAGAGCAGATCCAAAGATTGATGATATGCAGGCGTGCCTGTCAGTTTGATCCTGCAACTGACAAGATATGTAATCAACAGATAACACAGCCGATCGGCTGACAAGCCGATGGATGCCGATTCCCGCCGATGTCGATAGGATTTCGAGCAATTGGCTATATGTCCAATGTAGATAATGATATAAAGACAATCGGCTGATGATAATAAAATATAACAATAATTTTATCCAATAGAAACCAATCGGCTCATAAGTATTGATCCGATGGTTAAAGCATACATCGGCTAAAAGCCCGATGTCCTTAAATCCACAGTGAAACCTTTGTTGCGATCGGCTAAATCCAACTTGTATGTAATCCTTATAAGCCGATGCAATGTCAAGATAACTTATCGGCTAGCACCCCGATAAAACACTAGCACGAACCTATCGGCTTAACAAGATTTATATTATCAACAACAATCTAGTAGGTTGGACCTAACCGATGCAGCACGAGATTATATATGATAATCTAATACTCGATAAGCCGCTAGATCTGTCTAATGTGATGGATATAACAAATCTATTTATAACAGTATTGTGATTGTAGAGATATATCAGCTAAGATAGAAGATCAGACCTAACCGAGACAGTCCCAACTAAACCAATGTGTCTCTAAACACAATGCAATTATAGATAGAATTGAGATATCAGGTAGGCAAATATATCAACCAAACTAGAGCGATCGAAGAGATCGAAGCGATACAGCTTTGAACAACGCCAATGTAGCCAATAGATTCACCACGGCGGACGGAACGTAGTACTTACCCCTTTGTCGGAGATTGAACTGAACCGATGCAGCCCCGCGCCAGGTGCCAAATTCCGCCGGTTGATAAGTAAAACCTCAGAAAAGAGGGTGGCGATGCACCGAGAGTAGTATTGATCGAGAGATAAATTACAATGACCCCGGATGTACATATTTATACCCATGGATAGATACTAGTCCTTATAGGACAAGAAAGAAACTTTCTTAAAGATAAAAGGAAAACATAAAGTCCTTATGGGAGACTAAACACACTTTCCTAAAGATAAAATGAAACTAACAAACTATTCCTAATTAATAGATAACTTGCCATGCCGCATCCTCCTTGAACTCGGTCACTTCTGGATAAGCTTTCTTTAATAGCAGGAATCTGACTATTAGTGATGTGATAATTCTCTTAGGGGCTTATCAAATTTCATAGTTAACACATTCGATTGTGAGTTGTGGTCTAAACAATGTCTTTTCTTCATTCCAAAATATAAGTATTTTTAGGATTTAAAATTTATACCGCCTATAAGCATTTTTAATACACTGATTTCAATGCATGGGAACTCATATTTTTAGCCATGTGGTGCTTGGAAGGGAATCAAAGCAATTCAAAATATTTCTTTATTTTTAAATAACCTATAGATACTTATATTTTAGAATGGAGAGAGTATATACGTTGTGCCATGTTAACATCTTGCCTTCTCGGTGCTTGGTGGTGTTTGGATCCATGGACTAAACTTTAGTCCCTGTCACATCGGATGTTTGAACACTAATTTAGAGTATTAAACATAGACTACTTACAAAACTAATTACATAATTCGTGAGACAAATTTTTTAAGCCTAATTAATACATAATTAGAGAATGTTTACTGTAGCATCACATAGGCTAATCATGGATTAATTAGACTCAATAGATTCGTCTTGCGAATTAGTCTAGGGTTATGGAATGGGTTTTATTATTAATCTATGTTTAATACTTCTAATTAGTGTCTAAACATCTGATGTGACAGGGACTAAAAAGCCATCCAAACGTCTATCAAACCATTGGGATGATTGAATGGCTGCGGCTAAGTGCTGACCACTTGCTCTTGATCTGTATTAGATTATTTGTCCTTTGGTTTTAGTTGCTGCTCTGCTCACACCAGTACTGCTCAACTGTTTAGTTGTGGACCTAAAAAAGCACAAAATATTATATAGGACACCGAAAAATACGTCATTTGATGATGGAAGACACCACGGAACAAACTTGGTTTTGCTATAGGATATATATACTCATGGTTGAGATTATTTCTCTTATAAAATAATTGTAATAATTGTAGTTATTTGCTAGTAGACAGTTACCCCATTAAAATAATATGTCCGGTTGAAGAGCTCACTATTGTACCTTTCTGAGTTTGTCTTGTGTTGTAAACTAAAAAGGCAGGACTAAGAAGTCATGGCTCCATTCTCGGTCTTGCTTACACTTGGGATTGGTAGAAAGGAAAAATAATGGGGCAAAATCAACATTTTACATAGTGTTTTCACAAAAAAAAAAGCATTAGAGCAAAACCATGTTTTTTTTACACCATCAAGTTAATCCAAAATTTTAGTGTTATATAACAAAATTTTGCCAAAAGATTAGGAAAGTAACTAGATATATACAAAAGAATATACAATTGACTTAATTACTTGTATATATAAGCATATTCCTTCTATCCTATAAATATATTTAATGCATTATAAGGTCTTTCTCCAAACACATGAAGTTTACAAAGCTTTTATAAAAATTAGCTCAATTCCTAAAATTTCTTCTAAGACCACTATTTCATAAAGTATGCCTTGTACAGTTGTACTACTTAGACAAAAAAACAACATTATACTACATCTGTCCTAAAACATAAAGAATTTTAGCTATACATTTGCATTGCTAAAATCTCTTATATTTTGTGACGGATGTAGTATTATACTATATGCCTAAATTTTGTTGTTGTCAAAATGAGTATGTAATAGGAAACAATAAAACGGTGACATGTTTGACTATACATGGTGGTTTCGGTTAGGAGGATGTTCTATGGATAGAAGCTATTTCATGTTCCAAACGAAAATTTTGTGGTTGTTGAAACAATGCATTGATTTATATATAAAAGTAAATTGCATCCATGGTACAATAATTTAGCAGGTGGGTGCAATATAGTACAAAAACTTAAGAATTGAATGACCAAGTGCAACAACTTAGCATGTGGATGCATTCTAATAAAAAAAATGATAATTTAGTATTTTAGTACACAGACTTGGCTAAGTATGTGTTGTTCTGGTTAACGAGTGCCATGGGAGTTTTTCTTTCATAATATCAATATACCATCACATGGTAATCCTACTAATATTACCTTATAATATTAAATTTAATCTTTAATAATTACAATGGATATCCAATTTGCACCACTGATTTGGATTTTTTTTTGTCTTCACCTTCCTAAATCTCAACCGCAATTAAAATTTTATACATAATAAATTTTAATTGGCTTTTAGATAATAGCATGAAAATTTAAATATGCTTATACAAATCCCAGCTAGTATACTTAAAAATTAAATTTGTATAACAAAAAGTTCTCAAAACAATTAAGTTACGGCATTGCATTAACTTATTGTACCAAAATCGCACTCACCTTGCAAGTTATTGCAATCATACATTTATTTATAAAGTTCTTACACTAAATTGCACCAAATTTAAGTTGTTACACTAGGACGCTCATTTCTAAAGTTAAGTTCTTGTACCAAATTACACCCACATACCAAGTTAATGCACAGTGAATATAATTTACTCTTAAAAAGAACTATTTGTAAAACACAAAGTCAATGAATTCATGATCATAACCTCAAATATGTTCTGGCACTATTGAGATTCGTACACGTCATAAGTTCAACCATATTTCCCAATCTAAAAAAGAGAAAAACAGACACAAACAGTGAAATCACTTAACCACGCACACCGGATGGCTTGAAAACTTTTAATTTAAAGTTACTTCCAAATGAATCCCCAAGTTCAAGGACTCCTTAAAAATCCTAGAGATGTCACTGCAAATGCTGCCAGCCTGCTAGACATATTACACTAACCAGTTGCTCTGCTAACCAACTAGTGTTACACACTATATTATGACCTACAACCGAATCAACTCTCCATCCTGGCACTAGGACGGCTCTACGATTTTAAGGGCCTGGACGAACTCAGTGTTATAGACTCTTAAGATTGAAATATTATTTTACTTATAGTATAATAAATAGTTCATAAACCATATATCCTCTAAAAACCATAGAAATAAACATTACTAACAAGGGGCAACACTCCTCATCAACCAGTGCAAATGGTGGCATTCACAGATTAGTTACGCTTATACTCATTAATTGTTAATCACTGCTTTATTGGGTTGTGAGATAACAGTGACTAGGGACAGATCCAACATGGGTGCCGGAGGATTCGAGTTCCCCTATCCCGTCGGATCACTATTGATAGAATGAGAGAGGGAAGAGGGAAGAAGCGGGAAAGAAAGAAGAATAGAGGGGCTAAAAAAGGAAGAAGAAAATAAGTCCCCCTCTAATTTCATTCTGAACCCGCCTCTGACGTTGATCACTCAGCCGGGCCGTGGATGCAGCTGCTCTGCTGAATCGTGTGCTCCCTTGTACAAAAGTTTCGTGCAATGGTCGCTCTCTTCCCGACACTAGCTCCTACCCTCGTGTGGACTATGGAGCACAAGACACAATCATACCATATCAGGGGAAATGTGTGTGTTTGTACTAGTAGTAGTAGGAAACATATTTGTTCACCTTTGCATGGTTCTGTTGCTCTTGATGGTGTGATTTGACGACTCTAGTATTTTTCTACTGTCACATTTGGAGCTTTATTTGATAGTGAATGGTGTGATTTGACGACTCTAGTATTTTTTACTGTCACACTTAGAGCTTTATTTCTTAGTGAAGATAGAACGAGTGTGAGAGGAAGCATAAATTGCACATATGTGTGCCTGCAGGGATTAATTTATTTTCTTTGAGGAGAATCTCGCGGGAGGGTTTTGAGTTATTTCTCGAGCAAAATCGTATTGACATTTAAATTGTGAGAGAATTGCAAAGTGGACATATCTTAGCTGATTTCAAATTCTTTGTGATGGAACCTATCACTTGTTTTAAATTCTAGACTTGCACGTGCGCTTGCATTTATAATGGTGACTTTATCAATCTCAAGATATATCTGGAGCAAAATCCCATCGATGGAAATTAAAATTGTAAGAAATTTTGTATTTAATATGAAGCAATTTAAACATGTTTTCACTGATGCGAAGAAATTAGAATAAGACAAAATATCTCTTTCAATTAAAAAAATATCCAAGGTGTCTGAAATTTTGAGATCACTAAAGGAACTGAACAAAATTGCCCAGGAAATGGACAATACATTGACTTAAGGACTGCAGGCATTGTCAAATACTCCCTCCGTCTCTAAATATTTAACGCCATTAACTTTTTTAAAAATATTTAACCGTTAACTTTTTTAAAAATGTTTGACCGTTCGTATTATTTAAAAAATTTAAGTAATTATTAATTCTTTTTCTATCATTTAATTCATAGTTAAATATACTTTTACGTATATATATACCCTCGACCAGTCAAACGATGTAACCTGACACATCGCGTGGCTTCAAAACTTTAATCTTAAATTCTAAACTAATCTTAAATTCTAAATGAATCTAGAAATCTAGGTGTGTGAGAAAGTCTTAAAGATGACACTAGCTAGCAAAGTAGCAATGATGCCGACGTGCTAGGCATTCTATTTACCCGTTTCTTCTGTAATTAATCACGCGATGCTGTCAACCAGTGATTGGAATCGCGGTTCGAAATTTCATTAATTTTGAACCGCCTGGCAAGTCACAATATCGACCGAAATTTTTGGATTTTCTGAAACTATTATTGAACTTGGTAAAAGTTTATTCAAATTCAGTCAAAATTTAAAAATTTGTTATAATTTCACATAACTTCGGTCAAAAAGTACTGAGAATCATGAAATTTCATAAATCTCAGTGCTACTGAAATCGAAAGTGCAAACCTTGCTATGAAAGCTGGCCTCTAGAAAAGATAAAATTAAACTCTTCCAGAATTAATCTCGCACCTCACAGGGGTTGGGAAGGCAGCTGCCAATTAACTATCATGGTCTACCACTGCAGGGCATCGTGAGTGACACACACGAGAGGACGGTGTTAGCCACCGTTCCATTGGGTCGCAGTAGGACGTTGATCGCCGATGGGCTGCACGGCGATGGAATTGGTAATGCAGCTGCGCTTGCAGGTCAGTGCAACTGTTGCCGGCCGCCTTCTTCCCAATACCTCCCATCCTCATGTGGAGGAGGACGTACGCAACAATAACCAGGAAACAAAAATATATATATGTTGAGGGCAAAAGAGATATATACGATGAAATTTGGTATATACCCCCTCCGTCTCTAAATATTTGACGTCGTTGACTTTTTATAAACATGTTTGACCGTTCGTCTTATTCAAAAAAAATTAAGTAATTATTAATTCTTTTCTTATCATTTGATTCATTGTTAAATATATTTTTATGTATACATATAGTTTTACATATTTCACAAAAGTTTTTCAATAAGACAAACGGTCAAAGATATTTAAAAAAGTCAACAGCGTCAAATATTTAGGGACGGAGGGAGTATATATATGCATGTTTGTAAGACATTTTGTTCACCATGGCTCCGTGCTTGATTGTTGGTCTTAATGGCTTGAGTGTTCTAATTTCCACTACCACACTTGGTGCTTTATTTAGAGAGAGAATTTCTTCCATACCCCTAAAATTTTATTCGATCCCTTTTGTGCCCCTGTATTTTCTTCACTCCCTTGTATACCTCTGAATTTTGATTAGAATCCCTTCCATACCTTTGCCGTTAATTGACCGTTAGTTGACCCTACAATATGTGAGGAATATGTAGAAATTTATGGACTGTATTGTTGGAAGTATAGAAATTTGTTTTGTGACCAAAATATTCATAAGTTTGTTGTACATAGAAATTTTTAGCTTGTACTCATTGTTAATCACTGGTTCATTATTGGGTTGTGAGATAACGGTGGTCACTCGGCAGCGCCGTGCATGGATGCGGCTGCTCCGCTGAATCGCGTGATCCCTTGTACAAAGGTTCGTGCAATGGTCGCTCTCTCCCCGACACTACCTCCTACCCTCATGTGGGCTATGGAGCACAAGACACAAACATACCATATCAGGGGAAGAGTGTGTGTTTGTACTAGTAGTAGGAAACATATTTGTTCACCTTTGCATAGTCGTGTTGCTTTAGATGCTGTGATTTGACGACTCTAGTATTTTTCTACCGTTACACTTAAGCTTTATTTTATAGTGAAGGGTGTGATTTGACGACTCTATATTTTTCTACTGTTACACTTAAGCTTTATTTCATAGTGAAGGGTGGGATTTGACGACTCTAGTATTTTTCTACTGTCACGCTTGGAGCTTCATTTCATAGTGAAGGGTGTGGTTTGACGATTCTAGTATTTTTCTACTGTCACGCTTGGAGCTTCATTTCACAGTGAATGGTGTGATTTGACGACTTAAGTATTTTTCTACCGTCACGCTTGGAGCTTCATTTCATAGTGAATGGTGTGATTTGACGACTCTAGTATTTTTCTACCATCAAGCTTGGAGCTTTATTTCATAGCGAAGGTAGGACGAGTGTGGGAGGAAGCATGAATTGCACATAACGGTGCCTGCAGGGATTAGTTTATTGTCTTTGAGGAAAATCTCGCAGGATGATTTGAGGTATTTCTCAAGCAAAATCGTATCGACGCAAATTAAAATTGTGAGAGAATTGCAAAGTGGACATATCTCAACTGGTTTCAAATTCTTTGTGATGGAACCTGTCACTCAGGCTTCAAATTTCGAAACCCCTGGAAAGTCACTGTATCAACTGAAATTTTCGGACTTTATCAATTTTTTATTAAAATTGGTCGAAGTTTATTCTAATTCAGTCAAAATTTGTTAAAATTGCAAATAACTTCGGTCAAAAAGTACCGAGAATCACGAAATCTCGTAAATTTGGGTCCTACCAAAATCAAAAGTGCAAACCCTTGCTTTGAAGTACGTGGCCTCTGGAAAAGACGACAACTAGCTCTTGTAGAATCTCGATGGCACCTCACAGTGAAGGCAACTGCCAGCTACCCTGATCAACCAGTGCAGGGCGTCGTACGTGCTCACGGAGGAGTGACACGAGAGGACTGTGTTAGCCACCGTTCCATTGGGTCGCAATAGGTGATCGCCGATGGCAGTGGCGGAGCTGGACAGAAAATCAAAGGGGCCAGCCGGCTTTTGACAGTTGAAAAAATTGGCAATTTCTCTTTTCTTTTTCATGCATTGGCAATACATATAAGCAAATAGTTTGTAAAAGTGGGCAATATACTTACATGTTCATTTAAACTTCACGGCACGAGTTTTTACTGTATTGAAATCGTCCATAATCAAATCTGCCATCATTATTATAGAAAGAATGCAACGTCTTTCTTTTAGGTTTTGCCTTGGTTTCCTATAAGAATTTGATCTAATTTTATCAAAAATAAATCCTATGCTACTATTATGAGACAAGAAATTATATCAAAAATAGATTGGGAGATATATATGGATTAGGGAAATAGGGCCTGCTTACATTGGTTTGATTTGGAGGAGGAACAGGAACATGAGAGGAGTCAGCCATGTTGTTGGTGTTGATGTTGTCCTCCATCAAGTCCGCGGTGGCCGGCCGCCGGCCGCCGGCCAATGATGCCGGCATGCAGCACCGGTAGTCGGTAGATGGCAGTGCCGCGGTGCCGCCAGTGCGGCGGAGTCGCGGATGAACTTCTGCGATGCGAAGCTGAAACGTTGCCGAGCAGCTGCGGCTCCTGCGGTTGCGTCTCCAATTGTTTGCGTACATACACAGGGATATAGATGGTGATATAGATGGGCCATACGGTGGCCTGCTGGACCTAGGCACCATATATGGGGGTAATAAAAAAATTCTTTTTATTGGGAGGGGCCATGGCCCCTGCCGGCCCCCCTCAGTTCCGCCACTGCTGTGGTTGGGACTATCAGGATGCAAGAGTGCAAAATACAAGCTTATCAAATGAACTAGTGTTTCTTATAAACACACACGCTTATCCTATCCCTTGTGAGCACATCAGGAAGACTAGACGTGCATATCTTAATATTGACAAAGTCCCTACGAACGTCTCGTTATCAACAAGTTCATCGTCTACCACTGAAAGAATAATTAGTCATAAATATATATGTGCACCCATATCTAAGTATAGGACTTGAACTCGCATAGGCTGTTCCATCAAAGAAAACCTAACCAGTTGAGCTACGTTCGACTCTAAATTATGGCACTAAGTTTCAAGTAGTATTTTGTTACACTCTATATGTTTTGGACTGCGGATTATTCCTAATATATATCCACTAAGCAATGAATTTTATGGTTTTACGAGTGTAATCGGGCAAGAAGGATATTGCAAGTATGACTTTTTGAATAAGACGAACGGTCAAACATGTTTAAAAAAGTCAACGGTGTCAAATATTTAGGGACGGAGGAAGTATATGCATGTTTGTAAGACATTTTGTTCATCATGGCTCCGTGCTTGAATGTTGGTCTTAATGTCTTGAGTGTTTTAATTAATTTCCACTACCACACTTGGTGCTTTATTTAGAGAGAAAATTTCTTCCATACCCCTAAAATTTTATTCGATCCCTTTTATGCCCCTGTATTTTCTTCACTCCCTTATGTACCTCTGAATTTTGATTAGGATCCCTTCCATACCTTTGCCGTTAATTGACCGTTAGTTGACCCTACAATATGTGAGGAATATGTAGAAATTTATGGACTGTATTGTTGGAAGTATAGAAATTTGTTTTGTGACCAAAATATTCATAAGTTTGTTGTACATAGAAATTTTAATATATATTAAAAAATTATGTGTAGCATTTTTTAAATGATAAACATAGCTTTGGTAAGCATTCCTGCATAATCTATACTAAGGAAAAAAAGTATATTGAATTACCATAAAAATGCTACGTATACTCTTTTAATAAGTAAATAAATATTAATTTTATGTCATTATGTAAAAATAAACTTTGCCATGAATAACTCTTGTACGATAAAATCATGAATATATACATATTAGTCTTATATATCAAAATTATACACTTCCAACAATATAGCTAGTCTACAATTTCCATGTTTTCTCCATGTCTAAGGGCGAAATGGTCATTTAATTTTCATAGGAATTACGCAGTCAACTGACGGTTAACTAATGGAATGGGTATGAAAGAGATAAAAAAAATACAGTTCATGGGTATAAAGGGAGTGGACAAAATTCAGAGGCATAGAATGGATTGGTTAAACTTCCATATGCATAGGAATTTTCTCTTATTTATGGTAAAATCATAAATATATTATACTTCCTCGATTCACAAATAATCAGCATATAAGTTTTTTTAAGGTTATTTTAAATTGATCAGCAGATAACTAATTGAAGTGGTACATGTTCATTTATCTATGAGCGTGAGTTAATGGGCATCAGTTGCATGCATGTTTGCATGCAGTCTACAGAAGCAAATACTCCTACTCTAATCGATTTGCATGCGCGTTGCTTCGCCTTCCCTCAGCGGAAACGAAGCGACCACATAGCTCGTTCGATGATAGATAAATGTAGTCCTTGGTCTTGATGTCCAGAGTATATATGACGATCAAATGTGAACGAATCAGGAGTAATATACTCCCTTCATCTACTTCATCTACTTTTGATAGTCATATTTTATCTTGGCACAATGACCAATGATAAGTAATTCTACTTATCATTCATTTAAACATGCTACTAGTTATTCCTCGTAAACAAGCGATTTATTAATATTTACATTTCTCGATGCCCATGTAGCCAATCTTGTGTTGAAGAATGGAGAGTGACGCATTAAATCTGAGAAAGTTATTAAGAGGATAGGTGGTTGGATTGAAATATGCCTATCAAAGGAAAATTTTTAGTTTTAAAAATATGCCTATCAAAAATAGATGGAGTGAGTACTAGGCTAATTGTGCAAATTGTCGTGAGACTAGTAAAATACACTTGCTTGGCTATGTGTAAAAAAATTATATTATAATATGTCAAAAACAAAATATATTTTAATCAAATATTAGTATTACTTGTTTGTTTATTTAAGTATATACTTATATGATACTCCGTAATCACTTATTTAAAACACTAGACTATTCTATGCTATCAGAAAATATTAGGGGCTACTTCGTAAAAATTGTAAAATGAGCAGTGGGGTAGGATTGTAAAAATTGTAAAATGAGTAGTGGCTGTATAACACTTAAGTACTCCATTGTTTCACTTATTGACGGAATAAGCGAAACGACATATTTGTAAACGAAAAATAATTTGTAAATAAAACTTTTATGTACGTGTTCTTAGCGATTTAAAAGTAAAGGCTGAAAAATAAACTACGATGAAAAAAATCTCAAAATCAACTCCAAATTTAAAGTTGAAAATTCAAATTTTGGCTTATAAGCATAAGCATAAACCAAAAGATGAGGCTGTAAATTTATGGTTATTTTCTACACTTATCCCATTAAATAATATATTCGGCAGTGGGTAGGATGGGAGAAACTTAAAATAACGTCACTTTCTATACTTCTCCTTTTCTCTTACTAGTATTTGTTTACTTAAACGCCGTGGGAATGGCTGAGGATTAGCGCGCCACGTCATCCATTTTTGCAAAAAAATCCCTGCTCTTTCGGTTAATTACGGGGCGGTTCCTGCTAACGTACTCCGTCCGATCTCACGATAGGCTCGATCTGACCGTCCACGTGTCCCGCACTGCCGGCCCTTCCGCACCCGTGGCATCGTTGGATCCGTAACGGACGGTGTAGATTTCACTAGCCCGCACCAAACCCTAGCCGCCTCACCTAGCCACGCGCGGCGCAAGTCGCGTGCGCGACCCTCCCTGTCCTCACCTCCCCTCGCGCATGTCGCCACCGCCGCCGCCACCGCCGCTACATCTGCCAGCGGCGGCCCTAGCCTCCTCCCGGACGGATCTGCCGACTCGAAGGAGAGAGAAGCGAGTCACCGCCGCCTCTTCTTCTCTTCCATAGTTTTATCTCCGCCTCACCACCGCCTCCCCGCCTCTTCCCTCACGCATGCCGCCGCCGCAATCTCACACTCCTCCAGCCCTCAACGAAGCGCTTCTGCCACAGCCCTCAATTTTTGTTGCCGCATCTGCTAGCAAAGATCCAGGCGCCTGGTGAAGAGGAACACGAGCCGCCGCCACCTTCTCCCCTTCATCAGCCAGTGAGGATGGTCGCATCTCGGTGAGGATGGCGGCAACACGTCGGCGCGTGAGTCCCCCCACAACGTCCTCCAACTTTTTTCTCTATAGCGGTGTGCTCCTTCCCCCTCGCATCAGTTCGCATTTACCACAGGTAACTTTTCCCCATCTAATTTTCTCTCATCTTGCTGGATTTCATTTTTTTTTTGGATCGATCCCCCTATTTTTGTTGCAGCAATACTGGTTCGAAGCAAGCTCATCTATTTAATGGCAATAGATTTGTCGGTACTCCACTACATAGGTTGCTTCGATTTTATTTCTACAAGATGCAGGTAATAAGTGCGTGTGTTTCTGCTTTTGTTAGTTCAGGCATACTGCACATGTTCATCTGATTGCTGTCCTAATCATTTGTACATTCATTATAGTAATCAAATAGTTGGAGTTAGCATGTATGTCTTAATCTGCTCAAGAAACTTCTTGCAACCCCCGAGATTTCCCCCAAATCGAAGTCTGCAGTTGACTGCATACAATTCAGATTCTCTCTTTCATGGACTTATATATCCATCAAAATTTTGTTTGTTAGAATGCCCTCTTGATGTTTTGATATGGAGGGGTTTTCAGATGGAGAAGAACAAGCTGCTTGGCAGCCCATACGCATGTGTGGCTGTGCAAATGCAGCCTGTGATGGAGTGCCACAACGAACTCCGCTAAGTTACTTTGCCAGGCCATCCATGCGACGACAGCATGGCGCGGCAAGGGATTCCAGCAGCCCATGATACACAGAGTACTTCTCATTATAACTAGCCATATGATTATCTCACTACATCTTATTTGACTTCGCATAATTATTAAGAGTTTAGCTTCTAATGTATTGAAGGTAGCTTGCCTACACCTTTGGTACAATGTAAAACCCATCAAGTTCTCCTGTTATTGTTTACTGAGTCTAATGTGAATTCTTTTCTACTAATTTGCCTCTGCAGCTATGCTGTAAGAGATGAGCATACCTTAGGTACCTAGATCCTACCTGTTCTTGAAAGCAATCCTTACCTGAATTAGCTCCACAAACCAATTGTTCTTGCTGCTATAAAATTTTCTCCAAGTTAGAGCTCCTTTGTTTTTGCAAGACAATTCTTGGTGCTAGAAGATTCGCTCCATGTTAGAGCATCCTTCCACGTTAAAGCAAACCAATTGTTTTTGCATGTCCAAATTACAAGTATGAAGCAAGTTGTGTTCAGTTTTTCTTCTTAATTTTATGGGAAAAGTCTAGATGTGCCTCTTTGTTCATTGCTCTGTAGTCTATATAGGTCAGTTTTACCTATTTACACATGAATGCTTGCAGTACTAAGTTGAACCATTCCCATCGACTCACCATATTCTCATTGTATGGCACACAGATTATATCACCAGAACAACCTATTCTCTAAACATACAAATTGTATATCCAACTGTAATAGCAATTATTCAGTTTTTACTAATTCGAGAGGAGTTTACTAAAATTGTTCTTTGATAATATAACATGGCAGGATTATTTTGAATAATCCAGAAGTTCTCTAGACCTCTAGGGCCATGGCCTCCTAAGTCATGCTTTCTATAAAGACTTTTACGTAACTTTCCAAATTAACCATTAGGAAATTGTTATTCTGAAACTATAACGGGATTGTTATATTGTTTAGTTCATGAACTGTATAGTACATCTTAATGCATAGAAAGTCTAAATTTAATCTTTACATCCAACTCTAGGAGATAAATTTACCATGTTTGTGAGAATATGTTAAAGTTCAACAATATATCTATTCATCATTAGGAAAACTTAAAACATATGATATAATTTAAGAGTTATTGGATTAGGTTTTTCTTGGTTGCATGACCGTGTGATTTGAGGTATTTCTCAAGCAAAATCGTATCGACGCAAATTAAAATTGTGAGAAAATTGCAAAGTGGACATATCTCAACTGGTTTCAAATTCTTTGTGATGGAACCTATCACTCGGCTTCAAATTTCTAACCCCTGGCAAGTCACTATATCAACTGAAATTTTCAGACTTTATAAAATTTTTATTAAAATTGGTCAAAGTTTATTATAATTCAGTCAAAATTTGTTAAAATTTCAAATAACTTCGGTCAAAAAGTACCGAGAATCACGAAATCTCGTAAATTTGGGTCCTACCAAAATCAAAAGTGCAAACCCTTGCTTTGAAGTACGTGGCCTCTGGAAAAGACGACAACTAGCTCTTGTAGAATCTCGATGGCACCTCACAGTGAAGGCAACTACCAGCTACCCTGATCAACCAGTGCAGGGCGTCGTACGTGCTCACGGAGGAGTGACACGAGAGGACTGTGTTAGCCACCGTTCCATTGGGTCGCAATAGGTGATCGCCGATGGCAGTGGCGGAGCTAGACAGAAAATGAAAGGGGGCCAGCCGGCTTTCGACAGTTCAAAAAATTGGCAATAATTTCTCTTTTTTTTCATGCATTGGCAATACATAAAAGCGAGATAAAAGCGAATAGTTTGTAAAAGTGGGCAATATACTTACATGTTCATTTAAACTTCACGGCACGAGTCTTCACTGTATTAAAATCGTCCATAATCAAATCTGTCGTCATTATTATAGAAAGAATACAATGTCTTTCTTTTAGGTTTTGCCTCGGTTTCATATAAGAATTTAATAAATCCTATGCTACTATTATGAGACAAGAAATTATATCAAAAATAGATTGGGGGATATGGATTAGGGAAATAGGGCCTGCTTACATTGGTTTGATTTGGAGGAGGAACAGGAACATGAGAGGAGTCAGCCATGTTGTCGGTGTTGATGTTGTTGATGCCGGCGTGCAGCACCGGTAGTCGGTAGATGGCAGTGCCGCAGTGCTGCCAGTGCGGCGGACTTTTTTTATTTTTTTAATTTTTTGATATTTTTTTCACGCTTAGGAGCACACAAGAATCAACCATAGAAAAGTTAAACTCAAATGGATGAAATATGTGACCTGTAGAATTTTTCAAAGCTCTACCGAAAAGCTTCTCGCTTCGAAAACACAATATTGCAAGCGGAATTTGGAGGTTCTAATTTCGCTGAATCCGGAGAAGTTGAGGAGAACCATACTTCCCAATCTAAAAGAAAAAACAGTCACAAACAGTGAAATCACTTAACCACGCACACCGGATGGCTTCAAAACTTTTAATTTAAAGTTACTTCTAAATGAATCCCCAAGTTCAACGACTTCCAAAAATCCTAGAGATGTCAATGCAAATGCTGCCAGCCCGCTAGACATTCCAGTAGCCAGTTGCTCTGCTAGCCAACTATAATGTTACACACTATCTTATGACCTCCAACTGAATCAACCCTCCATCCTGCCACTAGGGTCGGCTCTACAATTTTAAGGGCTCTGGACTAACTCGGTGCTATATATAGACTCTTAAGACTAAAATAATATTTTACTTATAGTATCTGTTTCATATTATAAGTGTTTGATTTTTTTTCTAGTCAAAGTTTATAGAAAAATTTAACAAAATCTAAAATATCAAATTAAACGTTAAATATATTTTTGATAATATGTTTGTTTTGTGTTGGAAATATTACTATATTTTATATAAAGTTGGTCAAATTTAAAAAAGTTTGACTAGAAAAAAACAAATAACTTATAATATGAAACGAACGAGAAAGTAATAAATAGTTCATAAACCATATATCCTCTGAAATCATAGAAATAAACAATACTACACTAACACGGGGCAAACACTCCTCATCAACCAGTGCAAACCGCCGCGTTCACAGATTAGTGACACTAGCTTGTACTCATTGTTAATCACTGGTTCATTATTGGGTTGTGAGATAACGGTGGTCACTCGGCAGCGCCGTGCATGGATGCGGCTGCTCCGCTGAATCGCGTGATCCCTTGTACAAAGGTTCGTGCAATGGTCGCTCTCTCCCCGACACTACCTCCTACCCTCATGTGGGCTATGGAGCACAAGACACAAACATACCATATCAGGGGAAGAGTGTGTGTTTGTACTAGTAGTAGGAAACATATTTGTATTGGATCATCAATAGTTTGGTAATATTTGATGAGCAGAATGTTGTATTTTGCTGCCCCTTAAGTTGATACTGGAATAATTAGTACACTTCTTTTCAGCTCATTCTTTGTGGTTTACATGAGAACTTTAGTTTACTCATTTTGCTTTATACTAACACACGTTCTATCCAATAATAGTCTTTATTATGATGCTTTATGTGGTCCTTTTGACCTTCTATTGCGGACATTGTCTTAGTTGACCAATTGTCATGGATTGCTTCTTTTTGTTGTAGGTGGTGTTCAAAATGAGCAGATGGTTCATCTCTACCACTTGCAGTCTGATTCTATAGTATTTCAGTCAAACATACCTCAAATCTCAAGTTACATATGACCAGTGTTGATGTCATACTGACTCTCAAGTCGATTTTGACACATCTTGAATTGAATCAATCCAAACAAATAGATTTATTTTTACCTTTCTGTTTTGTCAGGATTTGGTCGACATATTGAGTCCAGATATTACAGTGATATCTCTGTTCTTCAGCAAAGCGAGAGAAATCTGCAACATGTCTGAATTGTAATAATTGTATGTACATGAAAGATGCAAGTTTAAATTTATTTAGTTTTTATATAAGGCGGTCATTTTATATCACAGTTCTTAGATTGCAGTAGCATCTTTTAGGTCATTTGGTCGACATATATGCATTTGCTACATTCGCAGTGAAAGATTTTGACTATGCACTGCTCTTTGCATCTTTGCACATAAAAAGCGCAACAGAATACTTATCATGCATTGGCGTATATATGGTTATTACAATCATCATCGCACGCAGCGTAGCGCGTGTTTCTTTCTAGTACTATTTAAGAAGATAAAATTCAGATCTCGACTAGGCTGCCATGCATGGACTTGATTTCTTGTCTAGCTTGCTTTCGACTCAGGTCGGCAGGGGAAGGGGAACCAGCTGCATGGTCCAATTAGGATGTGTTCTATACTATACTAGCGATGGACGCGCGCTTTGCACGCTGCACCAATGGTGCCAGGAGGATTCTGTGTTTTTGTTGATGTTTATTTACGTATAGGCAAGGAAAAATGAAAATCATCACAAAACTAATATTGCATCAGTGTTGTCATTAACTTCTGGAATAACATCAAATTGTACAGCTACTATAATTAACCACCAGCCAAACTTCAATGTAGCCTGTATATAGTATGATTAGCTCATTTTACACATGACAAATAAGCTATCTTTATAGTAGGTACTCAATACCCAGAGTAGCCATATTTGCATACAAAATTATAGAGTAAGTTGAACCAATATGTTTTGCATATTATACCTCTAGAACATATTTAAATCATAATAAAAAGGAAAACGAAATGCCTCTGGAAACAGTAGTACAATAATTTAAGATTCAAACCACCCTCAACTTAGACCAAAAGACCAAAGATACACAAATAATTTTTCACTGTCCAGCTAGAAGCCTCTCCTTGCCGAATCAACCGTTGTATCACAAGATCAGCAGCGTCCACCACCTAGTCATACCTAAGGAGATTGATAGCTGTGCCACCAGAGCAACCTCTTTGCCCCGTTGAACCAACCGACCAGCATGGAGACACCTGGACAACCGATGGCGCAGCAAGGGTGGGGTAGGAGGATGTCAGCGCCACCAATGCCATTGTTGCCATCATTCATGCCACCCCCAAGACCATCAGCTGAGGTGCTATATTCTCTCATGCGTATATGTGTACAAAGTACTGTAAATAGACAATTTCAGCAGTAAATTGTTTCCCTCGCAGGGGAACTTATATTTTGTCAAAACTTTCCTTTCCTGTTTGTTCTGGGTGAATGGATTGGGATTGTAAATAATAACAAAATCAAGTGTATCTAAAATGATCTGTTAGTGGTGAATACAGAGCTGAATAAGTTGATTGTCAAACCAATCTACTCCACAACAAAATTTTCAGCTTATAGAGCTGAAGGCAACATAAATTTCCAACCATTTTTGCCAACATAGTGATTTTCATTGCAAATCCTATTGATATATAATTACAGAAGCTTATTGTTCTTTGCTCATAATTTGCCACGTCGATATGTTCATTAAATCCAAAGGCATATCAAATAAAACATAAGCAGTATAGTTCATGGGAACGTGTATGGAGGCAACACACATCATACCCTGAGAGTGGGTAGGGCTCAATAAAGAAGCAGCCCATCATCATCTCCATGAACCTGCAGTGGAACATTGAGATATAAAGCGTGTCATGCCAAATGCAAATTATTGTAACAATCCAATGCCAGGAGAAGCTAACAATACTCTCTACATCAAAATAGAAAAGTAGAAATACACAGAGGCAGAATTAACATGAAGTATTTAACTATTTGTTATTGCTTTGCATAGGTCACTCTCATGCATGTTATGTCTTTTTTTTTTTACACTATGAAATAATTAGATGAGTTTGAATATTGAGCTCACAAACATATTATATATAGCTTTGATCCAAGAAAGATCGAGCTCAGAAATTTAGTAGATTTGTAAACTGAATCCCTTTCTTTATGATGAAGATATATCATAGAGATGCACGATACTTTGGTACTACACAACATAAATGGATTTGAATATCACCGGTACAATATTCTCAAAAAAAAATGACAACAAAACCGTTTAACTGCATACGAAAAGCAATGGAATGGGATTATGCCCAGTTGATGTACCTCTCTGTTTTTCTGAATGGAAATATGCATGTGTGCAATAGAATAATATGCCATCACATCTGCAGGAGATTTCCGTTCAAAATTTTTTTATTCCGTTCACATCTGCAGGAGATCATGATTTATAAGCTAGCCAAAATTCTTGGTAATCTAATCTTAATACCTCTTTTAAAAACAACACAAGT
This sequence comes from Oryza longistaminata, assembly GCA_009805545.1. Classification (NCBI taxonomy): domain Eukaryota; kingdom Viridiplantae; phylum Streptophyta; class Magnoliopsida; order Poales; family Poaceae; genus Oryza; species Oryza longistaminata. The sequence continues at coordinate 28,477,127 of CM020180.1, read as the reverse complement.
ACTATATTATATAAGGGAACCAGTATGCAATTGGTAATAAATAACTAATATTTTGTCATCCTCGAGACATGCTACCAAGTTATCGTGTACAAATTGCATTTGTATATGACAACAGCAGTACAATCTGGATTTTGGAATTATGCAAATTCACAACAGAGGAGGATCATGCTGTTTTTGGGAGAGGCAGTGCAACTCAATTGAAAGAACTCAAGAAGATCATACCTCCTAAAAATAAGAGATGATCATAGTCAGAGGCTTCACTAACCAAAGTTAACCGCATGATGAGGTATCCTGACCTACGAAGGAGAATGCAGATGAGGAGAGAAGGCCATGATTGTATAAAACGGTAAAACGGGAAAACGAACCAGATGCGAAGTGCACAAAGCCCAAAAAAAGAAGGAGAGAACAAAGGCCATGGTAGCCAAATGTTATGTCACCTTATGGGAGGATTGGCGTTTCCGATCCACCAAAATTAAAATGAGAAAAATGACAATAAACTAATTATGATGATACTTGTACCCCTCTAGGTGGTAAAATATAGCCATAGCTCATTGAGGAATGCACTTCAAATAAATACATTTGGGCCTGGAGCCTACAGTTTTAAAAAAGGATAAAAGTAGGGACCCAACATTCACTTTAAATAAATAGACTGGAGGTCACTCTACATTATTGATGATCTATGCATAAAACCTATGATCTCATTAATTGGTATTAAGTGTTAACTTACTAAACCAACCAATATGAAAACATCATGTTGGTAAATTATTTACATATTCAACCTTATTTGACCTGAAGCAAAACAAAAGAATGCAAGTGAACAAATTTTGATGCAAGGTAGATAAGAAAGGGAAGAACCAACTCACAAATGAGATGGAGTGCAATCAGATTGACCCTACTGGTTAAGCTCAAGCATCACCCTAACAGCGATGGAGGTGATGGTCAGAGAGAGAGAGAGAGAGAGAGAGAGAGAGAGAGAGAGAGAGGAGAAGGTGGTGGGAGGCCGGGAGAGGGAGCAACTCTGTTCAACCATCGTCATCTGCAGGAAGCAAGCAGAAGGTCAGTTCGGCCACCTCGTTCCCAACCTGTACAATAAAATGGAATTAGCAAATGACATATACTTATCAATATATGTTTTTTTTCCTGTAATCATCTACAGGTATAAAATAAAAAACAGCCACCGAAGCAGGAACATTACAAATGACATCAAGGATTGTTAATTAAAAATGAAAAGCAAAGAGCGGTCAATCCTGTTTCTATTTACTATCGCTTTATTAAGGAGGAGATATAAGGGTATAAAACCAAGCTCAGGAATAATTTATGAGTAACCAGCGGCAGTCCACTCTCGGTGCAAATTCATTGGACTCACCACAGGCTGCATCCCACATCTGCCCGGGTGAGGGCAACCAAAAATGAGGCCCTCAAATGCAGTATGGTTAATGTCCACTGTAGTTTGAGCAATCTGAAACCAAGAATGAGGAACATGAATTAGATCTTAAATGGTGTAATTTAAGATATAGGCTAAGAGAAAAGAAAATGCAAGACATATATTAGGAAAGAGAAAACAATTAGATTAAGTATTTAAGTTTGGAATGGAGAAATTCAAGTGAAGGAAAAGTTTGCCATTTCTGTGTATTGGAGAAAAATCACAGGACCGATGGCCACAAAGTCAAAAACACTCATCAATATGTTCAGATAAGGAGAAAGTACATATAGCTCGAGTATTTGAAACCAAATTTTGTCGGATGTTGTTCCCTAATGCTGATATGTACATTTTGTTTTGATAACATAGTCTAACATATCTAAGTTTATAGCACATTATGCCCAAGCAACTGTAATATATTTCATAAATATTAAACCTCACTTCAATGGAGACCGAATTTATTCAAATATTAAGTCGCATTTGAATTCTGTACAAAATAATTAATCCCAGTGCTACATTCAGCTCCACTGGAACTGCGCAAGAAAAGATGAAATGCATCTGAACTTGCTCATATGAAAATAAAAAAGCATATAAGTTTTGAAGCCAGGTGTTTCCAAGGATAAAAATAATGTTGAGTTCTCATAAGCAAATACTATCAAATAAGGCATGCTCTTCTATTAACTGAAGCGTGGAAATACATAGTTCTCATTAGAGAAAGATTGTTTTACTAAAAGAGCAAGGTTATACTTTCTTTGTTAAATCAAAGAAGGAAAGAAGTTAGAAATTGCGAGCATATGACATATTAGCTACAGCATCAATGCAGTTATCAACTGGCAAAGCAATTATTGGCATATAAATGGATTTACCACATCGAGGGCCTCACTGCCCAGCAGAGCGTAGCATCAACAGGTTGAGGCCAAGGTCACCGTGTTGTGGAAAGGGCCTTCCCAGCTCCAGCCGAGGTGGAGGTTGCTGTGGATCAGGGCGCTGAGGCAGAGGTCGCCGTGGAGCGGGGGAGGCAACCTCAGATGGCTGTCAACACGGAGGGGCGGCGCGAGGAGGGGCACGGCAGAGCCAAGACTCGTTGAGGAGAACCATGCGCCGACGCGCTCCATGCAAGTTGAAGGTGAAGTGAACTCTGAAGCTGATATCTTTGAATCAAAATAGATGAGTACATAAGAAATATGATATATCGGGCAGTTCAACAGGTTAGTACTCAAGAGGTCTGATAGCAAAGAAAAACAATAGCATATAGCTATCCTCGTTCATGTGTACCATCGTAAATAACTGACTGAACATGCATCTCAGATTTGACAGATGGTAATAAACCCTATCACAGAACCTGTACACTGCTCAAGAACGTGTATTACATCTACACACAAAAAAAGTGCATATGTATTCATACATCAATATGCACATCATATCATCCACACCTTCATCAATTTGCACATCACACCATTATCATTTTCATTGGTCTACCAAGAACACTAAGAAGAACAAAAACTTACCAAGCCTGACGGTGATGGGGAAGATCAGCTACGTATAACAAAATATCTGTAAACACGAGGGTTTTTCTGCAAAATTTATAGAGATGACGCAGAGGCATGAGTGCTCGCGAAATCCCACCGTTTTCCGGCGCTGGCTGACGTGTCGCAACGCGACAGTGGCCACGCCAGTGCAAAATACCGTGGGAGCTGCATTTCCATGCAGGTTTGAAGACTTTAGATTTTCTCAACTTCTACTTTCGTTTTTCACACATACACTTTCTAAATTAATAAGTGATCTTTAAAAAATTTATAGAAAAATTGTTTGAAAAAACCATATTAATTTTTTTAACTAATACTTAATTAATTATGTGATAATCCATTGCTTAATATGTGCCGGATATGACCTGAGAACTCAGATGTGCTAACCACATCTTTGTTGCCGAATTGCCGTGCGATCTTTCCTTTGGTGTACAAATCCAACACCCGCAACCTCCTCCAACCTATTTATGTTATATCCGTCATAAAGCCTTTTAGGATCGTTATTGCATCTTGGTGGCCTCCTATATGCATGCTATATGGCTTCAACCTCCAGATGAGTCCCAAAATCAAGAAGTCCATATGAAAAAATAGCCGCTAAGAATTAACGATGTCAGCATGATATATAGGCATTTTGTTAAGCATGCATGCAAGTCTTTTGCTAATTAACTATGTTGTGCTTTATTCTCTAACTCCAAAACCAACATATAGAGTCGGGTTCACGGAGCAACACTCCTAATTAACGAGCACAGTGGGATGACACGTGGATGCTCAATTAGTCATCACTTTAAATTTTAGACCCTACCACATCGGATGTTTGACACTAATTAGAAGTATATTAAATATAGACTAATGATAAAACATATTTTATAATACTAGACTAATTCACGAAATTAATCTATTCAGCCTAATTAATCCATGATTAGCCTATGTGATGCTATAATAAACATGTGCTAATTATGAATTAATTAGACTTAAAAAAATTATCTTGCGAATTAGCTCTCATTTATACAATTAGTTTTATTATTAGTCTATGTTTAATATTTTTAATTAGTGTCAAACATCCAATATTACAGAGACTAAAATTTAATCCCTGATCCAAAACACCACTTTAGAAGAGCTGAGGATGCCGCCGGGCAATTAGATTCTGAAGTTTCTGAACGTCGTTTTCCCAACACCTCCCCTCCCATCCTCATCATGTGGAGGACGCAACCTAGAAAATTCGTGATGGGGAAAAGGAGATTTTAGTTGAGTTTCGGCGTAGGTTTGTAGCAAACATGTATTGTTCATCTGTTCATGGTTATGTTGCACTTAATGGGCTTGATTTGATGTCTTTGGTATTTTTTTCTTCTCCATAGTTGGAGCTTGACTTATATTTATAGCCAAGATGGGAAGAGTGAGAGGAGTCATAAACTGCACATGGCATGAGAATCCTATATGTCTAAGGGGAAATTTGTTGTACATCCATCACCTTTAAATAAACTCTTCTTTTCTATTATAAAGGTGGCAGTTATCCTGCCCTTGCTGTTCCAAAAAAAAGTACACTTGGTCATGTGTGTTAAGCTTGTTGTGCAAATGAAATGTGATATACCACTTTCCTCAAGCATGAGATGAGTTCAAGGTCCATTTCATTGTAGAGTGCAATAACACTAGTGCCTTGACATATATATATGCAACACGCGGAAGATGGATTTCGGCGACGGAGGTACAGAGTTTTACTGAAGCATGGTTCAATCGGAAAAAAAAAGTTTCCTAACAATCAAGTGATAATTTTGACGGTAGTGCAAATGAAGTTATCTCTATAAGAAAAAAAACTATAAAATAGCTAGAAAAAAAATTTAATACTCAAGAAAGGATGATTTGGGGTTTGAAATTGCTTGTTTTGACACAAGTAATAGTATAGACACATATTATGTATACCTATGAAACCACATATTATTTGAAAAAGAATAATGGTTTTGCTAAAATTCTGTCGCTAGATTTTTGGCCCCATTTTTTGGGTCACTTTTTGTCCTCTCAAATGTCCTATTGACAAGCTGCTATTCGATTGTGAACTGAGGTCTCAATTAATAATCTAATATATGCTGTTCCATGTTGACATCTTGCCTTCTCAGCGCTTCGCCATACTATCAAATTAATCATTGACATGATTGAATGGCCGCGGCTAATTAAGCTGGCCACTTGCTCGATCTCATTATCTTAGATTATTTGTCCCTTGGTTTTAGCTGCTAGCTGCTCACACCCGTACGGCTCAACTGTTTAGCTGTGGAAATTGGGAAAAGAAAAGGACACCAATTTCTATAAGCTAGGCGACGCTGAAAGATACGAACTTTGATGGAATACACCAGTGGAAAAAAAATAACACTTGGTTTGGTTGAAGATCTCAAAGTTTGCGGTTATTTTCTCTAAAAAAAAGTTTGCATTTGTTTGCTAAAAGACACTTACCCTATAAAAATAATATATCCAGTTGAAAAGCGGGAACACTTTACAGTTTGTTAAATAACTTCACTATCACGGCTCTCTCGATCATGGACTCCATTCTCATTCTTGCTTTGGACTCGGATCGATCGGCAGAAAGGAAGAAGAATATGGGCAAAATCAACATTTACATTGTGTTTTCAAAAATTAAAAACAGTGCTTAGAGCAAAACCATGTTTTTCTTTTTACACCTTCAATGAAATCCATAATTTTAGAATGTTCTGCAACAAAATTTTGCGAAAAGATTAGAGAAGTAACTAGATATTAAAACCTATACTAATATAAAAGATGATAGTTGTGGTGTGGGACCCACGAATTATGGTTGCCTGTCTCTTAACCCCCTCATGCTATAGATCCCGTCGAAAGGAATATATGACAATAAAATATTATGAAAATTTTCCTCTTTATGAAATGACAACAAAATTAGCATAATGATAATATATTAGACAATTAGGAAAAAACCTATTGCAAGGCACAAGCATTATGCTAGTGCAATTCTTATATAGGCTATGTTAGTTCCTATAAACTTCTAACTTTTCCATCACATCAAATGTTTGGATACATGCATGGAGCATTAAATGTGGAAAAAAACCAATTACACAGTTTGCATGTAAGTTGCGAGACGAATCTTTTGAGCCTAATTATGCAACGATTTGACAATGCGGTGCTACAATAAACATTTGCTAGTGACGGATTAAGTAGGCTTAATAGATTCGTCTCGTAGTTTACAGGCGGAATCTGTAATTTATTTTGTTATTTGTCTACGTTTAATAATTCAAATGTGCGTTTGTATACTAATTTTTTTTAAATAACTAAACACGGCCATAAGCAGATTTCTTCTGTCATGTAAATATACGGGGATGACTAGCACATGGTACACTAGTACGGCGCATGGATCATCAGGTTGCAGTCCTCATAGTTACTGTATGTACCTGACTTAACAACTACTCGGTACAAGTATGGTACACGTTGATATCAAGTTTTGATACAGCATGCTACCTATCACGTTCTAAAACGATATAATATGATGTACTCCAGTATTTCTCTAAATTCATTTGACGCGTTAAAAGTTTTTATCCGAACACATAGATTTTGTATACTCCCTTTATAAACCGGTACTACGAATCTAACCAGTAAACCTGTTCAAATCTATAGTACTAGATTCTATACTCTCTTCGATTCTCTTTGATGTTTTGGACAATGTTGAGTTTAAACTTTATCGTTCAATAATTTTAAAAACATTTAGTTTAAAGAAACTAAAACAATATAATTATTATATAGATGTATCTTATAAAGTACTATATTACAATAAAAGTAAAATTATATTTATTCATTATATATATTTATAACAAAAAACATAATAAAAGATATATTTTGAGACTATATCATTATCAAAACATTAATAATTATGGATCTGGAGGGAGTAATACGGAGGAAGAAGTAATACTCCAGTTCAAACTCCCTAAGAATTTTAGGCTGTGTTTAGTTAGATCTAAAGTTTGGATTTTGGTTGAAATTGGAGACGATGTGACTGAAAAGTTGTGTGTATATACTAGGTTGATGTGATGGAAAATGACTGAAGTTTGGATCCAAATTTTAGATCAAAACACAGCCTTATTCTAAAAAACCCCTCTTGCACAGAGGATACCTTGTACGATTAGAGAATAAAAAAAGAGTAATAATAGTACCAGCGATCCAGCACAGTGCTTGCTACCACTAGGACGCTTTACGTGTCATCAAGAGCTCCATTTTTTTCTTTTTTTTTTTAAAAAAGCTCGGAAATGGCGGAAGACCAAGATGCCCTCTTCCCCATACTCCCTCTCCCTCTCCTCCTTCTCCCTCCTCCCGTCTCTCTTCCCCGTGTTCCTCCTCCACCGCTGTAGCTGCTGTACCCCTCCTCCTCCTCCTCCTCTCCTCGATCCGCACGCACCGCCATCTCCGATCCGCAGCAGCAGCAGCAGCAGCCGCGAGGCCCCCGGAACCACGCCGCGGCGGCGGCTGCTTTGCCGGTGGGCCACAGCGGGGGGGAAAGGTTTTGGAGGGAGCGACGCCGCGTGCGTCCCCGTCTCGGCTGGGACCGAACCGGAGGTGAGGTGCTCCTCATTCCTCTCTCTCTCTCTCGTCCGCTGCTCCATTTGATGAGAGGGTTGGGTTGGGTTGGGTTGGGTTGGTGTGGTGGAGAGATTGGGAATCCATCTGGGGCTCCGGCTTGCTGCTGATTTCCCCTTTTCTCTCCGATTTGTTTGATGCGTGGTGTAGTATCATATCAATAGCTGTTTGTGTTGTAGTTTTAATTAAAAAACAGTTTAGCGGTTTGTTTTTCCGATACAAATTCGTGTGGTTCAGCTGATTTTTTACCACTTGTGGTTTTGATCAGCTGAAAACCAAAAGTTGAGTAAACTGAGCTTGTCGCTAACCATGAAAAGGTGAAGCAGGTGTGCCATTTTTGGAGGCTATCGATGGGTCTGGACAACAATTTCGGGGAGCTATCTGGCATGTTCTGTGGCTTGTCCTATGATGGCTACACGGATCACGGCAGCCAGAGCGATTACTTCAGGTTCGCCGACACGCAGCCGGCGATCGTGCCCCAGATGGACGCCGGACCCAGCTCCACCGCTTCCTCCACGGCGTCGAGGGCCGCCGTCAGCTCGGGGACCGACAACCCGGAGGACTGGGAGTTCATCTCGGACGAGTCGCTCAACTATATCAGCCGCATGCTCATGGAGGAGGACATTGATGAGAAGGTCAGCATGTACCAGGAGGAGTCCGCGGCGCTCCGCGCTGCTGCGAAGCCATTCTATGACATTCTTGGGCACAAGTTCCCGCCATCCCCTGACCACCAGCTGGTAGCTTGGCCCCTCGACAGCCCGAGTGAGAGTAGCACTAGCAGCTATCCACACTCCTTGGCTAGTTCTGTTACTAGCAGCAGCATTAGTGGTGCAGTCGATAGCAGCCAGCGCCGTTATGTTGGACACAGTGAGTATCAGAGCTTGTCTGGTCATTCTTCTCAACCGCCGGTCGGCCCATCAAGTGATGTTCGCAACGCTATGGAGACACTAGAAGATCCTTTGATTAGTAATGGCAGGATCCCTGAGTATTTGTTTGAGAGCTTTCCAACATGGGATTTCAGGAGAGGTGTTGACGAGGCACAGAAGTTTCTCCCGGGTAGCGATAAGGTAGTGATTGATTTAGAGGCTGGTGGTGTTGCAAAACGTCAAGAAGCAGGGAAAGCTATTTCTCTGAATGGCAGCAAGGCAGAGGTTTTGAAGGTAAAGAAAAACAGACAGAGTGAAGACCTTGACGTGATGGAAGGACGGAATAGTAAACAGTCTGCATTTTGTTCTGATGAACCTGATTGGATTGAGATGTTTGATGTTCTGCTTCGTCAAACTGAGAAGAAGGCAACTGATCTTCGAAAAATGATGCGTTTTGAGGCTTCCAAGAATTCTCAAGTTGCTCAGCCAAAAGGACCAAGTGGGACCCGATCACGGGGACGGAAGCCAACTAAGAAGGATGTGGTGGACCTTAGGACGCTACTCATCCACTGTGCTCAGGCAGTGGCAGCTGATGACCGCCGGACTGCTAATGAGTTGTTAAAGCAAATAAGGCAGCATGCCAAGCCAAATGGAGATGGCTCCCAGAGATTGGCGTATTGCTTTGCAGATGGTCTTGAGGCTCGCTTGGCTGGAACAGGGAGCCAACTTTACCATAAACTTGTGGCAAAACGGACAACAGCCTCTGACATGCTCAAGGCATACCATCTTTACCTTGCAGCATGCCCATTCAAGAGGCTCTCACATTTTCTTTCAAATCAAACAATTTTGAGTTTGACAAAAAATGCATCAAAGGTGCATATCATTGACTTTGGCATTTACTTCGGCTTCCAATGGCCGTGCCTGATTAGACGTCTCTTCAAGAGGGAAGGTGGGCCACCAAAGCTGCGTATCACAGGGATTGATGTACCTCAGCCAGGTTTCCGCCCAACTGAGCGCATCGAAGAGACAGGGCAGAGGCTTGCAGAATATGCTGAGAAGATTGGTGTCCCTTTTGAGTACCAAGGCATTGCATCAAAGTGGGAAACAATCCGTGTTGAAGATCTCAATATTAAGAAAGATGAAGTAGTGATTGTTAATTGCTTGTATCGGTTCAGAAATCTTATTGATGAAACAGTTGCCGTAGACAGTCCTAGGAATAGGGTGCTCAATACCATAAGGCAAGTGAACCCAGCAATTTTTATCCATGGCATTGTGAATGGGTCGTACAGCGTTCCCTTCTTCATCACACGGTTCCGTGAGGCATTATTTCATTTCTCTGCATTATTTGACATGCTCGAGACAACTGTGCCACGGGATGATGCCCAGCGTGCACTAATTGAGAGAGATCTATTTGGCCGGGAAGCACTCAATGTGATTGCATGTGAAGGCTCAGACAGGGTCGAGAGACCGGAGACATACAAACAGTGGCAAGTGAGGAATCTGAGGGCTGGATTTGTCCAGTCTCCATTAAACCAAGACATTGTGCTGAAAGCCAAGGACAAAGTGAAAGACATCTATCACAAAGACTTTGTCATTGATGAAGACAGTGGATGGCTCCTTCAAGGGTGGAAAGGAAGGATAATCTATGCCATATCTACATGGAAGCCTAATAACAATTAGGGTATGGTCTGTGAGCTGTGCCTGGTTGCCCGTTAGCACTAGCAATTAACGAAGAAAAGTACCTTGCATTGGGCTACATGCGTATGTACAGGTCTGCTTATTGTTTTCCAAAGTACTGCTGCTCAGTTCAGTGATTTTCACATTTGTCCACTATTAGTTCAGTTCAGTACTTCTGTTCTTGATTTGGCCTTTGAGTTGATAATTTTTTTCAAGTTCAGAACAAGTAGGACATATGTCACAATGGGTTAATTAATAAGCATAACTATCAGCATCAAAGTGGCATATGTCAGAAGACAAGTGTACTTTTTACATGCTATGCATTCCATGCATTGGTGCAGACCGCAGAGCAGTTTCTGCCTTGCTTTTACCATATCTGTATCTATACTTATATATAACATGAAAAGCACTAGTTTCAAACTTTTACCATACATGAAAGGTTGCTACAAGTAATCCTAGCAATTGGTTGGTTTGATCATTTTGTATTGAAGATGGATCCTTCATCCTTTCCCCCAACCCAAATCTCTCCAAAACAATTAATTTGTACTTAATATATACTCTTTGCTCTGTCCAGATCTTCATGTGCACAGACAGTCCTAAACGTCCGATCTGATGAATCTAATGGATGATATCCATTCCATGGTCCTGCCTTCCACAGATAACTTAATAACAATAGTCGTCTACACTAATACCTGATAAATTAATTACCTTAATGGCCTATATTCCTCCTAATCCTGCTCTGGACCAAAAACAATCCCAGCCTCCTGAGAATACTCTGCAGCTGCATGGGTGCCAAAGTCCAATGCCTGTAACATCATAGGTATGCATTTGTTATTTTGTTTTCAGTTTCCTTTGCTCTCTTTTCTTTTAGGGAGTTGGTAAAGTATGGAATTGTGATTATCTACTGCAGGCATGAATTAATTTGACTTGGATACAGTGGACATATATCAGCACATCTATGCATTACGACCTTCTGATCCTCATGAAGCCTTGGTTTTAACCGTTGCCGTACGAGTGCTTAGTGCTTGCCCCTGTTTAGCCTTTTTATATTTTCCCTTTTCCAGGGATGTAATTTACAGGTTCCTTTTATTTGGATTGCATTGTACTAATTACATAAATTTTATTAACATTTTTTTGGCCCAACTATTTTCTACCATCCATCCTAACTGAGATTTACTGCTCACATTCTGATTGCTGAAAATCCGAAGAAGTGGTAAATTTCTGTTTTGCTCACAGTGAAAGCTTGGGCCTTCCACTTCATTTCAAGATGGATTTCTAAGGAAATACTACAGTGAAAGATTGAACAGAAGCCGATTGTTGCTTTCTCATTTTGTTCTCATGCAAAACCAGGTAAAATTTTGACTGCTTTACCTTTTCCAAATAATAGTATCTCGATAATGGTTTATTCATAAATATAAATTTTCTGTGCATACTTTATGCTATAAGAGACAGCATGACTAGCGGTATCTTCTGAATTATTCACATACAGTGGTTACTTTTTTTTTTGCTTAAATGAATAGCATCTCAATCGCCTAGATTTGTGCATAAAATGCTGTTTAGGACCAACCGATTGATCAGGCAATGCTCAATTATGTGGTTTCTAAGCAGTTTGATGCCATGATAAAAAATGTACCATAGGTTTGTTACAAATACATGTCGAAACATCTAGTGTCAGTAAATTTCTGCGACAAACAGATGGTATTAAATTTGTCTTATTCTAATTTCGATTTTCTAGGGTCACTCACTGGCAGATGCCAAACCTTCTCGATTGTGTAAAATTCGTTCTATACGGAGTATAACCCACTAGGGTTATGGAAATCGCGGCCTGACCTAGTGAAGGACCGTGATGATCTCTTTCAATGATTCCTCCAGTACTATCAGCTTTTAAAGATAAAATCAGTAGTGGCGTTTTAGTTTCAGTAGTCTCTGTTTTAGTAACTTTTTATTTCATTTATAGGTTTTCAACATTTCGATCTGTTTTGTTGGGGATATATGTGGACGTGTTCTTTTTTTTTCTTAAAAAAAAGAATTTTAGGCCACCTCAATTTAAAGCTACTCCTTCCAGCCTGATTTATAAGTCTTAATGGAATAACCTCATTTGTGTTAATTGATAAGTCATAAGCGAGATAACAGATTTTATCTGTTTTTCTTCAGTGTTTTCTGTTTTATACTTTTATAAGATAAAAGATGTATAGGCAAAATAAAGATTCTGCACATGAGTTTTCAGTCATGACAATGTGTGGATACTGGATAGTTTTAAGAGATTGAGATGGTTGGGAAGCTGCTCCTCGAAGAAGGTTCTTCGCTATTGGATTATATATGTTGAAATTGAAAAGGCTATTATATATGTTGATTTCTACTTCAGGTTGTCTTGTTAGGTTACATCAAATGGAGTTTGCTCCTCTGTTCTTCTGTTTATATGTACACATTGTTTATCTCTTAGCTTATTTTTCATGCTATATAAGTGCCTATTGGTTGATCTGGCATCCTGGAATGTTCATAAACATCATGATTCTTCTCTACGTAGTATATTCTAGTTTGCTGACATATTATAGATTCGTGCATATGGTGAAGGATGGATTCAAGAATTTTAACGAACCAATTATAGGAACTTCTTTACACTTGGATATCTGAGGGGACACTTGCATTTTGATCTGCTCATAAGTTTTAGTCGCAGGATGGCTGAAGATAATCCGAAAAAGTGATGGGCATCTTGATAGCAAGTTAGGTTCATAGTAACAGAAGTGAGAAGAGGGAACAATGAACTTGTGTTAGAAAAAAAATCAATTGAGGTTATGATTATTTGTGCTTGCAGCTGGTTATCACTGTGGATGACATTTTCTTCTGATGCTTATTTAATGCCCAGTGTCCTAAATAAAATATGAGTGGAACAAACACACTTTCATGATAAAAGGAAATATTATTAGCTGCTAGCAACCACCCATAGTCATCTTAGATATCAGTACCTTCTGCACATCTTGTCATTTCTTTTTGCACGTCTGGTGAATGTATGTTCTCATTTAATTATCCATGATAATATTGGCACACGCTTAGCTATTGTTAGATTAAGAACATGTCTTTTTGATTGTCAATCGTGTACTGCAACTATATGGTGTTGGCTTGATTTGGTTGTGTATATCCACTTTGGATATAGAGGCTGGATTTTATCCATTATCTAAAAATAGTGGTGGCTTGATCATCGAAGAAGATATATGTACTTGTATTTACTTAGTTGCTAGACTGACGAAGTGAGAAGAAACTGATGAATCTCTTTTTTTGATATTGTTCATGCATTTGTAAAGCTAAATAATTATATACTCACAAATATTGGTTACTTTGTATCTGCAATTTTTCATGAATTTAACATGTTGACTCATGTGAAACTGAAGAAAAACAAATCATGATGTAAAAATTATACTGCCAATGCTGTAGTTATAACTTATAAGTAGATCTTAGAAGGGAGTTAAAATTATGAGTCAAAAAGGAGTTAAAGATCAGATTGATCTCGCAAGAACCTTTGTTTAAACAATGCAAACATGTGAAGTGTCACACACTAGGGTTCCTCTACTGGTGAAACCACTAAATTGAGATTTTTGTGTGCTTGTGTTATCTAAGATTTTGTCTTCCAGCTATTTTGTGCTAGAAATTTCTCCTCTTGACTGTGCAGATATGTCTACTGCTGTTGCTTCCCCCCATTCCACCTGCCAGCGTCAGTCATCTTCTATCGGGACCCGAATTGATGTTTCTTGTGATGATCGGAACTCGGAAGGTGAGCTGGAAGAGGGAAAAGGAAAAAAAAAGAAAAAGAAAACACCCCCAAGGTATCGTGAAGAACTTCTGCTAGTACATCTGATAATTGAAACCAGTGTTTGCTGGCTTCAGTCCTTGTGTGGACTGAAGCTATAGCTAGCGCCTGGAAACATCTTCGTGAAGCTGGTACAACGTACTCTGATAATTGAAACATCAGTCAGATTCTTGCTACATACGAATATAGGATGATGGGCCATGCGTATCATGCATGTGATGCGGCGGCAGAAAAAAATAAAGGCGAGAGAGACATGGAACCAAAGGAGGAGGCTTGTGAGTGGGTAAAAGAAGCTGATCATAATGATAGGATTGATGGGGGAGCCTGATCCTTCTTCTCTTGTCCGATGCTGCTGCAGCTGGCTGGTGGTGGTTATCCCCATCTGTGACCCAGATTTCCTTGGTGCAAAGGCAAAGCGTCCATGAGAGGTCCATGTTTTTCCCCCAATTAATTTAGTATTAGTACTATTGTATTTTTTCGTGGGAACCAAAATTAATTTGCATATAATCTTGCAGGTTTTCAACAAAATGCGGGGAGATGATTGGACTGGAAGGAAGGTTTCTCTCTCTTTTTCTCTCCTCTTTATCTCTGGACGTGGATTGCTGGGAGCCTCAAATCCGTTCCTGCTATCCTGGGCATATAGTGCACGCACTCAGGTAAAAGTGAGATCATGGATGGTGATGCGTGGTTGCGTATACATACATGGCTCGTGATCGGGTTCGTTTAATTGCAGGCACGGGAACAGCAACGGCTTAACCGACGGACAGGCTAGAGCTTCTCGTTTCTCCGGCGATCTGGGGAATTAGGTGCTCTCTTCCTTGTTAAGTGATGGGCTGATGGCCATGCGATGGGCCCCGGAGACCAGAATTCGAGGCCCAGTTGTTTCTAGCCCAAAGGCATTCACTGAGACAGTTG
>CM020180.1:28368895-28462314 GCA_009805545.1 Oryza longistaminata | reverse complement strand
CTTCCCGTGGCTGGTGCCGAAGAAGGCCTGAAAGGCTCAGGGCCTGGTTGATTCTGAGCCAATGCCTTTAACAATTTTTTTTTTTGGTATGGCAAGGTTTGGCAATTGCTAAAATTTTGGTAGAGTTGTTTGGATTGTTGCCAATTCTTCTTTGTAAGATTTGAGTAAGCTTCAATTTGTTGCTATATAGGGGTGCCAAATGATTGGAAAGGCATTGATTAAGTTGGGCTACAAGCCGAACACGTCCTGAAACTGCAGTGGACGAGGGTAGTAGAAGAAAAAGTGCGGGACTGGGGAATGATGCAAACTTGCAAACATAGAAGTTATATTTTAGAGTAAATTTTATAGAACTGCAGATACAATGACCATACTATGGTAAAATTACAGATTTAAAATCAAATTTATTAGTACAAAACTACACATTTAGAATGAATTGTCCTATATTTAGTAACAAAATTGTAATAAAATTATCATAAAATTACGGGTTTAGAACCATTTTAGTTACAAAACTACAATGTTGATAGCTCCAACATAACAATGGTGATAGGGATTTAAACCTTAAAATGTGTAGTTTTCAATATTGAATATATACTTTTATGATAGTCTTAAATTTTTAGTTTTGTGATAAATTTAGGGCTAATATGTTGTTCTGTGATACAATGCCTTAAATATGTAGTTTTGTGATAGTTTAGTCAAAATACCTATAATTTTGTGAAATTTACTCTACATTGTAATATTTTAATGGTGCTGGATAGATACTGTAGCTATAACAAATTTTGCCAAATCCATTTCCCCCTCAAACAAGCCTAAACGGGTTTCATGGATGGTGCTCACTGTTGCCCAATATGATGTTAACTTCTTTTTATTAAGCAACTTTTTTTTTTTTTGCAAATAACTCATAGGTTGTTTTTCAAAAGAAACATTTTTTTCCAAAATTGAATTTGCCCAAATTATATCAAACCCTGGCAGCAATTCCTACTACCGGAACATGGAGTAAGCTTGGGTAGTGCACCGTAATCTGGTAATCACCGGTAGGAAAACCCTAAACAGCATACGCCTTATATTTTTGTGGGGGAGTAGCTAGCATGGGGCCTTTCCATGTCTTTATTTTCGTTATTTCCTCTTATCCTGACACTACTTACACCTCTCATTGCCTCACCTTCTTCTTTATATAAACCTCCAAAATGAAACAGAAGAAATAACCGAGGACAAAGCAAACAAGCGAGCATTAATTAGTGATGTTGGGGAGGATCCATTTTGATATTAATAGCGTTGTAATTTAGGTTCTACTCCCTCCGTTTCACAATGTAAGTCATTCTATCATTTCCCATATTCATATTGATGTTAATGAATCTAGACATATATCTATCTAGATTCATTAATATCAATATGAATATGAGAAATGCTAGAATGACTTACATTGTGAAACGGAGGAAGTATAACTTTGTGTCCCATGCGGTTTCCGTTTTTGACCCTCTCGGTGTGCTTGAGGATGGGAAGCATCAGGAGAAAGACACCCAGAACCAAGGTACGTGACGGGTGGTAAGAAGTTCAATGTGTTGTGGTATACCGAATTCTTTTACAAAACTAGATAGAGAAGAACTAGCTCAGTTATTATGTACATTTGGTAGCTTGTAACATGTTTCGTTTCCATGCTCCAACTATTATTTCTAGGGACATGATCGATGAGGACATCAATCAGCGAGCGAGAACCAAAGAGAATCAACGTCCAGATTCTGTAGAATGTCCGAGGCCTCTTCGCGTGCCAGATCGACAAGATAGAGTAAAACACCATTAGCCGAAAGTTCTTAGCACATTTCTCTATTTAGAGGAGGTTATTTGCAATCTACGGACAAGAATTAACATGCCAAATCTGGCTTCTACGCAGCTCTATCGAACTATGAAATATGAAATGCTCACGTATAATTTTTCTTTCCTTCCTCGCAAAAAAAAAAAAAATCTTTCTTGCTCACATTATTAGTGCTGTTAATTAGGTGAAATGTGTAGCGGAACAGAGGTGGTGTTCACAGGTGATGAGGATAAAGATTAAGTACGAATACGCAAAACGAGAAGATCATTAGGATTAGTTGAGTTTTAACATTTTAAACTTGAAACATAGATTTATCTAATATTTTTTAAAGCAACTTATATGTAGAAAGTTTTTTTTTTTTGCACAAAATACACCATTTAGTTTGAAAAGCGTGAGAACATAAACCAAGGTAAAAATTGTATCAGAGAGAGGGAGAAATATAGCTAATCTAGACTAGCAGCAGGTAGACTTAAGTGGTGCAGGGCCGGGCGACCGTCGAGGCCCTTGTCGTCATAGTGCGCGAGGAACTCGGCGATGGTGATGCTATAATTTGCTCAAGGGTATCAAGCTCTGCCATGTATACAAAGATCACATTTGCAAAAGTTCTCGCAGTGTGTAGAACCCCCTCTCATACCACCTTGGAATATAAAACTAATACTCCCTCCATCCAAAAATGTTTGATGCCGTTGACTTTTCCAAAAATGTTTGACTGTTTGTCTTATTCAAAATATTTAAGAAATTTTTAATTCTTTTCCTATCATTTGATTTATTGTTAAATATACTTTTATGTATACATATAGTTTTACATATTTCACAAAAAAATTTGAATAAGACGAACGATCAAACATGTTTAAAAAAGTCAACGGCGTCAAACATTTAGGTAAGGAGGGAGTAAAAACCAAGCAATTTATCACATTTGCAACTTCTTTCTTAAAATGCCTTTACATTGATTGTTGTCTGTATGACTCGAGAGATGCCTTTGCTACCTGTACTTCGCGTTAGTGTGTTTTTTTTTCTTTCTCTTTAGTCTAGAACCCGTGTAAAAGTTTCCTGCAATGTACAGAACCGATAGTTAGCTCTTCTCTCCCTCTCCTAATCATATCATATCATATCATATCAAATCTTTAGTTTTCGTGACCCACTACCAACAGTGTTGCGATTCATCTCAGGCCAGAGAAATGCTGCTACAGTACTACAGTCCCTCGCCATGCATGTGCCGTCAGATGTCCAACTGGTGATTCCATCCAGCCGTCCACACGGTCATCGCTCCATCCCTCCATCCCCTCCGTCCTCGCTATATTTAGTCCACGCAATCACCACACCAGCCACCGCCTAGACATCCTCGCTGCCTCCCTGCCAAAAATCCCCAAATCCTCCTCTTCTCGCCGCCGCCGCCGCGCTGTCTTCCTCCCCCTCTTATCCTGACACTACTTACACCTCTCATTGCCTCACCTTCTTCTTTATATAAACCTCCAAAATGAAACAGAAGAAATAACCGAGGACAAAGCAAACAAGCGAGCATTAATTAGTGATGTTGGGGAGGATCCATTTTGATATTAATAGCGTTGTAATTTAGGTTCTACTCCCTCCGTTTCACAATGTAAGTCATTCTATCATTTCCCATATTCATATTGATGTTAATGAATCTAGACATATATCTATCTAGATTCATTAATATCAATATGAATATGAGAAATGCTAGAATGACTTACATTGTGAAACGGAGGAAGTATAACTTTGTGTCCCATGCGGTTTCCGTTTTTGACCCTCTCGGTGTGCTTGAGGATGGGAAGCATCAGGAGAAAGACACCAAGAACCAAAGGTACGTGACGGGTGGTAAGAAGTTCAATATATGTGTTGTGGTATACCGAATTCTTTTACAAAACTAGATAGAGAAGAACTAGCTCAGTTATTATGTACATTTGGTACCTTGTAACATGTTTCGTTTCCATGCTCCGACTATTTCTAGGGACATGATCGATGAGGACATGAATCAGCGAGCGAGAACCAAAGAGAATCAACGTCCAGATTCTGTAGAATGTCCGAGGCCTCTTCGCGTGCCAGATCGACAAGATAGAGTAAAACACCATTAGCCGAAAGTTCTTATAGCACATTTCTCTATTTAGAGGAGGTTATTTGCAATCTGCGGACAAGAATTAACATGCCAAATCTGGCTTCTACGCAGCTCTATCGAACTATGAAATATGAAATGCTCACGTATAATTTTTCTTTCTTGTTCACACATTATTAGTGCTGTTAATTAGGTGAAATGTGTCGTGGAACAGAGGTGGTGTTCACAAGTGATGAAGATGAAGATTAAGTACAAATACGCAAAACGAGAAGATCATTAGGATTAGTTGAGTTTTAACCATTTTAAACTTGAAAAATAGATTTATCTAATATTTTTTAAAGCAACTTCTATGTAGAAAGTTTTTTTTTTCACAAAATACACCATTTAGTTTGAAAAGCGTGATAACATAAACCGGGGTAAAAATTGTATCAGAGAGAGGGAGAAATATAGCTAGTCTAGACTAGCGGCAGGTAGACTTAAGTGGTGCAGGGCCGGGCGGCCGTCGAGGCCCTTGTCGTCATAGTGCGCGAGGAACTCGGCGACGGTGATGCTATAATTTGCTCAAGGGTATCGAGCTCTGCCATGTATACAAAGATCACATTTGCAAAAGTTCTCGCAGTGTGTAGAACCCTTCTCATACCACCTTGGAATATAAAACTAATAAAAACCAAGCAATTTATCACATTTGCAACTTCTTTCTTAAAATGCCTTTACATTGATTGTTGTCTATATGACTCGAGAGATGCCTTTGCTACCTGTGCTTCGCATTAGTGTGTTTTTTCTCTCTCTTTAGTCTACAACCCGTGTAAAAGTTTCCTCGTGTAAAAGTTTCCTGCAATGTACAGAACCGATAGTTAGCTCTTCTCTCCCTATCCTAATACCCTTACATCGTGGATCCTCTGAATGGTCTTTAAAAATAGCGCCCACTTTTAAAAGAAGCAAATACGAGGGAATGATCTAATATCAAATAATTATAAGAGGTGAGGCTTCGAACCCAGGTCGTCTAGCCTACCACCTTGTGGAGCAAGCAGGAAAACCCCTGAGCGTTTCTCAAATAGTGCTCACTATTGGCCTAGCCTTTTTTTTCTACTTTTAGTTTCAATTTCGGTTTGGCTGCAAATGATATTAACTTCGTATTTTTCACAAATATTTTTCACCAACTAGCACTACAAATTAGGTACAACTTATATGATGTATTTATTCATATCTTCTAAGTTTGAATTTGCCGAAATCATATCAAACCCTACCAGCGATAACCGTTACCGGACCCTGAGCAACATACGCCTTATATTTTTGGGTGAATAACCAACATGATCCTTGAATTTTCACTTAAGGATTAATTTAGTCCCTAACATTTTGTATTGTCCAAAGAAGTCCCTAAAGTTCATTGTGTGAATTAATATAGTCCTTGGACCCTCTAAAAATGCCATGTGTACATGCCACATCATCTATGCATGCAAATTCAATATTTAAATGTCCATTCTATTCTTACGTTTTCATAGAAAATAAAGAAAACCTATTGAGAAAAAAAGGTTTTGGCCATTGGCTAAAATATGTAGCATTGGTAAATAAAAAATTTGGCATTTTCCTTAGTTTTATGATTGCTTCTTCTTGCTTTCCACTTTGTTTTCTTTTTTTTTAATAAAAAATGTAAGGTTAAATTGGACATTTAAATGTTAACTTTACATGTATGAATGATGTGGCATATCCACGTGGCGTTTTAAGTGGGTCAAGGACTATATTAAGCCGCATGATAATTTTTTAGGACTTGCTTGGACATTATAAAACATCAAGAACGAATTCGATCCCTTAGCAAAAGTTGAAGGACTGACTATTCACCCTATATTTTTATAAGGAGGGAGTAGTAAGGAAAGGGCCTTTCCATGTCTTTATTTTCCTGATTTCCTCTTGTCCTGACAGCCTGACATTACTAACACCCTGATCAGTGTAGCACCTACCTCATCTCCCTCCCAGTGTCTCATTCTTTATATAAACTTCCAAAATAAAACAGAAGAGAGAATTGAGCAAAAAGCAAACAAGAGAACATTTGTGATTTTAGGGGAAATCCATCTTGATATTGCTAACTATCGTTTTAATTCAGATTCTATCTTGCGCCTCATGCGGTTTTCGTTTTTTTGACTCTCCGTGTGCTTGAGGATGGGAACCTCTCTGTCCCCTTACCCAAGTTCTCAAGTTAATTCGTGAAATGATAACAAAGAATATAGCTCTTGATTCAAAAATCATTTCGACTATTGCCACTTCTTTGGTTGCAAGCAATGAAGGCAAAGCATTGTTGCAGGTCTTGCCTGATTTCAGTGCAGAAATATCGAAAAGCGACATCAATTCACCCCCGGAGTTACTGAAAATGTTGCATAATGTGTGTCCCCAAACAACTTGAACCTGGCGTTGCTTTGTGAGTCTCATTCAGGAGCTTTGCTTGCAGGTAGCACTCAGTTCATATCTGAGATCTAATACATGTTCCTTTGTTCATGGTCGGCCTATAATTTGTGCTCTCCATTCCCAAAGCATACTCTATATCACGCGAATGTCTATGAAGTGTTCTACAGCAAACTCTTAATCTCACATAGAACGATCAGTTTATACTCTATTACTTTTTTTTGGTTGTTAGCTGTAGAAAATGAATCACATTACCTATTTAAAATTTTTAGCCATTGGACCACTTATATATACATTTCTTTACAGCTATTTGCATTATGGGTTACTGCATGCTAGACCAGAGGTCTTAAAAGCCAGCAATGGCAGAGGTTACAGCTGCTGTACATTGGGGGGACATCAAGGTATTGGCACCATACTTGCTTCTTTCATGTTTTGCTGCTAAAATAGCTCCCTACCATGGCCAGCCTATTCGTAAATATTCAATCAATTTTATCATTGTCTTATTGTCTTATGCTCTATTTCGTCGGCTATGAGAGTATATTTACTGCCGCTTAATTTATCAATCTGTTAGTGCTTCTAGCCAAATATTGCATATGTATATACTTTCCTTTAGATATATTGTATCCTGTGTATATGTGTACTAAAGCTATATTGCATTGGATTATTATTGTTTCAGCAAGGCCTTGTCACTCTTCATTGAGCTTTCACACGATGTCATGCTCTTCTGGGCCATCGACAACTACATCACAGCATAAACGAAAGGAGCCTTTGCCGGACTCTCCAGCTTCAGGTTAGTGTGCTAGCTATAAGCTGCAGACAATATATTCATATATGTTTTCCACAGGTCCCATTCTGTTTGTGTTTACATGTTCAGTCCTATCTCCACTAAGGTTTGTCAAATTCACTTTCTTCCTGCTGTATTGTATCGCCTACAAACTATTTTTCATATAATCTTGCCATACGCTTAATTACATGCATATTCTACGTCCTTGCCTCACATAAGCAACTTTGTTTTGGTACATATGGCCCCGTGCCTCTATGAGCAGCTCGGTTTATTACTAGAGCAAATATATGCAGTGTGATTTTCCTTTTTCTTAAATACCTAGATTCATATGCCCATCATGCTATATCAACATTTCTAGCGTACACAACAACACACTGCATATTTCATTTCATTTATTTTTCTCACAAAAATGCTCTTGCTTCACATGGGAGGCTTCATTTGCTAATTCTTCTCCTTTTATTCATACTTCAGGTTCAAGGCTTGTAGGTTCCAGCTGCATGGCAATTGCTCTTTGGTGTTCCTCTACCTGTTATTTCCTGGTATTATTTCAGTTATTTTAGTAGTTCCTTGGGAATTCTTATTTGTTGTCTAATCTTTATCTCCGTATACATGATCATCATTTAATTGTACTGGTAAACATCATTCCCTACTCTATTTTTTATTGCACCAAGTAGTATGCATAAACTGTTATTCAGTTAAACTATAGCATATATTTTTGTATGTGTCTATGTATATATATATATATTTGGCAGTTTCTCACTAGCCATTTTCGTTCTCTGGGATTGCAAAGAGCACAATAAGAGGCAAGCATTGGACCTTAACTAACAGGATAACCAAATATTGTGATAGCATTTTAATGGTTTGTTTCATATTTTGTAAATCATGGATTTATGGTTTGATACACGTTTTCATTGATTCTTCTACGACCACCAGCCAGGTAATTTCAAGCTATTATATATATACTGATGCTACATATTACTCAACATGATTTACAAAATTAGAAACTGTTTCATTCCGTTGAAAATATATTTTTAACAGATACGTGGGATATGCATGGTGTTCGTTATTTTATATATCATGTACTAAGAACATATTGATGCTCTTCATCAAGGTTAAAAGGTGGATCTACTTCCCTTTTTCTTTTATTGGTGGCTAAAGTAGATTGATGCTAATTATTGACAAGCTGGCAAGAATATTGAACTCTCATATCTGCAGAACTGGCTACAAATTCATAGGTTCTGGATCATGGAGAAGTAAACCTTGATTTCTATTTGTTTTTTTTTCATGGCCGTCTTAGTATAGATTGTAAAATATGTACAATATAAGTTGCAATTACTACCTGTGATGTGCTGACACAGTTTTGATTGACTATCCTTCCAATTAATCATCGCCCCATTGGTCTTCCTGGGTACAGCTAGGTATTGAAATACAAATGTTGTTTATTTTACTCACGTTGTTGTAATTGCCCAACCTTACCTTTTGATCCTAAACCCAACCATCAATCATTAAAGCTAAGGCTGGCCAAAAGACAAACAACCAGACAATAAACTAGGATGAAAATGAATGTATAATAGTCAGAGGTTATCATTACTTAAGAAAAAAAACATGAGTATTGCAAAATCATCAGTCCAATGACGAGTGCACAGATGCAATAACTACGCAATTATGTTGCCAAAAGCAGCCAACCAATATGCATCTTTGTTTGCTTGTGATGCGAGTGCTGAAATCCTTCAGCCTAAGGCCCCCTTGCAAACAAAGGGAAAACATAGGAATTTCAAAGGATTTATACTCTATAGAAAATAATCCTATAAAACCCTTTGAAACAAATGATTAATTCCTACCAATTCCTTTGAAATTTCTATGGAATGGATTATTGTAAAGGAATATTGGAGGAAAATAAGTATGAAGTCTTCCCTCGTGTTTTCTTCTTCCCGTGTCTTGAATTCCTACTTTTTCCTGTATGACTATCATACGGCAGTTTTGAAGCTTTCCTATGTAATTGTGTTTTCAAATCCTATAGGAATTCAATTATAGGATTCGATGAACACGTTATTCTATTTCTGCATTTTTCCTATTTCTGTGTTTTGACAATCATGCGTTTCAAAGGGGCCCTAAATTTTTAAGTGAAATAGTTGGTGCATGCATGCAATTTAATAAGTTATTAACTTTCGGGTAATATGGCTAATTCATGCAGTTCAATTTCTGGCCAATACATTTTAATGCTACCAGCAAGAAGTACATTTGCATGCACCTGAACACACTAAAATGTTCAAGCAAAGAAAATACCGTAGACTCAGTTTATTCCTTTTTTCTTCTTCAGCTATATTTTGCATGCTGATTTTTTTATCAGCTAAAACAAGTTTCTTTATCCTCCTTGTCATCCATTATTATCGGGTTGAAAAACAGTTGGGAAAAAGGAGACGGGAACATGGAAATATGATGAAATACTCATCATCTACTTCGAAGAGCGTTGCTGCATAGTCCGCTCTATGCCTCTATCTCCTCTCCCTTTGCTCAGTGCTAAGGTTTCATATCCCTAAAAAGGTAGTTGCATGAAAAGATATCATGCCTTGTAGCATCCGAACAACTGGTACGTACACCACACACTCAATTTCTTACAATTCGCCCTGGTGTTTCCTGGTTCTTCCTGATGCTTCCCATCCTCACGCACGGAGATTCAGAAACGAACATTTCATGGGACACCAGATGGATGGACTACATATATAATGCTAACAATATATAGTATACTCTGATGGATTCTCCAAATCACAAATATTCTCTCATTTGATTTGTTCTTAACATTTGTTCACAGTCTTTCTTCTGTTATATTTTGGAATATATATCACATAATGAAAAGAGAAATTTTAGGTCCTTCAGAAAGTACAAAAGGTACCAAAAATTTTACACTAAACATTTTGGTATCTTGAGATACCAAGCTTTATTGTAGAAAATGTGGTACCTCCTGGTACATTCTCAATGATACATTCTCAATGATAGTAAAATTACCCTAAAGAAAATAGGGGAGAAACTGCTAAGGGATATGAACCTTATAAGGGAGTTATATTGCATCGAGTTGGGTGTTAGTAGCTGCCGTCAGGAGAAGAAGAAATCAGGAAAACAAAGATATAGAAAGACTCTACTCTAAATCTTTGAGTATTTATGTCCAATTATTCACTCCATTCTTCAGTTCTATATGTGGTGGTTGCATGTCCAACAAGGGCCCTGTGCTTTGGTCAGTGCGCAGTCCTAGTGATTTGGAGCTTTAAGTGTTTCATCATAGCCTATACATAATTAAGATCTCTAGTAAGTTATCAGGGCATGTACAATGGTCTTTATTAGCGGTCTCTCTTTATTATTATGCAAGCATATTTAGTGATGTGGAAGAGAGAGGAAGAAAGAAAGAGAAAGATGTTTGCTACGCATGACAACGGCATAAAGTCGACTCTTAGCATTTATTAGGAAATTTTTTGTTGCATTGAGCCTAAGGGCAAGTATAAAGGTAGAGACTGGTATGATCTCTACCTTAATTAGAGGCTATCACGTTACAATAGTTAAGACAATACGGTCTCTAACCATTAATGTACCAAAATACTTTCTTACTAGTCATCTTTCCTTTATTAGACTTAATGCAACGAAAAATTTCCTAATAAATGCTAAGAGTCGACTCTATGCTGTTGTCATGCGTAGCAACCATCTTTCTCTTTCTTTCTTCCTCTCTTTTCCACGTCACCAAATATGCTTGCATGACAATAAAAAGAGACCGCTAATAAAGACCATTGTACATGTCCTAATAAAGGGAAGATGACTAGTAAATAAGTATTTTGGTACATTAATGATTAGAGACCGTATTGTCTTAACTATTATAACGTGATAGCCTCTAATTAACGTAGAGACCATATCGATCTCTACCTTTGTACTTGCCCTTATGCTCTTTCCAGAGAAACCATGGGACAAGCAGGATGAGAGAGTGAGAGTCGAAACCTGGCAACGCGTCGCAAGTGGGTGGTGACTACCATGAGATCACGATGATTCGTCGGTGACAACCAAAGTCGATTCTGTAGTATAGTGACCAACTGTGAGTGGATTGCCTTGGCTATTTTTGTTGGGCAGCAATCGTCGAGGACCTTTGCTTCTCCCGAGCTCATTTATCAGATAGAGGTATCTATGGAGTACTAGTAGTAGAGAAAAGGACCTAGGGGCGAAAATTAATTCTGAATCTATGTTGGCACTTGTTTGCCGTTTCCTCATTGAGGTGTCATTTTACGGTCTCATCTTTTCACTTATATTTATGCTTATTAGCTAAAATTTGAGTTTTCAACCTTAAATTTGGAGTTGATTTTAGGGTTTTTTCATCATAGTTTATTTTTCAATCTTTACTTTTACATCATTAAGAGCACGTATATAAAAGTTTTATTCATAATTTTTTTTCTTTTACAAATATGTTGTTTGGCCAAACGATGGGATTGTTAGTCTTTTGATGATTTAGGCATAATTTCATATGACAACGGCACATATTTATTGCAGATTTTTTGAAGGTGTTGTTTTGGAGTAGCCATAGGCTTTTTTAACTCATTGTAATTGTGAGTAAGCAACCAGAAGAAAGTTATCTGTTCTGACTATCTTAGTTTCCTTTCCTTTTCTTTTTTTTTTTGGGTTGTGTGCATCCTTAATAGACGCAGAGTTTGGGTGTAATTTCATTTTTTATTGAAAATTTCCCCCTTCTCTTAAGAACTCTAAACATCAACATACTTTTCATCTGAAAAATTCAGAGGCGTCTACAAATCGGGCGCCCGATTTTTCCCCAAAAAATCAGGCGTTGTTTCACCCTTTGTAAAAACAATGTTTCAGCACTTAGGGAAAGATTGTTTCAGTTCGGGGAGAATTTACTATTTGCCACTCTCTTAAAATACAAGTGCTCAAATGCCACTCTTCTAAATTTTCATTCCTAAATGCCACCCGGACCCACATGTCAGCCTCACTCATCATCGGGTCCCGCATCACTTTTGTTTGAATGGAGAATGAGGCTGACATGTGGGCCCGGATGGAATTTGGGAATGAAAATTTGGGAGAGTGGCATTTGAGCACTGGCATTTTGAGAGAGTGGCAAATAGTGTTCTGGAATTCTTATTCCTAATGATTCCCATCCTTACACACACAGATTTAGAAACGAACATAGCCACCGATAGACTCTACAACGCTAGTTGAAATATTCAGACGGATTCTCCAAAGTCACAAATGTTCTCTCCTTTGCTTTGTGCTTTGTTTTTCTTCTGTTTTGATTTGGAAGTTTATAAATATAAGAAAGATGGTGAGGCACTGCAACTCTGCAAGGGAGATGATGTAGGTGTTGCATTGATCAAGGTGTTAATTAGTACATAGCAGCTACCGTTGCAGATGATACGACAAGAAAAAAATCAGGCACACGAATTAGATATGGAAATAATAAGGCTCTTCCTTGTTAGTTACATCATACGTCAATTTTATTGCCGAATTATTCACTCCATTATCAAGTTCTGTATGTAGCGTAGGATGATTGCATGTCCTAGCATTAGGGCCTTCTTTGAGCAGTGCATGTCCTAACATTATCCCTGATACTGGGTTTCTTTCTCTTGATGCTTCCCATCCTCAAGCGCACGGAGAGGCAAAAAACGAAAACCACATGAGGCACAAGATAGAATTTGAATTACAACGCTAGCAAATATCAAAGATGGTTTTCCCTAACATCACAAATGTTCGCTTGTTTGCTTTTTGCTCAATTCTCTCTTCTGTTTTATTTTTGGAAGTTTATATAAAGAATGAGACAGTGGGAAGGAGATGAGGTAGGTGCTACACTCACTACTACAGAAAACGTTTTTTTTTTGCACGAGGCCCCCCAGTAGGTTCCAGACGGCCTCTAAGTGCCGGCGCCTGCAAAAATCGACCCACATTTTTGCATACGGCTTGTTAAGAGGAGCACATGCAGAAATCTATTTTTGTAGGTGAGCCTCTTAAGGGATAACATGCAAAAATACCCCTTTTTTTTTCTCCTCCTATCTCTTCCCTCCTCACCACTTCAATTTTTTTAGCCCTCTCCTCTCTCTCCCTCCTGATATATATTCTCCCCTTTCTCTCTTTCTCTCCTCTCCTCTCCTCCTCCAAATAGTAGCGGGCGACGGTGCCGACGAGGAGGCCGGCTGTTAGGTGCGGCGACGGGCGGAGTATTCAGCGGCGCCGCCCTCGAGTGCGGTTACGGCCTACGCGACGGCAAGCAGCGAGGGCAGCGGATTCGGCGGCGCCACCCTCAAGGGGGCCCGCTCTGACGCCCTTGGATATGGTTTGTGACCTCGGTGACAGCGGGCAGCAGATCTGGCGGTGCCACCCTCGAGAGGGGGGGATCCGCTGCCCTTGGGTGCGGTTGCGTCCTCGGCGACGGTGGGTGGATCTGGCGGCCGCTCCCACCCCTACGGGCGCGGTGGATCTGGCGTTGTCGATAGCGGGAGCAGCGGCGGATTAGGCAATGGCAATGGGGGGAGCGGCGGCAGGGTGCTCGGCTGGCGCCGGCGAAGGAGCCGATGGGGTAGAGGTTAGGGTTTGTTTTTCTTTTTGAAATTTTTTTTGGCTGGATCTAAACAGTTTCACTAAGATCAATTCCAATGGGAGTTTCATTACAATTTCTAATGAGATGCTATGTAAGCAAATATGGTGACATGGCAACATAATTATGAGAAGAGAGAGAGAGGGGGGAAAGAGTTTCATCTAAATGAAACTTGGTGTACACTATTTCCAAGACTATGAAACTGGTTGAAACTAGAATAGGGAGCTAGAGTGTTTCATTTCATCCAAATACATCCAATCCCACACATCGCTATTAAATGTCATGGCTAACCTATAAAACCGTAAAATTCAATTGTGTATTGGAGGTTTTATTTCATTTATCGACTCAAAACTCTTGAGATGACATGACACTATTGGTAGCCGTAAAATGTAACTCTCCACTAGGATTGGCCTAAAATCGTAGATGAACCACCCAAATTACCACTCCCTCCGTTCCATAATATAAGGCACAACTATTTTTTGGAACATAATATAAGGCGTGAGTGCATGCATGCAATTAATTAGCACCTCTTCTTTATTAAATTATTATTTTTTAAATCCTCCACCCTCAAGATCTTTAATTCTATTGGGTGCATGCATTCTATTTATTAGGGTGTTACAAATTAGGAGGTGATAATAATTGTTTCTTCGTATTTGAGTTAAGAGTGGTTGTGACTTACTCCCTCCATTCCAAAATATAGGGCACAACTACTTTTTAAAGGTGTTTCATAATATAAGGCGTGCATGCATGCATGGCAATTAATTAGCATCTCTTCTCTACTAAATTATTATTATTTAAATCATACACTCACAAGATGTTTAATTCTATTGGATGCATGTATTGTATTAATTGGATTGATTCAAACAAAGAGGTGATAATAATTATTGTTTCTTGGTCTTTGGGTCAAGGCTGGTTATGCCTTATACTCCCTCCATTCCAAATTGATCTACATATAGTTTTTTTGAGGTTATTTCTAAATTATCTATATATTTGTGTCCATTTATTAAGTGTATTAGTTATTTGTGCACTGGAGTAAATGGACATTGATGCATGCATCCATGCACACAAGTATTTATAACCCACATGCAATATCTTGATTTGCTATTGGCTAGGAAATATTGAGGATGGTGCATGCATTGAGTTTATTGCTAGAGTAAATATAATATGAGAAAGTTATTAGCTTTCATTGGTCTTGGTGTACCTATGAAATATGTAGATCAATTTGGAATTGAGAGAGTATTTTGGAATGGAGGGAGTATATTTTGGAACGGAGGGAGTATAAGGCCATCTTGCAAAAGCCTAGTCTAAAAATGTTGTGGTGGAGCCTAGCCTGAGACCCCAACCTTACCTTTTGATCCTAAACCCAACCATCAATCATTAAAGCTAAGGCTGGCCAAAAGACAAACAACCAGACAATAAACTAGGATGAAAATGAATGTATAATAGTCAGAGGTTATCATTACTTAAGAAAAAAAACATGAGTATTGCAAAATCATCAGTCCAATGACGAGTGCACAGATGCAATAACTACGCAATTATGTTGCCAAAAGCAGCCAACCAATATGCATCTTTGTTTGCTTGTGATGCGAGTGCTGAAATCCTTCAGCCTAAGGCCCCCTTGCAAACAAAGGGAAAACATAGGAATTTCAAAGGATTTATACTCTATAGAAAATAATCCTATAAAACCCTTTGAAACAAATGATTAATTCCTACCAATTCCTTTGAAATTTCTATGGAATGGATTATTGTAAAGGAATATTGGAGGAAAATAAGTATGAAGTCTTCCCTCGTGTTTTCTTCTTCCCGTGTCTTGAATTCCTACTTTTTCCTGTATGACTATCATACGGCAGTTTTGAAGCTTTCCTATGTAATTGTGTTTTCAAATCCTATAGGAATTCAATTATAGGATTCGATGAACACGTTATTCTATTTCTGCGTTTTTCCTATTTCTGTGTTTTGACAATCATGCGTTTCAAAGGGGCCCTAAATTTTTAAGTGAAATAGTTGGTGCATGCATGCAATTTAATAAGTTATTAACTTTCGGGTAATATGGCTAATTCATGCAGTTCAATTTCTGGCCAATACATTTTAATGCTACCAGCAAGAAGTACATTTGCAAAAAAAAGAGTATATTTTCAATTTTTTTCCGATGAGATCTATACCAGATGGACTCTACAATGCTAGTGCATAGTCATCACTTTGTGAGTAGTCACCACTGACTCCTGATCAACTATACACTGCCCGCTGCTCTGTTTCATATCACTGGAAAAGTAGGTGCATCAGAAAAAAAAACATGTTACAAGATCAGATATAGGGTGTGTTTCACACCAAAATTAAAAAGTTTGGTTGAAATTGGAATGATATGACGAAAAAATTGAAAGTTTGTGTGTAGGAAAGTTTTGATGTGATGGAAAAGATGGAAGTTTGAAAAAAAAATTTAGAACTAAACTCGGCCATACAGAACTGGAGAGTAGTTCTCTAGTTTGTTTTATCAAAACTTAGGTGCACCACAAACTGAATTTTCTTACCATCACTCCCAGTGTCGGTGAGTTTCTTTTACCGAATGCTTCCCATCCCCATGAACATATACTTCCAGAAACGAACACTGCCGCTGCTGGGACAGTAGACAGAGTCTACAATGCTACCAATGTTTAGATCGATTCCCCTTCATCATTTCCTTCTGTCCTCAGTTCTTTCTCCTGTTTCATTTTGGAAGTTTATATAAGGAAGATAGGGATCAGACACTGCAAGGGAAATGTGGTAGGTGTTCCATTGATGTTGGTGTTTGTTAGTTGCTGCTGCCATTGCATATGCCATTTTGCCTAAGAAGAAACCAGGAAAGCAAAGATTTTGTAAATTAGCGTAAGAATTCAGATGTCCCCTCCTTCTAAGTGCACTGGTGGAGCTCGGAGGCAAACCGGATAAGATTTTACTCCCTCCGTCCCAGAATATAAGAACCTAGTATAGGATGGGACACATCGTAGTACTACAAATCTGGACTAACCCTCTGTCCAGATTCGTAGTAATAGGATGTGTCCCATCCGGTATTAGATTCTTATATTCTGGGACGGAGGTAGTAATTTATTGCCACCGATCACGGCGATTTTATCTTCTTTTCTTGTTCTTTTCTTGTTAGGGAAGAAAACCAATGGAATTTAATCTCATCCCTTAATTTGTATAGGTAGTTCAATGATATGATCATCCCCTAAAATGTCATTTCATAGTTTTATAGAACAGATGTAAAGCAGATTCAGCCTGTGCTAGTTCACTCCCAAACTGCGGTTCACTAGAATATGTCCATATGCTTCTTTATTTAGGTTATACTCCAAAGTGATTTTCAATTTTGAAGTTTGATTTTTAAAGAATAGTTTTAGGTAAAATTCGTACTTCTTAGGGATCATGAAAAGAGAATAGGCTAACGAAAATGATAGAGAAATCCCTAAAATTAACCTTACAAATCAAATTCTAGCCATCAAAATCAGATTTGGATTAGCTCAACCAAGCAGTTACACGTTCGCTCATTAGGGGCCTGTTCAGATTGTAGCCAAAATAAACCTTATCAAATTTTGGTATTGCCAAAATTTTAGTAAGAAGGTAATATTGCCAAAATTTTGGCAGGATTTCTTATGTATTTACCAAATTCAGCAACAAACTGAACGTAAATATTTTTTTTGGCAACTTTATAAAAAATGGTATGGTTGAAAATGGCATCAAGGTGAACAGGTCATAGGTCTTCGTGTAGTGATTACTAGGATTAAAGTTTGATTCACCGAGTTGGATCTTACCTATTAATTGTATGATATATTAGGATTAGGGAGGCTTGTTGTGTATGCCCCAGATATAATATAGATCATGAACTAATTAAAGTGATATCAGCTTCTGTTCTACATATCATTCGGATGTTTTTGCAGTTTCTACTATATATTTGAGAATATCAAAATTTTTACTCAAAACAACGAAACTCCGATAGGAGATACATACATCTACAGTAGTTTTTATGCTTTCTCATGCATGCCAACCCTGACATTTTCTGATACACAATTGTTCGGCTTGTTCTACTCCATGTATTAGTAAAACCAAACTATCAGATTAGCTCCTCTGAAACGGAGAGAACCACCCTGGTCTGCAATAAACTCAACTGTTCCAGACCTTGGGCCATGTCTGGACTCGGATCCATCTACGGTTTCGTTGCCAGAGTACGGTTGAAGGCTTTGAAGCAAAGAAGTAGTAGGAAGCTTATGGAATGTTGTGTTGCGAAGTTCTGTATGAGTTCATTCTAATATGGTTCTCATACCTGAAAAATTAGACGGGTAAAATCAACAAAAGAGGGCACTGAACATACTAAAATTCAGCGTTTTGAAGGAAAACACAGCAAAAGTGTTTTAAAGAAAAGAGTTATTTCTATCATAAACATTTGTTCACTGATCTATCTGACCAGTGAAATTCTAGAAGAAAAAGATTTGGTTACTTACAATTTAGGCTACATGATTTGGATTTCTTGTTCCTGATGCCTCCAATTCTCATGGACACGCACAGAAGTTGAGGCAGCAAAACCGAAGGAAAAGTGCAGTCTATTTTCCAGTGCTACTTGCTATCTAGCTACTCCTAGGGTGTGTTTAGTTCACGCCAAAATTAAAAGTTTAGTTGAAATTAGAACGATGTGACGGAAAAGTTAGAAGTTTATATGTGTGGGAAAGTTTTGATGTGATGGAAAAGTTGGAAGTTTGAATAAAAAATTTGAAAATAAACTCGAAATTTGAAAATAAACTCGGCCCTAGTCATTTGTGCTATGCTATAAAACCTAGACCCAAACCAAATTGGTTTGGTCTGTCTTTTTTTTTTTCTTTTCCTCGGCTAGTTATGATGCCCTACATATATATACTCATTCTGTTATTCAACCACAATTCGTCCATATAGAAATTATGGTATCATGACTTTTCCCCTTCAAAACCACCATATTACTCCTCTAGTTTAGGCGCCAGAACTCATGAAGGAATAATGCCAAAATCACCAATTTAATGGAATCGTATCCTCTGTCATTCCAATTGGAAGTAGAGAACTACAGCGGTCCATGCCATAAGCTATTTATAGCCGTTAGATCAAAGTTGGATGGACAAGATTAATTGCTACAGTACATTCCACTGTTTCTATAGTGATTTAACTGTTTGCGAACCCCAATTTAATACACAAGTAGTACACAGATAGATGCAATAAATAGGTAATCAATCATGTATGCAAATCCAACCAATCGAGCATTTTTGAAATAAAAAAGATATATGACAGTTTACTAATACGCCATCAGTAAAATGATGTTTTCACGTAACCATTTTCTTGTATTAGCTAAAAACTTGTTCCGTTTTACTCTTTTCCAACTCAATTTAGACAAGGAGAGGAACAGGGAGAAAATAAAAATGTCACGGGATTTCCTCGATAAACCACCATGTTCAGTGACATGCCTTAGCCTCAGTTTGCGAATAATCATCACTGTCTCCAAACCAGTGCTGGCTCCTCCATATTATATCCCTGAAAAAAAAAAGATACATTGGAGAGAACATGTTACAAGATCAGATGTACACAACTGGAGATCGTAGTTTCCTAGTGTGTTTCATAACAAAATCATGCCATGTGCACCAAATTTCTCACCATCACTCTTGGCTTCTCTGGCCTTGTTTATGCTGATGCTTCCCATCCCCATGCACATTAGCACATATACTTTCAGAACCCAACACTTTGTGGGAAACTAGATAGACTCTAGAATATGCTACCAATATTCAGATGGATTTATTGCCCAAAGTCACAATCGTTCTTTCATATATTTTTTTTATCATTTGCCTTCTGTCTAGCTAGTGTCCACGCAGTTCTTTCTCATGTTTCATTTTGGAAGTTTATATAAGGAAGATGGTGATCAGACACTGCAAGAGAGATGTATGTGCTAGAGTCTCTCGCTTTGTGAATAGCCAGCTCAGTTAATTTGATAGTGCTGGCTATTCTATTTCATATCCCTGAAAATGTAGATGTATGGGAAGAAACATGCAGTTCTCTACTTTGTTTGGTCAAATAAATAGATGTGGAAAAAACTGAATTTCTGACCACTTGAACCTAAGTAATGCGCGTCACTGCATTAAGATGAATAAAGTTTGGTACAACCAAAAACAAAAAGGAGGCAGAACCCAAGAGGACATAAGCCTAATCTAGCGACATTAGGCAGCTAACAAGCTTCAGCGTAAGCTGGAACAGCGTGGCACCAGCTGCACTCCAGAGTGCCGCCTCTTCCGCCATTGATCTAGGCCTGTAGCATCCTGGTGCCAAGGGAGAAGGTTGTGATGAAGACCTTGTTAGTTAATACTTCTTTCCTTCCAGATTGAGAAGACCCAGTACTGTGATGATACGTGTAGAGAACTCTTCTAAGCTGTTTAGGCAGTTTTAATCTACTTTCACAGTTCCACTGGGGAGAGCTGAGGGAGGGGGAAAAAATGGCTTCACCTCCTTGGTTGGTCCACACGCGTGTCCTTTTACGCCTTCCCAGAATTTTTGCAGGTCGTGCCCTTTAGGTCCCCCAGTAAAAGTTGATTTTTACAAGCGGGGTTTTAATTAAAAGCCCCGCTTGTAAAAATAGAGGTATTTTCGTAAGTGGTGTTCTTAAGACTTCGCCAATAAAAATCAATTTTTATAAGTGAAGTTTTTAAGATCTGGCAGTAAAAATAAAACCCAGTGTTATGAAAAATCGTTTATTAAATAGTGAAACTGCAGTGACATCCTTACAAGTCTTTTTTTAGATTTTCCTCATGAACTCATTGGCTGCCACATGCAATCCTACAAAGTAACCCACTCTTGTTAGTTCATGGAAATAAATTGTACCCACAACTTCTGTAAAGCTTGCACCCACATATTGACTCTGATATTTCGGTTTCTCCGAGTTGCTAAAGTCATCTATGGTTTTGCTTTGTCTATCTATTGTTGAAGAACCGCTAGGATTATCTCCGCTATGTTGACACATTATCTATTGGTACATTGTAGTTTGGTTCCCGTACCTGAAAAATGATATATGTGAAGTCCACAAAATAGGACACTAAACATATATATTAAAACTCAGTTGGTTTAAGGAAAACGCACACACGAAATTTTTGAAAGAGAAGAACTAACTTCATACTCATGTGTGTTGATCGATTTAGCAGCTAGCACGAAGTGAAATTCTAGAAGAAAAAATGCCGTAGAGATGATCACCTACGAGCACAACTTCTTCGTCTACATTCCTTGCTCTCGAAGCCTCTGATTCTCATGGACACACTAGTTCAGATAGCAAAACTAAAGAAAACATAGAATACATTTTCCAGAGCTACTACTCGCTATCTACTCCTACATCTCATTTTTGCTCTTCTTTAAACACAACTAATTCGGTTTGTCTTTATTTTTTTCTCTTCCTGGTTTCAAATCCCTATATATATAGCACCGAGTTTGATTCAGTTATTTAATTGCAAATATCAGTTTTACGATTGTGGTCTTGTGGATCCATGACTTCCTTTTATTTTCCAAAATAACCATATAACTCCTGTTGTAACCAAAACTCATGAAAACAAACAGAATAATACCGAAATCAGCAACGTAATAACGAGTAATACATACATAGATGAAATAACTAGGCAATTATGTAGGCAAATAGCCAATCAAACATCTTTGTTTGCTTGCGACAAAAAAAATCCCTTCGTTCCATATTATAAGTTGTTTTGGGTTTGTCCCAAGTCAAAGTTTTTAAGTTTGACCAAGTTTACAGAAAATATTTAGCAACTAAGCCAACCAGAGGGGGGTGAATGGTTGGTATACCCAAAAACCGAAAACTTTTAGCGGAAATAAAAGTTACCCTCGAAATCGATGGATCACGGTCTGACCGAAGTAGTTGCGCCGGTCTGACCGCCTGAAGAACACCGGTCTGACCGATGTAGATCGATCGGTCGAACCGCCGAAAACGCCTGCCGCCAACTCCTGTCGCTGCCGGTCTGACCGTCGTGTGCCCGCCGGTCTGACCGCCGTGATGCCGCCGGTCTGACCGCCGGTGCGCCGCCGGTTAGACCGCCGAAACCCGGTAAACACAAATCGAAGAACTCTTAAAGTGGATGACGACTTTATTTATTCTCTCTGTGTTTACAAAGTGCACCAACAGCACTCCTTACAAAAATTTCGACTAAACTCGAAACCCCAACTCAAAACTCAACTCTATTGCTCTCTAAAGCGATACCGGGAAGCCTCACGCTCCCCCTCTATTTATACATGAGGTAGGCAGCCTAAAGCCATGAACCAAACTCATACTAGGAGTCCTAAACACCTTAGGAAACCCACTAGTACAAGAAAGAAACTTTACATAACCAAACGTACCAAATTTGGACTCCTTCCAAATTCAACTCCGCATCCCATACGCACACAATAACTCCATCGTATGCCATATGAAATCTCCATCAACCACGTGCATCAACTCTAGCCTAAGTATCCCGCATGATCTCTGACCACCACGGACATCGTCTTATCCCCAAGCCGACTCCCGGGCCATCACCGCAAATACTCTCCCGAGACATCGAGTCACCTACACATGGAACAAACAAAGAAACCATATTCCGAGACCAAGCTATCTCCAACTTGACTCATTAGCAGCAAACAATAGTATTACATACGTATAGTATCCATCTAGAAGTCATAATCATGGAATAAACTCGGATATCCAAATAAACAACCCGAAACCGAAACCGACACAGTGTCGGCCGGTCAGACCGCGGGCTGCACCGGTCTGACCACGCATTACACGCCGGTCTGACCGGCTACCAGAGCCCAGTCTGACCGGTCACATGAAATAACAAATCTTGCGCTTCACCTGTAAATCCAATCATCTCCAAAACCACTTCGTGAATAAATTCCAAATAACAAAACCAATAATCTCCAATGCCCAATTGTTCATCACAGAATAATAATCAAAAACACCTTTGATTTTACAATCTCCCCCTTGATGAACACATTGGCAAATCCATAAAATGTTTTGGTGTTTGGAAAAATAAAAACAAAAGTGGTAAAAAGCACACTTCGTACAAATGTACACATTGTGCTCAAAAATCCAAAAGAAAAACTTCTCCCCCTTTGAAAAGAAAGAAATTCCCAATTGAACAAAAAACATGCTCTTCTCAACAACTCTCCAAAAATTCATCTTGCTTCTCCAAAAATCCAAAAATTTTCACATTACTTCTCCCCCTTTTGACAATGATTTCATCAAGCATAAGAATTATATTCATTAATTTTCAAGAGCTTAGCATACATATAGCATATCAAGTCATGTGTTGCAAGAAAAAGAAGATGAACCCATCTATACATAACAAGCATGCATTAAAGTATAACCATGAACCAAAGATTTTACAATTAAGCTTGAATCAACAATCGAAATTCATGATTTCATACGATTTATAATGCAACATCTTAACAAGCACATAGGTTGAAGAATAAACACTAAACACATATACCTATTGCATTTATCACTCTTTCTCAAATAAACTTTAGCACAAAAAAACCAAGAGAATTTTTTGAACTTTTTCTTTTCTTGAGCCTTTTTGCTCATATTTTTCTCCTTTTATTCCGGGTACGTCCCTGTCGTTAAGACTGTTTCCAGGGATTCAGCACCCATTATTTTGCTCACATCGAATACGTCCTTGTCGTCAAGACTGTTTCCAAGGATTCGGTTATCATTTTTTCATATTTTTATTCTCTTTTTCACAATGAGCAATTAAGCTATTTGAGGAATAACAAGTCAATAAAAGCATATATATAGAGCATTTATAAATCAAAACATATGCTAGCATCAACATTGCATATTTTCTTAATTCAAGTATAGAATTTAAGTGTCATGCATCATCTCCCTTAAAAGCAAAATCTAAATCTCATGAAAAAGACTAGAATACATACAAGCTATGCTAGAGACAAATAAACCTTCAAAGTATTGCTAGCATGCACAAGAAAATACCATATGCATAAACAAAGCTCTCGTTATCAATTTATTCTCATTGTCATATTATTGCTTGATAAAACCATGAGGTACAAACTCCCCCTCAAACCATGCCAAAAGGATGAATTATGCCCAATTCACCACGAAGAAAAGCAAAGCGATTAGAATCCAAAGGTTTAGTGAAAATATTAGCAATTTGCAACTTCATGTCCAAAAACTGCAATTCAACATCTCCTTTCTCAACATGACCCTCAAAATTTTCATCAACAATTTGTGAAACCGAAAATAAATTATACTTTAAGTCCTCAACCAAAGCTACATTCTTCAATTCAAATTTATCATTTACCTTAACCATACCTGTAGCGAGAACGGCACTTGTAGCAGCATCTCCAAAGATAATCGATTCAGTCTTAGATGCCTTCTTTAGGGAGGAGAACCAATTTTTATCACCGGTCATGTGCCGCGAACAACCGGAATCCACGATCTACACGTTCTCCTTCCTTGCCACCAAAGCCTACACACAAGCAGAAGTCGAAACCTCAGTACTGGGGTTAGACGATAATAAAAATTTAGAAATCCAGTACTGAGACACCACGACCAGAAGATCCAATAGGCATATATCCACGTGCAAAATCAATTTTAGAATTTTCAGAAAAATTCCTCCGAGCCGGTCTGACCGAGGTACAGTGGCCGGTCTGACCGGGGCCGGTCTGACCGCTTCTGTACCGCCGGTCTGACCGGTGCCTGGTCTGACCGAGGCTCTGTAGCCGGTCTGACCGGTCGCCGGTCTGACTGCAGGACCCACTGCGGTCTGACCGGTTTCCTCGAGGGAAAACCAGATTTTTGCCACTTTGATTTTTGCAAAAGCAATCTCTCTCTCATTTTTCTGTTATGAGCTAATCTGAAACAAAAATCAAAATATGTCCATCTTTTCCACAAAAAGAAACAAGTATATTTTTCACGTTGTTTAGACACATTGTTAGAGCTAGAAGATTTAGCAACACAAGCAGAAACAGGAGGTTTTGCATGCACAACATTGGATTTTGAAGAAGATGCATTCATAGTAGACATGATACCAGCAGAATTCAAACACAGTTTTATTAGTATCATGTTTAATCAAAATCTCACCACTTCTAGCACCAACACCTAAACAAACAGGAGGATGTCTAGAATTATGAGCATAAGGATCAAAACCTAAACCACGGTTATTGTGCTAACCTTTGATCGATCCAAAATCATATTGAGGTTCTTTTTACCATCAGAAAATCTTAGCAAAGAATTCTTCAAATAAGAAACCTCTTTTCCAAATTAGCATAATTTTCAAAATCTACCATGACACCTTTGCTTTTATGACATTTGGGGCAAGAAAGCACTTCATTGTTTTTCACAACATCTTCCATGTACTCAACACGACCTAAAGCATCTTTTAGTTTCATCTTATTCAAATTACATGTTGAGCAATCCAAAACATCATGAGTGTTTTTAACTTTTTAGCAGAAATCATGTTAAACATCAAACTAGCATGAAAAGCAATTTGATATTTTTGCAATAACTTTTAGTTAAAAACAACTCATCCAAAGTGCGTGTGTGCAAAGCAAAACTACAAGCAAGAGAAGATCTATATTTCAAATCATGTGAAGCATTCATATCTCTAATTTTTGAAATCTCATTCATTAAAAACTCACAATTTTCACAATCATCATCATTAGGAATAAGAGATTTTAACCTATCAATTTCAGATTTAAGAGATTCAATGATAAATTCATGTTTTTTATACATCTTCTCACACTTTTTATTTTTTGCACTCAAAATATAATAGCTTCCTCAAAAGCACTCACCTCATTATCTTCATACTCTATGTCAGATTTACCACGTGCCATGAAGCAAACATCGGAGACTTCTTTCCCTTATCATCATCTCCACTTTCACCATCTACATCACTTAGTGGCTCAAAAGCGGCGCAAACTTGTTGTAAAGCCTTCCTAAGATTCTCCATCTTCCTCCTTGGTATGATCCCTTCGACTTGTTGTTGTTGGGCTTGTTGTTGTTGGTCTTCTCACCATCTTTGTCTTCTCTTTTGCCTCTCCCAAGCTTAGGACAATGCGAACGAAGATGATCAATTGAACCACATTCAAAGCAACGATTTGGACCACCTCTTTTCCTGTTCCTGGCATTATTCATAGCTCGAGCAATTCTGTTAGCGACCAAAGCCAAATCCTCCTCCTCGATTTATTCGAGTTGATCATCGGATGTTGGCATTAAAAACAGCAAGAAAAGACGACTTAGATGAAGAGGCATCAACATCCAAAGAGGAAGAAGAAACCAAAGCACTCGATTTAGAATCAACTTTGCGAGAAAGAATATTCATCTCATGTGTTTTCAATTTAGTATAAAGTGAATCCAAAGTCAAAGTAGACATGTTAACAGATCCTGAATGGATGTAACTTTCATTTCCCAAATAGACATGTCGAGACCATTCAAAAAATGACGAGAAATCTCAGATTGTGGATAATTGCATCATAAGAAGAATCAACAGATCTAAGATCACTCAAAATTTTATTGAACCTAGAAAGATAGTCATCCAAAGCTTCTTCAGGTTTCATCTCAAATTTAATGTATTCCTTTTTAAAAAGATCTCGACGAAGCTCTTTAATATTATTTGTTCTTGATGAAAATTCTTTAAAGCGTTCCAAATCTCATGAGCAGTTTCAAGATGTGCAACACGATCATAGTCAGAACGAGAAATCCCACTCAAAAGAATATTACGAGCTTTGCAATTATTTTCAAACTTAGTTTTTAAAGCATCAGTATTAATGGCTTCAGGAATCACATAAGGATGAGAAACTTTCCTCCAAATATCATAATTTCAGCCATAATGTAAGATTGCATCTTACTACACCAATGAGGAAAATCAGTTCCATCGAAAATATGAGGCTTAGTTGAAAACCTAGCGGAAGAGCCATGGCAAAAACTTTAGATCGATAAAAATCCAAAGAAGAAACGAGTAATCTCCAATGCCCAATTGTTCATCACAGAATAATAATCAAAAACACCTTTGATTTTACACATTTTCAACAAAAAAATATTCGATGATGGAGTTAATGAAACTAATTTTGTATTGTAGATGTAGTTTTTTTTTACAAACTTGGTCAAAATTAAAAGAGGTTTGACTTCAAGACAACCAAAACTTCTATAAATATGAAACGGAAGAAATACATACGATAGTTACAGTATAGTGGTATACAAACGTGCCACTCAAATTAGGGTTTCATCAGGTATTGTCGGTGCCTCTCAAAAGTTCTATTGAGCATTCTTGGCATCTCTCCAATATCATTGTGTCATATGAATATTTCACCATGTCTCTCATGCATGTTTCAACTACTTCCATGTTAGTCTTGTTCAAATTTCAGCAACCAAATGAACGAAAGTTAAAGCAAGCCGCCCTATGGGAAGTCGATTTCCATGAGTTATATATTGAGTCCACTTCAACACTTGGCAGAAAATATATACAATTCATCCGCAAAAAAAAAAATCTATAAACTGGTTGGCAAGTACACTTGATCTCTCAAATGAACCTACTCCAACCCCACACCACCTGCGCCTACAGCCTGCTACTCTACTAGAACTTATCGATGCATGGTATATCTGGTTCTATCATCCTATAGAGAGAGATCACATTGTCATTGCCTTTCTTGCTTTGTGCAGTGCCTGCTTTGTCTCCTGTCAATTGTATCATATCCATCCGTTATGCATTTTACTCTACTTCACATCCCTGAAAAAGTGTATCGGTGTATGTAAAATTATGAAGTCGTTCTAGTTTGTTCATAAAAATGTTATGGTACATACTGAATTTCTGTAAGTAATAAGCATTATAGGTATCAGGATGTCTTACATGGTATTTGGGTGTTTCTCATTTTCTTTCTCCCGATGCTTCCCATCCTTACGCTTCTATAGATCTCTGAGAAATGGACAACTCATGAGACAAAAGATGGACTCCACAATGCTAGAAGTACTCTAGCATATATACATTACCCGAATGAAAAAATTATTTTCATGAAACCACAAATGTACACTCCCTTCCACTATTTGCCTTTTATCTCTTGTTCATTCTTGATCTGTTCTATTTCATTCGTATGTCTATGTATCAAAGATGGACACAGCGATGAAATAATAGGTTGGCGTGGCACTGGTCCCCTTAATTATTTGGGAAAGTCATTTTACCCTTTAAAGGGGATGCCCCTTTTTTTGCATGTCACTTAAATAATCATGAAAAATTCTTGAAAATTTGACAACTCAAATGGCTTTGACAGAAGTAGAAATGCTCTCTTTCCTTTCATTATTTGTCTTTTATCTTGTATTCCTTCTTCATCTGCTCATACATTGTGCGAGAGATGGGGGAACACACAACGAAGAACATGTTAGTGTACCTTTGATCATCACACACATGTCTGGATTAACAATTAAAGCATATCATGGCGTGTATCACCGTTGAAGGGCATCGGCCAACCGATGCAAATAATGGATCTTTAGTTTACCCGTGCTGAAGCGGAAGAGCATACTCACGCCTCTTAACATCTTGAAGCATTCTAAGAAGTCACATATCTTTTGTTCATGGTACTCAAGCAAGAGCAGCTAAAAGAGCACAATGATTCGTTCTCCACCTCTCTAGCCATGCATGTTCGTTCTGGTTTCTCTCACATACCTGAAAAATCGTTGTATATAACTCTACAAAAAAGGGTATTGAACAC
Organism: Oryza longistaminata; assembly: GCA_009805545.1. NCBI lineage: Eukaryota > Viridiplantae > Streptophyta > Magnoliopsida > Poales > Poaceae > Oryza > Oryza longistaminata. The sequence goes on along the minus strand of CM020180.1, from coordinate 28,433,954 downwards.
AGCTGAATCTCAGCTTTCCCACAAGCGTTGCATATTACTTGGGCGTAAGTCTTGGTTGGGTACCCTTTCCCTGATACCTCCTATGCTCATGTGGACTAAATGGGAAAATGGAAGTGACTTTCGTATAACAATATGATTGCTCCTAGAACAAGTATACTATAATATTCTCTTCACAAGTGATGTGTGTCTACTGTTTCTTCCTCTCTGCATTTGGAGGTTTGTATGACAAACATGCATAGGAAGATAATGTAAATCCTTATAGATGTAGGTGTTGTAATAAATCCTTGTAGATGTCCATCCACATAATTACTTGCTTCATTCATGCTTGCTCCATAATTTCTTTTCATGTATATATTATACTAGTATGTCAACAAGTTAAAGATCTGATAATGTAAGAGTCATGAAGAGGCCATCGTAGATGTCAGTCTAACATACAAGTAGGTGTTATTACTCAAGTACATGCGATAGCCTCTACTAAATACTACCAATATTATTATCAGTAGTAGAAGTGATTTAATTAAGTCTTGAGTTATGAATTCTACTGCAAGTAGGTTAGGTGGAAGTATAAATAGATGTGATTTTTTTATGGTGGTATTCTACTAGCAATATTATCACCAATAGAAGTAACCTTGACCATTGATTTATGAGTTCCACTACCAGCAAAAGAAATATTCTACTGCAAATAGTTGAGGTAGTAATAGAAATAGATCTGATCCATTAGATTAGAAAATAAGAGGGCTCTAGATTAATTCTACTAACAAAAACCATTGTAAAACACCTTTAGCTTACATGATACCTGCGTGCATGCTAGTTTTGCCTTCAGAGTTTCATCAAATGTATTGTCAGTATCTCTAAAAGTTTCATTGATCATTCGTGGCATGTCATAAGTATAACCATGTCAAATGAACGTTTCACCAAGTTGTCATGAATGCTTTATTAGGCTCCTGCAAAGTTTAGCAAGTTTTATAAAATTTCTGCAACAAATTAATGAAATTCAAATCATGATGATTTCCCCTAAGCTATATATTGAAAACACCTCGATGCATAAAAAAACTAGAGCCCATCCAACAAAACAAAACCCCAAACAACCAGACTTGATTGTAACAATGACGCGCTTGTTGGCATTGGCAGACAACAGCTCTCATGGCCGCCTACTGCTCCGCCACCATACCGGCGACGTCTTCAGCCTGCTACTATTACCAATCATTGTTGCATTGTGTTTCTGATTATCTTATTCTGTACAATGATCTTTTCTTCAAAATTTTGTACAATGATCACATTCTCCTTGCCTACCTCGCTCACTTGACACAGTAGTTGTTTTGTCTCATGTCCATTCAACTAGATCCTTCCGTGCGTTATACTATGTTTCGATCATATCCCTGAAAATGTGGGTGTGCTAGAGAGAACCTGTTACAAAGATGTAATACTTTGAAGTCTTTCTCCAGTTTTTGTTCATCAAAAGTTGTTATGGGACATACTAATTTTTTTTGTAACATGTACTATAGGTATAGTAAGTAACATATACATATACTATAGGTATACATGTTACTTGTTCTATGGGTAGCTCTGGATTTCTTTCTCCTGATGATTCCTATCCTCAAGCTCAGATATCTCCTGAGAAACGGACATCTCATGAGATGCAAGATAGACTCTCCAATGCTAGCATCTATGTTATTCGCGAGATAACAAATGCTCACTTTCCCTTTATTATTTGGTTTTTATCTCGTGTTTGCTCTCCATCTGTTATCTACAACTGGATGTTTATGTATCAAAGATGAGGAGACACAACAATGAAGGACAGGTTGGTGTTGCATTGATCATCATTCATCAGATTAAAAGTGTAAGACAAGTAGAGGGCCACTGCTGAAGGTCCTCAGCCAAGTATCAATATATGTAAAGGGAACGTCTTCAACCAAGTGATACCGCTCATTTTCATTGCTTTTCTTCAACATAGGATTCAGGAGTCACATATCTGCTCTATAAAATGACTAAAGTAGTAGGTGCTAAAATAGTTGCAACTCTTCATTCTCAATAGGTTCATCCTAGTTTCTCTCGAATACCTGAGAAAAGTTATACACAGCGTAATTCTTCTAAAAAGAGGGATTTGTTTGCTTGTGTGGAAGGTTAGCCTGCCTGTGTTTTTCGCGATACCTCCTATACCCATGTTGGATTGAATGTGAGAATGGAATGACATAGGATGCTAGTATACTATTATACTTTCTTCATATGTGATGTGTGTCCTACTGTCCTCTATTCTCTATACCATTTCCTACATTATGCATTTGGAGGTTTTTATGACAAACATGCATAGGAAGATGAGTAGTTACAAGCGGTAGGTGATATAAAAACAAACCCTGATAGATGTCATCCAGTTACTTTCCTCATGATTGCTCCATTTTTTTTTCATTTGCATTACTCCAAGAAGAGGCCCTTATAGATGTCACGGTCTCATAGACAAGTACTAGGTTATATTACTCAAGATGATAGTAGGAGCAGAGTAGAAGTAGGTGCTATAATTGCTTGTTGATGTAAATACTTATTGTTGAATCTACACGCACACAGGGAATTGCAATTTTGGTTCAAAATTTCTAAAATTTTGGTAATCAATATATTAACCGAAAATTTCGTATTTTCTCAAACAAGATGGGCTCTCCAATGCTAGCGTATATATTAATCGGATGGCTTTCACAGAAGCAAAAACATTTTATTTCCTTTCATCTTTTGTCTTTCTATCTTTTGCTGGTTCTTCATCTATTCTACACATCTAGATAATTATGCACCGAATATTTGAAGATCGATGCAGCAATGAAGATCAGGTTGGTGTGTGTCAATCTGTCATTGATCATCTGACACACAAAACCTACGTAGGGCTGAAGGACCTTGCAAACCTATGTAAGCGGAAAATGATCTTTAGCTGCATAGAAGTGTATCTGTGCCGTTCTTCTTCAAGACGCGAGGAGTCACATAACTTCAATCCTCATAGGTAGAAGAGCCGCAACACTCCATTTTCCCCATGTTTGTTCTTCTAGTTTATCTCGCACACCTGAAAAGACATTATATATAAGTAATGTAACTCTATGAAAGAGGGTATTGAACCAGCTTGCTAAAGTTCCGCACTAGTTATTTGTTACAGAAAGAAACACAAGATTTTCAGAGATAAGGACTAATATCATAAGCATTGCTTACTTTATTGGAAGAATGGTTTGGCTACGCTTATCCTGATACCTCCTATTCCCATTTGGACTAAAGAGGAAGAACGGAAGTGACAGACGCTAGTGGCTAGTCTCAACGGTTTACGCCAATTTTCATATACTAATGTTAGGAAGATGAGTAGTGAAAGGTCGGTGTTATAAAGATCCTCATAGATGTGCAATAGCGATTTTCTTCATGCTAGCTCCTTTTTTTTCATACTAGTAGTGATAACGTGAGAACAATGAAGAGGCCATTATCGATGTCAGTCCTAGACAATTATGTTGTTTTACTCAGGATTATAGTAGCAGAGTAGAAGTAGGCGCTGTAATTGCTTGCTAATGTAAATGGTTACTGCCCAATGTAGATGCACAGCAAGCTGACTAAAGAACCATGGTGGAAAATGGAAATGATCAATTAATTTCTAGAACCATGGTTACTGCCCAATGTAGGCTTGTTGCTGCTACATAGGGGTGGGCAAAAAAAAGACCGAACCGAAAAACCGAACCGAAATGACCGAGACCGAGACCGAACTAATCGAGACCGAAAAATTCGGTCACAGATTCGGTCTATGCTTTCAACTAACCGAATTTAGTTCGGTTAATTCGGTTTTAGGACTCGGTTAACCGAATTGACAAAAAAACCGAAATATATGAGTGGCCCAATAACACATATGACATCTCAGCCCACTAGGCCCAATTCCTCGTCACCTAGAGCAAAACTAACTTCTCCATCCATCCGGCTACCACGGCCACCAGTCAAACCTTATCCTCCCAATCCCCACTCCTCATCCATCCAGCAACCGCATCTCTCCACACCCCCACGGTGCACGCGCCTGAGCATCTCGGCGTCTGCGCCCCAGCTCCAGCGCTCCCCGCTTCCGCCACTTCCTCCGTGGCCGCCGCATCCGACCCCCAGCTCCGGCGCTCCCCGCTTCCTTCGCGACCGTAGCGTCCGCCCCAATGGCTTCACCTTCCCTCTCCTGCTCACCTCCTGTCCTCTCTCGGCGACCTGAGGGCCTCAATGGCGGAGGAGGCTAATGGGAGACGCAGCCGACGAGAATAGCGACGAGGGAGAGATGGATGGGATCTGTATTCTGGACCTTGTGGTGGAGTGGTTGAGTTCGACGGGAAATCATGGCAGGATTGATTTGTTTTTTTCCCATGAATCATGCTCTACTTGCTACTTGTTGGTGGCATCATCATATATTAGTCCATCTGGGTTGCTTTTTCATTCGATTTTGTACAGAGTTTTTTTTTGCGATTATTTTTCCTGTTGAGTTCGGTCTACGACCGAGACCGAACCGAATTAACCGAAGATCGAAGTGCTCGGTCAGTTTTCTTAAAGACCGATCGGTCTTATGATCTTGAAGACCGAATTTTCTAAAAGACCGAAGAACCGAACCGAATTTTTCGGTTAGACCGAATGCCCACCCCTACTACACCCACCAAGCAATAGCAATAGAGATTTCTTTTTCCTGATGGTTCCTATCCTCACACTCTTCAAGGATCTAAGAAATGGAGATCGCGTGAGACACAAGATGGACTCTCCAATGCTAGCATATAGTATGTTATTTTGGATGGCTTTCCCAATTCACAAATGCTCCCGTTCCCATCATTTGCCTTTTACCAGTTTATTATTCTCCATTGCTGTAATTTGTATTCTTCTGCATTCAAGGAATCTACACTTCATTCTCGCCATGTTCATTCTAGGGTCCTGTTTGGTTCCATGGGCTAATTATTAGCCTCCACCTTTTAGCTCTGAATTAGCCCTCAAGGATCCAAACAGGTAGGTTAATTTGGGGCTAGAGTGAATTAGCCCTCCTCAGAACATTAGCCCCTCTAAGGAGTGCTAATGGGGCTAATTTTCTGTAGAGACCATTAAAAAGCAGCCCTATCTCTCCCTCTATCTCTCCTCTCTTTCTACTCTTTCTCCACCTTTTAGCCTTAAATTAGTCCATGGATCCAAACATATCACCTTAGGCTAATGTTTAACCTACCAATTCATGACTAAACATTAGCTCTCAAAATTAGCCATAGGCTAATCTTCCAAACAGGGCCTAGTTCCTCTCGCATACCTGAAAAAGCATCATATGCACAAAAGACGGATTCGGACACAACTAAAATTCAGGTTTAGTTATTTGTTATATAAAGAGAGAAGATTTTTCATGACTAGAACTAATATCATAGCACGGCTAACTTGTGCAGAAGGTTCACCTGATAACACTGTTCCTGATACCTCTCATACCTATGTAGACTTATTATATATGCAGTACTCTTTTTTTTTTTTCCTTATATGTGATGTGTGTCCTCTGGCCAATATTATTGTTTCATATGTTCTGCATTTGGAGGTTTATATGACAACATGCATAGGAAGAAGAGTAGTGACAAGAGGTAGGTGCTATAAAGATCCTCATAGATGTTCATGTTCGCCAGCTACTTTCTTCATGCTTACTCCACTTTTTACTTTTTTCATGCAATTTACCCTAATATGTAAAAAAAAAAAAAAGGAAGTAATAATGTGAGAATCATGAAGAGGCCCTTATAGATGTCATAGTCTCACAGGATGATAATAGCAGAGTAGAAGTAGGTGCTGTAATTGCTTGCTGATGTAAATAGTTAACGTCCAATGTGGATGCACAGCAAGCTGAGTAAAGAACCATGGTGGAATGATCAGTTTTTTTAGAGGCCTTCATGAATGCAGTACTGTAAAAAATTCATGGCCATTTTATGGCTCATTCTACACTGCACAATATATCAGCAGCGAACTTATCATTTCAGTTCCAATACAAGCATGTCCAAGAAACTGCATACCCATAGTTCATACATCACGCGATAGGCATCCGCTTCGAATATCAAATGGTTCATGAGAATCTAGACACAATAGATTATATGCATATCAACGCCTTAACACCAGAGGCTCGCAGATGCTTCCCTCTTCAGGCAGCAGCGACCGCTGGAGGAGGCAACAGGGTTATCTCAACATTGTCATGAACCCCCTGTAGAAGCAGCTCACCATCATACTTAACAATTTTTCTCTTCTTGGCAGCCCGCAAGGTGCCGACTAGTGCTTCAAATATGTTTGCACAACGGTCATCGTTGAAGATAACACCGAAAGTTACCTGCAGATCACAATATTTAAGTAAGGTGAACCAGTATGATTTGCATAAGCTCAGTAATTCAGAAATTCACAAGGCGTAGGATAGCTATGCCAAAAACGTTTCCAAGGTTAAGTTTATGCGCTCTGCTGCTCCTACTCCTACACATGTGATGGTCAGCAACTCGGATAGGAACTTACTAAAAAATCAGCCATTTCTTTTACTAGTTTTGATTGTTATTTGTTGCATTACCCTATGCTATTTCAGTATGTGAATCATGCAAAACCAGGCTAGTATTTCATAAATTGTTTAACTTGGATGATTCAGAAAAAATAGAAGCGATCCCTGAACTATGATACCCATCTGTTCAAATTGAACCCTGCTTCACACATTCATAACGCCTTGAACAATTAACATTTACGACTGAATCCAAAAGTGAGTGTTATACAGTGTATCAAAAATTAATTGTAATGTAGCGTATAATGATTAAAAATTAATACAAAAACCATCATACATGAGTCTGGATCAAGGAATAAGTCCTGTCCATGAAGATATAGAAAAAAAATGTTTTTTTCAAGTGAAATTGACAGGAATTGTTTTGATGAAGAACAGAACAATTAACAGGGGGGAGTAGGATATATTTAACTCATAGGATAAATTGACAAAGCAACACATCTTGCGTATATAGGTAGACGAATGCCAGGGATAGCTGGAGTTGTCGATTCAATGGAAAAAGAGCTTGGAGAAAATGGGAGAATAATTAGGAAGTACTCAAGGGAGTAAAGTGCCTAAAAATGGTCAAAACTATCACTTGCAAAGCTTTCGTTGGTTGTACCTAACATGAAAATAAAGAGGAAAAAGAGAAGGAATGAGACAATTAACAAGGTGAAAGCTGTAACCACCAAAGAGGAAAATGAAAGTCTGATCAAAATGATAAGGACCAGTTGGTCATCACACTGCTTATAGAACACACAACTAAGAAACAAAATTTGTGATTCAAAATTACAATATGAGATGATGATTGGAAATTGTAGGCTGCATCAGAAGAAAAGACGGATAATGGCATCACCACATACTTGTTGTATGATATGATTATACATTTACATGAGTATATGTCGTAATGGAACAATGATGGCAGAAAAAAAATAGAATGCACATGTAGTGTTCTTTTTTTCAAGAAGCATATACATCAAGAATTCTGGGAAAAAAATATATATATACACAATTCTAGTTCTTACTTGTTGGTCCTTTATTGTTTCCCATTTCTTTCAACTGCCTGACAGTCACAGTGGGCATCTTTCTCGTCACTAGGACATTGGACATATACAACAAACGATATCTAACATATAAAATGCAATTTCACAGGCTTGGGGGCATATGAACATTACAAAATACCAAATCAAGCTCAAAATTTTCAATCACGAATTCAAGATCATCAATAGCATCACTGATCCCTCTATTTTGTTTCATGACCAGCTACGCACTAACTAGGGATCTTCAATGTACACACCAGCAGATAAAAGCTCTCTTCCTCTGAACAATGCATCGCCAATTCTCCATAGAGACACATACCAGCATTACCAATAATGGTCACCTAGAAATCCATTTTTTTTGGGCAATGGACACAAATAGACCAGGCCATGATTTCTGGAGGAATCTCATGTCGGTGGGATTGGAAAAGCGCACACGATGACACCCAAGCTGCACAATGGCGTATGAATCGCGAAGAGGAAAGCAATTCTAACTCGAGGGATCACCGAAAATGCGGGGCCCTTGCTGCAGGCGCCAGATCTGGTGCTCGTTTCGGAGGAGAGGAGAGGAGATGAGAAAAAAGTGATTTACCTTGTAGGATCCATCGGGCTGCTTCTGGCCGAGCCTCTGGATCTCCTCCTTGAGCTTCCCCACCTCCTCCTCCACGTTCATGGCGTCCCCCCTGTTCTTCGCCTCTCTCCGCTTTTGAGTTCTTTGATATTTTTGGGTGCGGATGAGAAGCAGAGCAGCTCGAGGAAGAAACGGAATCGGGGAGAGATGAAAGAGCAGTTGAAGTGGCTCCAACCGTCGCGTCCGTGGAGCGTGGGCCGTCCGATCGGAAGATGAACGGGTGAGATGGACGTAACCTGCCGCGCTAGATTTCCTGGTCGCTGCATCACACTGAGACGTTTTCACATCTCGCCAGTGCATATTTTGGTTGATTTGGTTTCAATTTTTTGAATTTAATAATGTAATTTTAGAAAATATTCTATTCGTGTCCATACCATAGTCACATAAAACGGAATCAGTGGTAGCATTCCTCGACCCAAGAACGTTGTACCCGTCAGGCCGTCACGGAAACACGGGGTCATTTTCATCCCACCTTATAAAACCCTCTCACAAATAGCGTACCACGTTCCTCAGTCCAGTTCCTCGATCCCATCGACCTAGAAACTTTGTTACTATGATCCATGCCATCCAAATACATAAAACCAATTATGGTCACATTTTCCATCTTCTTCCCTTTTTTTTTCTTCTTCTCCCCTCTCTCCCTTCCCCTCATGTTGCTCAGCCACGACAGCGATGCCAACCTTCATCGCCACCCCACATCTCCAACCTCTCATCGACCCAGAAACTTTGTTACTATGATCCATACCATCCAAATACATAAAGCCAATTATGGTCACATTTTCCATCTTCTTCCCAATTCTTTTTTCTTCTTCTCCCCTCTCTCCCTTCCCCTCATGTTGGTCTGCCACGGCAACGGTGCCAACCTCCATCGCCACCCCCATATCTCCAACCTCTCTCTCTCTCTCTCTCCTGTGGAGCAGATGACGATAGTGCTTGCCAACTCAGGCGATACTAGGTGCCTCATGCACATAGCTCTCTCTGCCAATTTTGATGGTAGCCCCAAGGAAACGGTCTTGAGCCGCCAAATCTCCGGCGCCGGGCTTGGGTCTCTCATCCTCCCACCGGCAGTCGTGAAGACAACGACACGATGAGGACGAGTAGAACTTGTGATGACGAGGAGGGTGTCAGCTTAGTGGAACTTGTGATGACGAGGAGGGTGTCAACCTAGATCTGGCGAGAACCATCTTCTTCAGCACAGGGAGCAGGCGGGGCCATTGGGAGGAGCTTGGGACGTGTGGCAGCTTAGCGGCGAGCTCGAGTGGGGGCACATCGAGTTTCCTCTTTCCTTCTCGAACCAAGGTGAACAGTAACCAACGCTTCACCGGTGCGTTGGACACCACTTCTCCATTCGCCTCCCTCATCGTGTCCTACTCGCCTCCTAACACTTTTGGTTCAGCGAGGTGGAGAGAGATATGAAGAAAGAAGAGTGATGGATAGAGAAAGAAGATGGAACTGACATGCGGGTCTCACGTCTAGCGTATTTTGGTCTATATGATAGAAAACGTGACGTCGATAGCATGGTTGTTATTTTGTACGTATTCGTATAGCATGGATACGAATATATGAATTGTAATTATATTTTTTAAATAGTAATGGTATGTATCGAGAAAACGTCTAGAGGTGTTTCAGCTAGCTCCACATGATGATGAGCTAGCCGACTTGAATTCGAAGCCTCACTCCTATAATCATTTGATATTAGCTCATTCTCTAATATTCACATCGTAGTGGTATGTATCCAATAAATTTTTTAAATCGGTTTTGTTTAGCATATTCGAAAGTAAAGCCAGCTGCAGGTTGTTTTAAGATAAGATTAGCACACACACTAATCCAATTCCAACCCAATCAGGTCGCTCCAAACTAATCCACCTCACCTCGTCCTCGTCGTCTTCTCCCCACGCTTGCGGCATCTACGCTTCTCACGCGGACTACCCCCGCCGGCCTAACAGTCACTGACACGTGGGCTCCAGCATTACCTGTCCCCACATGTCAGTGACCTCACCCTAGAAACCAGGGAGGCCAGCGGGGACCCGTCGCCGTGGCAGCTAAACACTACTCGCACCCGTGCGTGTCCCGCTCTCCCACTCCCACCCACCGCCCAGCCCACCGGAGCGACGCGACGGCGACGGCGAGAGCGCGGCGGAGATGGCGGCGGCGGCGAGGGGGGGGAGGGGGGGGAGGTGCGGAGGGACATGTGGGGGCAGGAGTACCGGACGGCGTCGGGGGACTGCGCGGCGGCGCTGGACGAGCACTACGCGCACACCATGAGCTTCGGCCGGGGCCGTGGCCACGCCGTGCTCCGCGCCGCCGCCGCCGACCCGCGGTGCGCGCTCGCCTCTCCCTCGCCGCGCACCACGTCGCCCCGCGGGACCCCGCCCGGGCCGCCGCCTTCCTCGCCGCCGCCGCCGACAACCTCGTAAGCGTCGTCACCCCTCACGTTGTCGCTCGCCGCCTTAATTTTTTTCCCCCCCTCCTCGAATCCTCCATTTACTCGGTGAGCTTGCGCTTTCGTGTTACTCTAAACTTCCACCAGGGTTCAGCGACGGAGTACGAGAGGGCGGTGTTCCGCGCGCTGTCGGCGCTGATCGGGGAGGAGAGGGACGAGCAGGTGGCGATCGAGCGGCACTTCGAGGTTTGGGGATAGCTCTAGCTTGAAATTGTTGTCTCCATTTGAAAATTGAGAGCATGTGCTGCTGGAATCTGCGATGAATTGATTAATGGCGAGAATTGATTGGTGGTGTGTGCTTTACATGTGGCAGTTGCTCAAGGAATTCCCCAGGGATCTCATGTCTCTGAAGAGAGCTCAGCTCATCTGCTTCTATATGGGACGCCCTGATACATCTCTCAAATTTGTTGAACAGGTAAGTTTACTATAAAGGCTCGTGTATGTTTCTATGCTCACAAAGTGGAAATATCGTATATTACTCATGAAACCGAAGTTGAATCTAGCACTGTTTGTTATTATTTAAAGGAACACCCATGCCCCAAAGTAGCAACTTATTGAACCATCACTTCAAAACTTGGATAAAAATAAAATATTTTACATCAGTTGATAAAAAAAACATCATTTTTAGACACTACTGGGATTTTGTGTGCGTGCGCGTGTGTATGGAATAGAAAAATGCAGGAGTTTCTGGATGTGCTTCAAAACACTTCCTCTTATCAATGTACCATAGTTCTAGGTACTATTCTTTTCATTAGCTTTGTTGTACTCATTCTTGATCAGGTTTTGCCAGAGAATCAAGACCAGAACTACATATACGGCATGCTTGCTTTCCCATTACTTGAACTTGGAAGGATGGATGACGCTGAAAAGGCTGCTCGGAAAGGCTTGGCCATAAACAAGAACGACTGCTGGTCACAGCATAATGTATGCGAGTGGTTTTGACATAATTTTGTTAATTTAAGAAGCTTATCGGCATAACAGATTGTGTTATGCATTTATGCCTATTTGTTCATATTGTACCGACAAACTTCTTTAATACAAGCTTCATCTGCCATTCCATCTTGCAGCTGTGCCATGTTTTCCAGCAGGAGTGCCATTTCAAAGAAGCTACTGAGTTCATGAAATCGTGTTCTCCATCATGGGCAGCATGCTCATCGTTTATGTATACAATTTTCCATATGATGTTCTCTCTTTTGATGCTAGTAATAACCACAGAAATAGTTCTTACAAAATCATTTTCTTCTTTCTGTAGGCTAACCCACAACTGGTGGCACGTTGCTGTTTGTTACTTGGAAGGTGAATTCCCTACATGTAAAGTTCTGGAGATATACGATCATAACTTCATGACAGAGCTCGAGAAAAGTGATTGTGAGGCAGCAGAGGTATTATTGCTGGCCATTTTTCCTGTACATCAATGTTTTAGAGACACTCTCAGTAATTTCTCATGCATCAGGTGTACCTTAATGCTCTAGGGCTGCTACTCCGTTTGCATATTCGTGGTCAGGTTGATCTGGCCAAAGATAGATTGGCAGCATTGCTAGATGCACTTATGAATGAGGTACTGTCCCAGCTTCAATAATTTCAAATATGTTCGGAAAAGCTGTTCAGATTTAAGTAAGCTGTATACTGCCGACTGCCAAGAGCATTTTACAGGTCTGAACTAAAGCTGTGCAGGACTCATTTTTCTGACTATCTCGATTTGAACTTTGTACTTTGTTCAGAAAATATGGCATGTGGAATGGCTCCTCGATCTACTTGTATTATGGGCACTGTCAAGTATGGGTGAGATTACAAGAGCAGACAACTTGTTGGAATCACTGAGGTCAAGGTCAGATACATTAAAACTTTTCTTCAGGGAACACAAGACTCTGCTATTAATTACTAGTCAGTAATGCTAGAATAACACATTAACCTTGCAGAGTTAGTTCAATGGACACAAAGAGGCAGCAAATGATGCAAAAGGCAATCCAGGTATGCTAAATTCTTTTTGCAAGATAAAGTACAAAGACAGAAGAAATATATGACTCGTTCACAATGAAAAATGTGGATCAGCATCTCTAGTATTTCTGAAAAAATGACCAGCACTCACTTCTGATGCCTCAATATCCACTACAAACTGTATGTTTTTATAGTATAACTTACCTGCCAACTAATTCTAAGATGTGTTTGCTTTCCTGTAGCTATTTATTATTTGTAATTTATTTTACTTCTTACATGCATGCCTACTGTACAATTGAGTATTTTCTCAAAGATAAAATTGCATATCTATTCTAAAAAAGGTATAAATATTCTGTTATTTTCATTATCTCCTTGGCACAGTTAGCAGAGGCTGTGTATGAATATGGAAAAGGAGAGCACAAGAAAGTCTTCGACATCTTGGGTCCAGATTTCGATGCACTCAGTTATAAAGTATGATTAACAAACCTTGTTTTTGTTTAAGACAAAGTAGTTATGAATCTGTTATCTTTTACTGAACATCAACATGTGTACAACTAGATGATTGGGGCATCAGATGAGCAGGTGGATGTCTTCAATGAAGTTTGGTACACTGTGCTAATAAATACCGGAGAGAGTTCTAAAGGTATTTGCTTATTTGGTCTTCGTCATTAGAAAATTGAAATACTGTTTTGTCACTCCTTAAGGAGCTAATGCAATTTGGATTGTACATAGCAATTGAGGTGCTCGAGAAACAAACTAGGAAACGAGAAGGTGCACCCTTCTTGTGGCGCTTGCTGGTAAGTCTTTACTATTTATCCATTTTACATTTTCTTCTCACTAATGTTTCTTAACTGACTTGTTAAAGTTCTGAAACATCAACTCCAAGAATCTTTTAAATCTCCTGTCATGACATGTAATGGTAGTTGCTATAGATCATAGATGATTGCCTGAACATAGCATTGTTGACAACAATCTACTAGTACTTTCAAATAAGTTGGTTGTGCTCTGGGCAAAATAGAAATATTTGCGTCAACTTTTTACCATCTGTAGAGACTGGTGGCATTCCTCTTTGCATACAAGCAGAATCCTACAAGAAATTTGAGATTTTTGTGTTTCTGTTGAGGGTCAACACATTGGTTGGTATTTCCATGCCAAATGTAACACTTAGTGAACTAAGGAATTTCAAAGATGGACCCAATCTTGCCCCAACCTGGCCTGCTTGTGACTCATTTTGTGGTTAGTAGCATTCTGTTATTCATACCAGGCCCTATTCTGAATACAGCTGCCCTCAGGGTTTATGCTTTGAACAGATCAAGCCAATTCAGTTGCTTGGTAATCAGACAGAAGATACTAGTGATATACACATATTTCCATTGTATTCTAATAACCGGAGATTAAGTTGTTTCCTCTCTAATTTCCAGGAGAAGGCATACTCGTTGCATGGCAGAGCTGAAGATGCTTCAGTGGCATCCGAAAAGGCAAATGCTCTACAGGCTTCTTATTCTCAGTAGAGTTATGAAATACAGTGTACCCCCAATATTCTTTACATGCTTTATAGAGTGCACATTCGTTGTTTGACATAATAAATTGGCCACAAACCGATTAATATATAGTTGGTGGCATCCTTACGGCAAATGAGCAAATATGTTTCGTTCACAAAATAATTTTCTGCTTTTATGTGATGCTATGAGGAAATTATGTTCAAGATGTCGGGTCAATACTTGCACTCGCATTTGATGACAATGGAGTATACGTTAGCTAGTTAAGGCAAAAAGAAAAAAACAAACTAGTTACACTGAAATCATGGAAACCACTTCACATGCGATATGTAAAAGTTATTCAAATTCTTAAAATGCTAACATAAGGAAGTGCACGACACATGCAACCATGCAAACTTTCAAGTGCAAGCTCGATTATGTTGTGAAAAATACGAAATTCACAAGCATTGGAATGAACTCTTCCAAACGAAATCAAGTCGTATCTTGAAACTTAAAATTTCTATTAACTTATTAAAGAAATAGAAAAAGATGCATCCACGTTCGCTCTCACGGTCATATTATTCGAAGAAAAAGAAAAACAAAGTCCATATAGAAATACAATTTTGAAATAGTTGAAATTCGGAATTAAAAATAAGGAATATTAGAAGAAAAGTATAGAGTCGATATAGAAATACAATTAAGAAATAATATAAATTCGAAATTAAAAATAAGAAATATTAGAACTAGAGTATAGACTCCATATAGAAATACAATTAATAAATAATAAAAATTCGTAATTAAAAATAAGGAATATTAGAAGTAGAGTATAGAGTCCATATAGAAATACAATTAGGAAATAACTGAAATTCGGAATTAAAAATAAGGAATATTAGAAGAAAAGTATAGAGTCGATATAGAAATACAATTAAGAAATAATATAAATTCGAAATTAAAAATAAGGAATATTAGAAATAGAGTATAGAGTCCATATAGGAATTTAAAACTAACTAAAATTTGGAATAAACATAATAAAATTAAAAGTAGAGTTTAGAGTCCGTATAAAAATACAATTTACAAATAACTAAATTCGAAATTAAGAAAATTCGGAATTAAAGAAAAAGAAATATTGAAAGCCAAGTATAGAGTCCATATAGGAATATAATTTACAAATAACTAAAATTTGATATTAAAAATAATTAATAACTAACACGTATATAAAATACAATATAAATATTACACATTAATAGTTTCGTAAAGTTAGTACAAAATTTAAAATTATGTTGTTATTTTAATATATTTAAATAATACATTGAGAAAACAGATATATACTATTGTATGAGAGAAAATATAATCATGCTAGTTTGTATAATAATATCATCCCTACCTACATATGTATCGGGGATATTTGGGGGGAATTTGAGAAGCTGGCTTCTGAGCGTTCACCGCTCCACAAACCTGCCCCAGAGCTGGAGGAGCTCACCATGATTGCAGCAATCAGAACGAAGCAAATCAGAATTCAGAAATGAGAAAATCAGAGTGGCATCACACATCGGAGGCCTCCAATTAAAGGGATAACATATATAGGAGAGCTCAACAAAAACTGATAGTATCAACAATCCCCTTTGATGATTTGATTTATAGATTGTATGAACTGTTGGTTGATTACATTTATGTTAGCTGAGAGGAGATAAAAACTATAATTAGATGAAACGAAACAGTTCCTCTGCAGCAACCATATACTCTTGTTAGATAAGAGTCTATCACACTGTGTAGGACTGGTGAATGGTATCAATGTCCAGGCCCTTCAGCTTCACAACTGACTCCACATGCCCCTTCAGCGTATGAAGCTCCCTGAGCCTGCAAATGTAGCATCAACAGCAAGAACAAGCACATAGTTAGCTTTACATCGTTGTCGAGCCACGTGTTCCAGGGGGGATGCAAATTGGCATTGTGCAGCTAGAAAGGGAGATGCTTCTTGATCTTGGAAGGAACATGGCAAAAGCAACTGTGAATTGATGCAATATAAAGGACAGGGTGCTTCTATATGATTCTTCAGCTGACAGATCATGGAAAAGAATTATACAAGTGTCTACTGCAGATTTAGGTCCTACCTTGCAATCTCGGCCCTCCGTTTCGCCTCTTCCGCCATCTGATTCAGCTCACTGTAGCCGGTCTTCTCTGGGAAGGGCTTCGCATCCGGTGGCTGCAGGCCATGGAGTGTCCTATGTGCATGTGCCCACTTGAGTTCCCTCTCTTCCTTGCCAAAATCCTTCTTCCTTGTAAACGCAATCTGTCGAAATCGATGGGCCATTAGTCACAAATGCATGGAAATTCAGTCAAAATAGGTAAGGAGCCAAGACAACTATGCAGGGTGCATTACTCTCTGCTCAATGACAAGATCCCATGCTTTCCCACTCAGAGCGTATCGGATGAGGAACTTGATGATATCGAGAGGGAAGTAGAAAACAAGATTGTAGAGCCACACAATACCGGCCCAGCCCCATCCAATGCCTTTGATTGAAGTGAATGCCCAGTTAGCATAAACAGCTATCAGTGTAGCTATCTGCATTTGAAGGGGAAGAAAGTTAGATTAACACAATTCTACCCAGAAGAGAATTATCAGTTTGTGGTAATAGGGAGAGAGCATACCAGCTGTGCAACGAAGAAAGCAAAGACAAGTAGAAAGCCAGGGCGTTCGATAAATGACCAGCTGCGAGACCTTGTGACAAAGATAAGAGCTTGGCTGATGGTGCTAACTTGAAGATATACAGCAGATGCAAGCTTTTGGTAGTCATCTTGAGCTGTCTTCTCAAGGCTTTCGACGTGAAAGATCCTCTGAAAATCAATGCAACATTAAGTTTCAAAGCGAATACAAGAATCAAATCACAAAATGTGGAAGGCCAACAGTTCAATTAGAAACATTTGTTATCCATTTTTGGCACTTCTTACAGGGAAAAAGTTGGTCTTGTATGCAGCCCAGAAGAATATAACAGTCATCATTGCCAAGTATCCACCCAGCACAACTCCAGTTGTGAAAATTTCAGCCAACTTCCAGCTGTCAGGTAGTGGAGAAGGCTTTACTCGATCCTTAGATATAGTCATTATGGTACCTGTTTGTGCCAGAAAATGGCCGTTGAAGTGAAAATCATGAAAACAGTTTCTACTTACTACTGAAGTATTAGGAGATATAGCAGGGATGGAGGGAACAAGAATGTGATATACCATCATTCAGAATTGCAATGATCAGAACCATAAATGGCGGGAAATCAAACTCCCATATAAGGGCAAGCAGCATAAACCCAAACTGTCAAAAGAGCAGTCAATATACATTAATTGCTAGCTAAAACATAAAGTTTATACACATTGTTTGGCACAGTAAGATGAAAACATCATATTGGTGATCATCAAAGTTAATATGTACAAAAAGTTATACACTGGAATCATTTAGTGCTTAGTTCTGTTAAATTTATCTGAATGGTTAGTTCTGATTGACCTGTAGTTAAACTAACATACCTACGAGAACCATCAACTATTTATTTACCAAATGAGAGGAAATCCATAATTTCTAGTTCTCCAGTAAAGAAAACATACCACAATACGTATCGTAATCGAGACAGCATATATCTGCAAACATGGAGATGAATTAGCAAAATAACCCAAGGAAAAAGGCAGAATATTAAAAGACACTATGTTTGTTTCCGTCTGACTTACAGTGTAGTTCTTCATTCGCTGGAAAATTGCCCGACTGGTAAGAACAGCACTAATGATCACACTCAAGCCAGGTTCTGTGAGTACAATATCAGATGCACTCCTTGCTGCATCAGTCGCATCAGCAACTGCTATACCAATATCAGCTTTCTTTAGTGCTGGAGCATCGTTTACACCATCACCAGTCATTCCACAGATGTGCTTCCGTGCTTGCAGACGTTTTACAATCTCATACTTGTGTTCTGAGAAAAGAGAGGACTTCACAGTTATATTTTTTCTTTGTGACTTTCAACCATTTGGTTTTTATTCTGCAATTGATTGCATACATACCTGGGAATACACCAGCAAAACCATCAGCTTTCTCAATTAGATCGTCAACTGGTAAAGCAGCAACAGACTCATCCTTGTTCTGTCCCAACAAAGCAGATGAAGGGTACATGTTTGTACCCATTCCTAGACGACGCCCTGTTTCTTTCCCAATCGCTAGTTGGTCACCTGAAGATAATAAAGAAATAATTTTAATTCCCATAATTCAGAAAGATTAACAAAATTGCAATAAATTTCCATGACATGATCCAGTAGTGACACTTGGTAGACCAACTCTCAACTTATCACAATTTTTTAGGCATGTTTACAGTGTTAATTTTAAAAAAATGTTGAATCAGAATTAAATATAAATTATCCTCACAAAAATAATTTAAATAAGTTATATAAACAAGAAAAAGTCTCTATAAACATTAAGTTAGACCTGTAAATGGATACATATAAGCAATGGTGAAGACTGGAACCGCTACAAAGACCACTATCTGCAGCTTTGAACTGGTGATGGTCCCCATGGCTCCAAACAATGACAGAAGAGCAATGGATGGTTTAATTTTTTTAATGATGAAAATTGAGTTTCTTCTTTATGATACATCATAATCATGCATTTTTTATTGAACAGGTTGCAGTACTGCAAATTTATGCTAGTTGTTCTTCCTATTGTACTCCATCCGTTCCAAAATATAAGGGATTTTGGGTGGATGTAACACTTTCTAGGACAATGAATCTAGACAGAGACATCCACCCAATATCCCTTATATTTTGGGACGGATGGAGTAGATTAGGATTCTAGTAACTGATGCACCATATAATAACTGGACATGGAGTACCCTCTCACCACCACAACGACCAGAAAAGAATTTGAATTTTTTGGAATTGTGATAAAAAAATATATAAAACAAATAAAACATCTGGATTTTTTTCAATCGGAAGAGTACCTGTGATCATCTTGACATTTACACCAAGGTTAAGTGCCCTTCGAATTGTTTCTGCACTATCATGCCTTGGAGGATCAAAGAGTGGCAGGAGAGCAACAAAGCGCCATGGCCCACCAGGACTCTCTTTCCTTCCATCTGGAACTTCCTACATGACAGGGAAAGGAGACCATAATGAAAATTAAACTGGCCCAGGGAACAATGATTTTTCAACATATATAATGACTCTGGATACTTCCTAATCTTAATTAACTCAAAATGTTAAAACATTCAAATTGTGCAAAGAGTATCCGAAGAAGTGCTAACCTGATATGCTACAGCAAGTGATCGAAGCCCACGTTCTGCAAACTTATCAATTACAGCATGGACTCGTCGTTCTATCTGTGTCTTGTTGTGTGCCAGGTTGAGAATCTGCATGTCAATTTATGAAATCAATCAATAACTCCATCATATAAATGGAAATTTCCAGCAAAGCTTTTTTAACATATCTGCAGCTGATTTTTGTTGTACCTGCTCTGGTGCGCCTTTACTAACACGGTACATCTTTCCATCACTATCAATGTATGTCAATGCGGTTCTCTTGTCAGTAGGATTGAATGGCAGGAAGTGAACCTCTTGAATACCAGCACGTGCCTGCAGGAAATATTTCCTGGTGTTTAATTCCTTAAATAAACAAGATAGTCGTTCCTCCCCTATCTGACAAATCGATGTACCTCTTTTGGATCAGCGAGCATCCCGACTATTGCAGTATCAATAGCATCTTGATTTTCTGTTCGGGATGCTCTAGCAGCCATCAGAATTACTTGGTCCTGAGTGACTCCTCTTTCAAAAACCTGGATAAAAAGATGTAAATAAGTACTTCAATTAAATTTAAATTAAGGGAAAAAATGATTGAGTTTACCTCAATGAGATTCTTGTCCACTGTGAGCTTATTTAAAGTCAGAGTTCCTGTTTTATCACTGCAAAGAACATCCATGCCAGCCATCTCTTCAATTGCAGTCATTCTCTTTGTTATAGCTCCCTGCAGAAATAAAATTCAGAATCAAGTATTATAGTACAGAAGTTCTGGTATGGCCACAATATGTTTAACAGTGTGCCTAAAAAGATACAAACCTGCTGAGACAAGCGGTGAGACCCTATTGCCATGGTTACAGATAAGACTGTGGGCATTGCTATAGGAATGCCTCCAATGAGAAGCACCAATAGGTTGTCAATCCCAGGGCGGTATGGCCTGTGCTGGATAGGGTACATGACAATGATCTCAACAAACATCCCCACAGCAATTGAGCAAATGCAAAAATTCCCGATAGCTGTTAAAACCTGCACAAATTGGATAAAAATGAATGCAAGAATGAGTGATAAATTGATTATTCAGATGGCCAACAGCATGAGACATGAACAGAAGTGAGGCTTCTCAATCTTGCCTTTTGGAAATGGCCAACTTGATTGGTGGAATCAACAAGATGTGCAGCCTTTCCAAAGAAAGTGTGCACACCAGTTGCAATCACAACAGCCTCAATCTCGCCCTGCTTAACTGTTGAACCAGAGTAAACACCGTCACCAGGACCTTTGGTGGCTGGCAATGACTCTCCAGTCAGCGCAGACTATTAACAATAGATCACATCATGACATGAGTAAAACCTCAATTACTTAAGGACTGAAAATGGCTTTAAAATGTGAATTGCAGAAAGAACCTGATCAATCTTCATAGGATCACCTTCCAGGAGGCGAGCATCTGCGGGAATGATATCTCCCAGCTTAATACTGATGATGTCCCCAGGCACAAGGATGGCTGCCTCTTCCTCGGTCCAACTACCATTTCGGAGCACCTAATAACCAACACAAACATGAGTTTCAATATTCAAAAGTGCTCCTCCTCAATATGCACAATAGAGTGAATATCTCATAATAAAAGCGGAGATTGGAGAAAGACCTTGGCTTTTGGTGCAAGACGCGCCATGAGCGCAGCAGCAGCATTGCCAGCATTGTTTTCCTCGATGAAACTGATAGTTGAGTTGATAAGTAGCAGTGTGATGATACCAACAAAGTCCTGCCAATCTGGTGGCTTCCCCTGATGATAACACCACATATATTGTTAAAGGAACACTGGAACAGGACCACTTACACAGTTGCACTGCATTCATCAACAGAGAAAAGGACAGAAGCCAAGTACTAAATAGGAGTAACAGATTTTGTCATTATGTCTAAGACTCCTAAGTACTTACCCCACCATTGGCTAATGCAATGGCCATGATAGCTGCAGCCTCCATGACCCATGACAGCGGATTCCACATGAACCCCAAGAACTTGAGGAATTTGCTCTCCTGCAGCCATCAACGATTTTCAGCATAAGCGGAAACGTAACGCAAATGAACTGAATTATAGTATTACTTTCCAACAAGAAAAAGGTAAATCTTTGATAGCAATGGCAAGATGAGATGAAGGAACTCAACCTCCTTCTCCTCGAGCTTGTTCGGGCCAAAAAGCTGCAGGCGCAGCTGCGCCTCTTCGGAAGTGAGCCCCTGTCGGCTGCATTTCAAATTCTGGAATACTTCTTCGATCGGGATGTTCTCCTGCAAATAATTGGAAAATTAGTTTTTTATTTATTTAAGAAAATCAATACAAAGAAAGTTACCAGAACCTGCACGCACAATTGTCGTGATGGTAACTCCAAGAAAAAAAATAAAGATTTGTCTACCAATAATAAAATATGTCCTTGTTTCAACATGCAAATATGCAACCTACGATTCCAATTTCCACGGAACCAAGAACTGTAACAGATTCCAATAAACAAGAATCAATCTTCAAATGCAAATAACCATAAAACGATATGAACCGAGTAAAAAACACACACACACGAGAAAACTAAAGCAAGCAGTCAACATCTGCATGTGGGGGAAAGACGATATCCTACCGTAGAATATAATAATCAGAGATCAGAGAGTGACAAGAACAGTAACCGAATATATAAAAAAATGAACCTTTATTCCAAGAATATCACCTGGCATTCTGGAATTCACAAGAAACAACTGGTTCATGCCGATTTTGCTGCACAGCCCACCAACCAAACAAGAACTTCGAACGCACGCACACACAAAAAAAAAAATCTGCATTTTTCTGAACCCTGACTCGACTCCACGAACTACTATAACACACATGCAAGAACAAACAAACGGATATCCATCAAATCCAAGAACATGCAGAAACCAAGATCCCTCCGAACAACAGAGGCGCGTGAAAGAGACCAAATCATCTCTACCACAAACCGAGGCCACCCTGAAACTGAAATCCTTGAAACCAAGAACAGCAAGAACCGAAACCAATCTCGCCACCCCGAAATCATCCATCCCAAGAAACCACAACCAACCCCAAAATCATCCTCCAAAACCCACGACCATCACAAGAAACCCCCGGTGCTAAACCCAAGAACACATTAACAACCATCCCAAAAGATGAGGCGTTACCAAGTCGACGGACTCCTTGAGGACGGCATCGAGGCCTCCCTTGTCCTCCGCCATGGAGGCGACCTCCCCACACCTCTGAAACCCACCCTCAACGAGTCCCACCCCCTCCCTCCCTTGCCAAAAAGAACTCGCCTTTCTTTCTTTCTTTCTCGCATTCTTTCCGGTCCCCTTGCTCTCCTCCCAGCTATTTATACGCGAAAATTTTTCCAGTGAGCAAACAGCAGTAGATGGATAGATAGCGAGGTCAAAGAGGAGGAGAGAGTGGGTTTCCACGCGGCCCACAAGAGACACCACCGGGAGAGAAGAATGTGGAAGAAAACGGCAAGAAATGGAAATGAATTGGACAACAAAAGAAAGGGTAGGTAGTGTACAAAGGCAAAGGGGTGATTTTGGGGTGGGAAAAAGTAGGTTTTTTATGTGAAAATCAGGACAATTTGTGGTTCTCCTCACAATTTTATGGCTATAGATGGTTTTTTTTTTTTTGGTTGTTGTTGTTGTCATATAGGGTTACTCCTTGCTATTTTAGTCCATTACCATTTTATTATGTGAGTAATAATGTGTGGTTTTTATAACAGTTTTAAGAATATACTAGTACTTGGTACTAAATTTCTTTTTAGGACTTCAACTTTCTTACCTGAGGTTGTTTATTGTTTACGTTTGAAAATAAGAATAGATTCAAAGTATTGATATAGATTATAAAACTAGACCCTAATAGCATGCGCTATCTGCCACAGCCGTAGCGGCTGCAAGGCCAACCGAACGCAGCTCCAGTAGTTTACAAAAGCATTTTGGTGAGGATTGTGGTAGTTCAAACCGACTGGGTGCTACCACCGTTTACAATGTCACAGCCATAGCCGTTACGGCAGCAAGGCCAGCCGAATGCACCCCTAGTAGAGATTGTAAAAGTATTTTGGTATGGATGCATGATTGTAAGGGCAAAAGGCTAGATTTAATTTTTCATGTAAAATAATAATGTCAAAGAACATGTGTACATAATGGTTGTGGTGGCAAACATAATGATCAATGCGTGTATAAATTAAAAGGAGTTACATATATAAATACATATGACCACAAATATGTTGTTTCCCATTGCATATTTGACTTTAGTGATGAGTATAGGAGCGTCACTCTATCTAGTGGACGTCAACAAAGCGACAACAAAATCGACGTTATGGCTACACCTTCTTCGCTACTGAACTAATTATACTACGTGAGCATAGATATCTCTTGCAGGCCATATGACATCGGTCATATCGGCACCTACCAACATAAAAAAGGTTGGTTGATTCGGTGTAGATAGGGATCCACCTCTTGGTTTTTCACCTCTTGTTGGTTTTCTTGGCGTTTGAGCTAGAGTTTTCTCTTATTCTCTACGTAGTAATTCATTTGGTAGGATTCAACACTCAATGAACATATAATATGTTAGAGAACCTTGGAACATTAGGAATTAGGATTTAAGATTTTCCGACTAACTTTGTGTGCATGATTAACATAAAGTGGTACCTTCAGGTTGATGTATGTACTCTATAAAAGATAATAGAAATTCTCTAGGGACTCTCTAAAAAGGAAGTGTGAGCCCAAAAGGCAAAAATAATGCTACGTATTCGAGCTACCTTCTAGTTTTTTTTTCAAATGAGCGTACTTGATTCCCGTTCTCAGCCATGTTGTTTTCACTTTATACTTCTAGAGTAAAAAAAGATCCTATCAAATCACCATCGTACAACACACCGCCGCCTGAGTACGTTGTGAATAAAGGCACATAGAAAATATTTTTCACAAAAAATAGGCGCATGAACTTTTTTTTTTCATATGCACGTCCACGCCGCTATACAAGGACCCACCCATAAAATACAATCTCTAATATATGTTCACATAGGCGGAGACTAGCTATACATCCGATCGCACTAAAATCTTATTAATTAAAAGGGCACCTATACATGTGAGAAACATTCGTAGGCATCAGGATTATATGAACACTAGCACATTGAGTTAAGCATCCATGATGTCACCATCACATTGTCGGTGCTTTCCAATGTATGAACTTTCAAAATTAACGTTGTGAGAGAAAAAGATATTATGATAATGTATAGCATTTCTTCCTATATGTTAACCAAATATTTTCTTCCTATACGTTAACCAAATATTTTAGGTGTGTTTGTAGCCAGGTAGACACGAACCCAAGGCTAAATTATGAGTCTAAAAGTCAGCCTATGGTCTAGAAAAGGCACAAATTTTGAATTAATTATATAGACATGTTTTATTTTAAAGATAAGTTATATAATTATAAAAGAATTATTTACAAACAATGAATATGCCTTTCTTTAGTTTTTAATCGTATTTATCCGATTAGACATACTCCCTCCGTTTTTTAATAGATGACGCCGTTGACTTTTTCTCACATGTTTGACCATTCGTCTTATTCAAAAAATTTATGCAAATGTATAAGATATAAATCACACTTAAAGTATTATGAGTGATAAAACAACTCATAACAAAATAAATTATAATTACGTAAATTTTTTGAATAAGACGAATGGTCAAACGTGTGAGAAAAAGTCAACGGCGTCATCTATTAAAAAACGGAGGTAGTATGATATAGTTAGAACTAATCTTCAATATACATTAAGGTCACATTAATTATAAAAAGAGAACCATTGGATCAATTTCATCACTCATCATAACCATCTAATATATATTAAAGAGTGAAGCGTATGGATGATTCCTAAACTTGTTCAGCTGTATCATCTAGATTTCAAAACTCTTAAACGTATTTTCAAGCTCTCAAACTTGTCTCAGGTACCATAGCTAGTCCAAATGGATTCCAACCCACTCCACGCGCTGATGTGGTACTCCACAGTCACACGTACGTGTTAGTAGGATCCATATGTTACACATGAAAAAAAAATAAAAAAAAATACTCCTCCTCCTCCTCCTCCTCCTTTTTTTTTTCCATTTCTTCTTCTCTCCTTTCCTTTCTATTCCCGTGAATTGCGAATAGACAATTACATGTACATGTATGCATATGGCCCACGTGCGCCGAGGTCAAACATGCATTACGTGGATTTTAGCTCTTTGCGAGCCATGCCATGCATGTCAGCAGCAGCCCTTACTCCACGCCAGCAAATTAATTCCACCGACTGCGATGGGATCTCGTTGAAATATCAAATATACTAATAACTCCGGGGTTTTTTTTATGCGACGCTCTTCAACTTTTATCTTGTTAAAAATGTTCAAAATTTAGTATAAATATATAAAATTATAAGTTAAAATTTAAAACTAGAAATTTAGTAGAAATATATAAAGTTGCAAGTTAATTAGAATTTCTTTAATGAAAATAAATAATATTTGTATAAAATTTTTGAGTAAAAAAATAGATAAATATTACAATACAAGTTAATAGTATACGGATGAAGTATTTCATTTTTTTTAAGACGTTGGTTACCATCGTTACATATTATTTTAGGATGGAGAGAGGGTATATAATAGTCATTTTGTTCATCGTTGATGAACCAAATAATATTTCACCGAGCAAAGCAATATATCATCTTATATTTATGACAGTTATAGCATCCTGAATTTTCATATATTGTTGTTACCGGGTCACAATCTGCAGTACCATCACGTTCGTGATCTCTTATATATGTTAATTATTGGTGTTCAGATTCTGTTTTCACATCTGACACGTTTGTTTTTGTTATGAAATATTTGGGTGATCTCATCCATCTATATAGATAGAGCAGCAATCAACTCTGGGACACGACGGTTGGTCGTGTCCCACACCTCTCCTCGCCTCACGGCGATTCCCAAACCATCGCGTCTTCTGTTGCCGCCTCTCTCCCCCTGTATATTGTAAATATTGTTATCAATAAAGGATCGCTCATTCATTCTCTACATTCTTGTGTGTAATTCCCTCTCTCACTCAATCTCTCTCGCTCAATCAATTCTATTCACAATAGTTTTGATCTATTAAGCGTCATAAACTCTCTCTTTACTTACGTGTGATTGATTGTATCTTAATTGGTATCACCTGCTATGCTGACCCTATCATTAAAGTGCCCTTCATTACCGTACTAATACTGGAGTAGTATAAATCTTGTGCCACCACCTCCAGTTTTTAAATATATGGCAATATTGTCAACTGTTATACATGATATTCAATCATTCGTTTTACTATTAATTTTTTATATAAATATCATCCATTCTGTTATGATCTTTATTTACCATTAAATATATTTTAAGTATGAATTATAGTTTTTAATATTACATTAAATTGTTGAACATAATGAATATTAAAACATCGTGTCAAAAATCATCGCAAATTTAAAAACTGAACTAGTACTGTTATATACTTGAATTGCACCTTTATTATCCCAAAATAGTTATATAGAACGAAGGTTGTACGCACCGGTGGATGGTATGTATAGCCATTTTTTATTATGTATAAATTCTAACCAAGATAATCCTATCTTATATGCAAAGGTGCCACACATTATCCACTAACAATTACTATTACATTTAAGCATCATACATGTATTGCTATATTATTTATAATTTAATAATTTATTAAATTTTAGAGAATTAAAATGTATAAGCATGTTAAATCATTCCACATAATTCATATAATATTTTAATATATCTCTTCATCGTTTTTTCTATATTATCTCCTATACCTATAAAGTTCGTCATCACTTAGTTCATGTTACTTTTATTTTTCTATCATTAAGTCATATCACATCAATTGTTTTTACTTTTTAATCCTTATATAATTAATCTTTGGTTCAAATTATCTCAATTTTTTAGCCCTTAGATGTATGGTCTAAATTATCTTCCTTTTTTGTTTTCTCATAAGCCACATCATCTTACTTTTACATTTGAATCATCATTCGATATACTAATTAAATTTAAATCACATCAACTTATGTTTATGTAAGCTCATATTGTTTAAGCCATATTACACATTATTTTTACTTATTATTACCGTAGTAAACTCTCACAGCAGCATGCGGGTTTCACCTAGTAAACACTAGTGAATTGCAGCCAGCCGTTGTCTTGGCTTCTTTGGCGCTGGCAGCCACGTTACAACTTAGTTACAGGCTGCCGAACAGGAACAGGATTTGATGTTTGATTTTATTTTTCTAATTTTAGTTTGCATCGTTTTCTTGTGAATATAGTTACTAGAGAATAATTTTTTACGGATAATAATATTTATCCATATATAATGGAAATTACGTTACTAAGAATAAAGGCGGAAACATATTCAGATTGGGCCTCAAGCTCTCAACTATTGGTATGGTAATGCCTGTCAAAGACCCATCGCGACAAATTCCTGCTGTCCAAATACTTGGCATAATACGCCAGACGCTTCCAAGCTGCACTTTGCTGAATTGCTGCAAAAGGCAACTCACTCTTCGGCCACTAAAGTGAAGTTGATACAATCTTTTCTTGCCTCTTATCTATTAATTTCTTTTAAGAAAAATGAAATGATATGCTATTGTAATTTTTTCAGTCAATGGAAGCATCCAAATGTAGAGCGACACTTGTCAGTGCAACGTGTGATCCAATCATGCCCCCAAATATAAATTAGAGTTAAAATCATTTTTAAAATGGCCAAAAAGAAAGACGAGATGAAGATATCATGTTTCACACATCCCTTGTCTTTCTTCACCTACCTCGCTAGGTTTCCGGCTTTCATCACACTATCTTTTGCTTATTTAACAATTGGAAAATCTTGCCTTGAGTATATCGTTGATGCAAACAAAATATTTTATTTTAATTTTGCCTTACTGTTGTAGGTTTTGACCAGATCCATTTAGATACACTAAAAACTACGGATGCTACCCATATGCTCATGTTTCTTGAGACCAGGCTCACCAGATGGTGGCGTTTAAAGGGATAAGTCCAATTTACGCCCCTTAACTTTTTGTTTTGTCTAAATACACCCCGAACTTCGAAACCAGGTATTTCGCACCCCCAAACTTTCAATACCATGCAATTTACACCGCCTGTACTGCCGCCACCACCGCATCTGATCTGCAGCTTCATCGGGGACGAGGTGGGGCCGTCGCAGTGAACCATGCCGGAGGGAAGAGAGAGTGTGGGGGAGAAAGGGGAGGAGGAAGAAGGACCGGACTGACATGTGGGGCCCGCTAATCTATACAGCTGGCATCCAACGTGGCATCATAGTGTGTAAAAACCACTCGGGGGGATCTTCTGCACAGTAATAACAGTTGGAGGGGGTCAAAGGTCCGGTTTTAGAGATAAGGGGTGTGTTACAAACTGATAAGTTCAGGGGGGTAAAATGGACTTATCCCGAGTTTAAATGACATAAGCACACGTAAGTTATACTTTACAACTCAATCAAATTATATTATCATTCATCAGACAATGATCGTGTCTAGCTGGTTGACCGTGCAGCTTTTTTTTTCAGCAGAGTTGAAGTGTGCCAAAATAGATGTGCATGAGCTAACCAGCTGCAAGGTGGAAATCAAATGCAAGGAAAATTAGTGCATGCCTAGAAGTTAGCATAGGTGTTCTCCAACAGACATTGTCTGATGAACATCGTCCATGTTGCCAGAATGCCAACATTGTCCAGAGCTTGATCAGGAGCAGAAAGTATATTTGATCCCTGGACAAGCCAGTTCCTGAAAAAACTTGAGATTGCATATTCAGAGTTAGCTACACAGTTGCATGTATATTTTTGTGCTTCACCAACAGGATTTGAAGACAATGGGCAAGAGCACTTATAAAGGATCCAGTCTCTGAAACATTCGACAAAGTTACCAAAATTGGGCAAATGGTGTTGCCACCAGATGCTAAAAGTTCAGAAATATTCACAAGGATCAATTCTACCCATTTTGTAGCCTTTTCACTTATTTCCCGTTAGTCGCACCCTTGTGAAAAGGCCAGAGACTAGCGAGTCTTTCAAGCATTCCAGAGCCTTTGAAGTAGCCAGAAAAGGCTTGCGGCGCAGCAGCTGGAGGGAAGTCTTCAGGAGGCATCGCAAATGGTCGCACCATTTTCTCAAACTTGTCCAGTGTTAGGCAGGAACCAACTTCCTGCAGTCTCTCAGGCCCCATTATCGGCAGGGTGTGCTCCTGGAGCAAGGAAGTATTTTCACTGGTTTTATCCTGAACCAAAACATATATTACATGAGTAAGTCTCAAATGCTCAAATGCATCTAGTAGCGAGCAAGCACAACGGAGCTCATGTCCTGCGTTGCAAAAGAAGGTGCAAGCATCACCTCTAGAGGACTAAGATCAGCACCACGACTAAATGTCATTTCAATCCGGAACCTTTTCTCATCTTCTAAAGGAACCTGTAAATACAAAATCCGGTAAGCAAATAAGACCATGTAAAACAACATCATCCAAATTCCAGAGAACTGGCTGTAAACGTTATCCCAACAGTAAGAACTGTAGCCTATGAAGCACATCAACATAAGTAGGTGCAAAACAGAGAATAGTTAAGGAAATAAGATAAAGAGATCCAGGACCTCATCGCACATAAAATGGCGGTTTGGAAATATATGGTCTCAACTCTCAAGTATTTTGTGAAAAACAGAAATCTTACCCAGAATAAAAATAGCATTTGTAACAAGGCAAGTTTTCTTGTGAGCCATATGAAAAAGATCCATACCTCAGTATTTTCAAACATTCTAAGCACAATATTACTCATGTAGTCAAGCTCCCTAGTTCTGTGCAGTCGGTCTAAAGCACTTTGGCAGACAAGGCTATCCTCCCCTTGTAGACATTCATCCAAGTTGCAATAGCGAAGGACATTCATTAAGGAGTGTATGTGAGATTCCTGTTAAAGAGAATGTTAGAATAACAATTAAAATCCAAAAATGATGATAAGAACAAAAGCAAAGCTGAACATGAAGTCTCATGCATACTGATGTGAAATAAAGCCTTGTCCGGACATGTCTGTCAGGTGTCTTTACATTAGCATACCTGGAATAAAGTGAATTAGAGAAATTAAATACACAAGTGATTATAAATCAGGAAAAAATGAATTTATTAGGATTGATAAAACCAAGGACATACTTAGGATCTAAGCGGTATTTAGTTTCTCTATCATCTTCATCTTCCTGATCCAATGATTTCTCACTTGTGGAACTAGATCTTCTTCCATCCTCATTTCTAGTTTGAAGTTTTTGTTGGTACTCTGATTCTTTCGTTGGTAAGAATGTAGCTTCATCTTCTGTAAATTTTGGATCTGAAACACTTATTGCTTCTTCACGAGTGTTCCGTAGATCAATTAAAATTTTTCCAAGTAACCGCCGTGCTATCTAGGAAAACCAATCAAAGCATTCAAAATGATTAATCAGTTTGTGGCATTCAAAGAGCATATAATCATCTGTGGATGGAACAAACAGTAACGTCTTTCTTAAAACAAACCTTTGAGCCAATTTTTAGTTTTTGCTTTGGGTTGATCCCATACTCGTTTGGAATTACGCCATCAGCAAGAAGCTACAACAATCAATGTTAGATAAGCTATGATGAAAATATTAAAAGCATCAAAGAGAACTAATCTACGCAAATAAACTAACAAAAAAAAATCCAAAACTATATCATATGTGGCTCTAATAGATAAAAGCTATAATTTTTCAGAAGGTCAAACTTTTTTGACAAACAATTAGTCAAATTATAAGTATATTTTAGTGCATAAAGTTATACCAATACATTTATTTTTCAAAGAGCGTTCATAAACATTGCTTTTATAGATATTATGAATATATTTATGCACAATCAATGGTCAAAGTCTTGTCTTAAAGACTTATTTTCCAAATAAAATATGCCCTACAATTTTCTACAGAGGGAGTAATAGATTTATATGAAATGATAAAAGTATGAAGAAAAGAACATATTATAACTGAAAACAATTCAGTTATAATATCTAACTTAATGAAATTCTCACTAATATCTCCCATAACATTGTACAAAAAGAATGTGGAATTGGACCTTCTACGTTGAATCATCCAAACAGATGCACTAAACAAACAATGTCTGTTCCAGGTCACTTCACTCCACAAGATCTAGCATAATGAACTTAAGACTCACATCTCTCATAAGGCTATACAAAAAGAATATAAGATTGAACCTTCTATGAGGAATCATCATAACATAAGCACTGACCATACAGTTTGTCTCACATAGTCACATCACCTGAGCATTGGAACTGTATAATTTAACCGCTTGCGATCTTTTCAAGGCCTATGTGACCACAATACAATAGTCTGCACTCCAAGACTTGTGGAGGCAAAGAAAACTAGGAATGTCATTCTTTATGTGGCACAGGTGACTTGTGTCAAATGATATCCTCAGAAGTCAGAACTTCAATGCCCTATCTACCCAGTTGTTCATACCAAAATAATATGGCCATATTTTGCAATTGCAAATCAGTATATATTTACAACTGCAATTGACTGATTTCTCTTCTACAGGAAGTGCTTAGTATAAATATGATTTCGTGGCTACTCAAGAAGTCCATCAGTAGCATTCATGCAAATTTAAAAGAGAGATCAAATGGAAGTAAAGAACGTAAGGTTCCTTACTTGAGCAACTTTGAAAAGCTCTTCCAAACCTTCAAGGTTAAGATGTGCATTATGCAGGAGGTCATATCTGCAATGTAATTCAGCACTTAGATTGTGCGGTTCATGACAGATGTAAATGATCTTTCATAATTCAAATAAGTACATTAGATATATAAGGATGAATAATGGCATCACGTTATAATTCTGTGTCAAATTTAAACAACTTTATGCCATAATGAGTATTTAGATACCCTTCGAATATATTAGCGGCTTTGGATTCAGAAAAGCTAGAAAATAGAGATTGCTAATGAAAACAGACAGTTAATTCATGCTCCTGATTTCTTTCTAAATAACCTAGTTACTTGAAGATGGTTTGTTCACTTACTTGCAGGAGTCATAGACATCTGGGATTTGTGTAATGTCAAATCGGCTGCAGTAAAATTTATGGAGCACTATATAAGTGATTGGAGAAGGAAGTTATACTTGGTTAATAAAATGATTTCTGACATCAAGAAGTCTAAAAGTGAAACATTTTACTCACTCCTTTCTTTCATTATATAAATCCCTCTCAAGTTTTTTCCATCGAGCAAACATCAAGAGGAAGCTCTCACTACCACAAGGCAACCCGGCAGCAATACGAGCAACATCAATTGTTGTTTTTCCAAAAGCCTTTGCTTGGTCATATCTAGAAAACGAGTTTGTTAATGCGAGCTTCTCATCTTCATCTTCAGCAAGTAGCTTGACTTGTGCAGTTACTTCTTTTGTCAACTTGGCCTAGTAAGTTTAAAGCAAGGAAATAAGAATCATATACATTTTTGCATAAATTCTCAAAACAAAACAGTGGCATCTACTGAATCCTACACCATCATGACTTCTAACATTAATTATATTTGCTTCAAAAGGTTTGTTTCATGAATCAAGCAAGACATGCTCCAGTATAAACCTATTGAGCTCAAGACTTCACAGTTGGCATGACTGACACGGTAACATATTGCTTTGAGGTGAATGTGAGCTAATATTTTTCACAGTTCTTTGTTAATCATCAGCATATACATAAATACCAATTATTAGCACTGCCCTAAGTTCTCAATATTTTTGTTCCCATTTCTTTTGAAGAAAAGACTGCCCTACATGAGACAGTCCAATATTTTCCATAGCTGTCTTCTCTTATTATTAAAACCTCTCCTAGAGTGGTTTAGAAATGCATTGTTGAAACAAATGCTGTAAATTATTTGAGTACTTCAAGAGATGCTTATGAAAGACCAAGCTTATATCCAGAAAGTACTGTACCATCTTAGGGAGAAGCTGAGAAGCATTTGCAGGCAATCCTGCACCATCAACCATCCATGGAAACTCCACTGGTTCATTGGTATTCTTTGCTTTAGCATTTGTAATGATGATCTCATGCAATCTAGCCTGCAAATGTTTATTTATTTAATTTTTGGTAATAGTATATGATGAACAGGAATATAAGGCAGCAAGGAGATCTTAGTTATTAAGTGAAGATATGACAATACAGAAGGATTAAGAATTAGCTTATAGTAACTAAGGAACATCACAGGTGCTTCTAAAGATTTATGAGGGGTGAAGAATAAAGTAATGGTTAGATTCAACACTAGCAAGTGTTAAAACTCATAGTTACGCCAGGTGGTTGTACTGACATATACAAGATACAGGCTAGACTTGTAATATACTCGTAAATGATCTAGCTTCCTGAGATTAAAGCAAACATGCCAAAACATATGCATATCTAATTGTATCGTAGGAATAAGTCCACTTTGACTCCCTTAAAAGTCACCCGAATCTAATCCGTGACCCTCAATCGTAAAACCGGATAGGATGACTCCCCGAACTATTCAAACCAGTGCAATTTGACTCCCTCAGTGGTTTTGGATGGTGGTTTTGCTGACGTGGCGATGTTGACCTGATCTGTGTTGTTAATGTGGCGCTTATATGGCATTAAAATAAAAAACTCTATGGGCTCCATTTGTCATTCACATGAAAAAAATTGCGAGGCCCACATGTCATCCTCTATCTATCCTCCTTCCCCCTCTCTCTCTATGTTTCTCTTCCTCCAGATTCGGTGTGGAATCTAGAGCAGCGGCGGTGGCAGGGTGAGGGCCGGCGCGGAGGAAGGAACTTGAGCGGGTCGAGCGGCGGCTTCGGCGGCGACGGCAGAGAGCCGGAGGAGAGGCGGTGGAGCGGCGACGGCCTCAGCTCGCCGGAGAAGGCAGGGGCGTCCGGCCGGTGGCCTCCCCCACGATGGTGCCGCGCCAGGCTGGGACGAACGAGAGGGCTAATGCAGACGGCGAAGCCTGAGACGCCGCCGGCCCTAGCCGTGCCTCCCGGTCTGCGCCGGCAGGGGGTGCCGCCTCTGTTTCTTTATGCCCGAAGAACATGCTTGTGCACAGCGTTGCCTAGCAGATGCAAGTGCAGCGCCGGTGTGGGGGTAGCAAGGCGCGGCCGCCATGGAATCCAGTCGAATTTTGGCAGGACTAGCAGCTGCAGGACGAATCCGTCCTACCAGCGCGGTCCACCCGAGTCCTGCAGATCTTGAGGTCGTGGACTGGTCTGATTTTTTTCTTTGTGGTCACTGTTTGCAAGGTCTTGAGGTCGTGGACAATAGCTACTTCATCACCGAGGACAACGTCGGCATGCTGAAGCTCGCCAAGGAGGCCAACAGCATCTTGGTTCGTCGATCAGCGCATTGACTCATGTTACCAATTCGCCTATGAAAATTGCTAACATCTAACCGTGACATCCTGTGATTAATTGGTACAAGCAGTTTGACTGCCGTATCCCGCGCCGGAGACGGTGGGTTGCGCAGTGGTGCACTCAAACGGCCACACCGCGGCGGCCATGTCCACGGGCGGGCTGATGAACAAGATGACTGGGCGCATCGGCGACTCGCTGTTGATCGGGTCGGGGGAAGGCAAGGCCATCATACGCTCCACGCTGGCGCGCGACGTCACCGCCGTGATGGAGTACAGGGGCGCCGGGGGCCCGGGCTGCAGGAGGCCATCGACTACTGCGTCAAGGAACGGCTGGACGAAGGGTTCATCGGCTCATCGCGGTGTCCGGCACCGGCGAGGTGGCGCATGGGTTCAACTGCACCGGCATGTTCAGCGGGTGCGGCTGCAGGAGAAAAGAGAGAGAAGGGAGAGAGAGGGGGGGAGGAAGAAGGGTTGGAGAGAGAAAGGATGACATGTGGGTCCCACAATATATTGTGTGTAAATGACAGACGGGTCCCACAAAATATTTTTAATTGTAATGCCACATAAGCGCCACGTGGGATGAAGACCGGGTCAACACCGCCACGTCAGCAAAACCGCCATCCAAAACCGCTGAGGGAGTCAAATTGCACTAATTTGAATAGTTCGGGGAGTCATCCTATCCGGTTTTACGGTTGAGGGTCACGGATTAGATTCGGGTGACTTTTAAGGGAGTCAAAGTGGACTTTTTCCTTGTATCGTACATGGAACTGGTTGACATGGTAAGTATGGACATGACATGAACTACACGGGACTTGTAACAAGTAACTGTCATGGGTAGGTGGTTTTGGCCCCAAGCGTCACTGACCAGGAGCTGTGATGAGGAAAGCAAAGAAGACAAGAGGCAGTGAGAGAAACAGGAAGACAGAATAACTGTCATCAGGACAGGATTTCCTAATAACAGAATCTCATCCAAAACTTCCATACTCTTAGCTATATCCTTTAAATCCTCACAGGCAATCTATAATTGATCTCCCGATGGAAATCTCCTAACCAAAGAGGAGTATCAATCCAACTAAGCTGAAGAGGATGGCACCAGTGCCAGTCCACAGTAGCACCAGACAGTATATACCTTAAAATTAACCTCTTCGCAGTATACTATGTGCTTGTCTTTTTGAGACTTCAATACTTCAGAGTTCATAAACAAATACGGGGTGTTTATTAAATATGAGAGCAAACCTTTGCTTCATCCATCTCGATGCTAGCATCTTCCAATCCATCTAGCATAGATGAGTCTTTACTTACTAGAGAGACCTGGAGAAGTTAGTACAAAGGCAGAGTTGAGAAAGAGGCAGGAGTCACAAGTAAGCAACAAAAAGGATCTAAATTATAAGCAACAGACCAGTATAGGTGTTAGTTGCCCTTCCAAATCAAGAAGGCCTTTGGCAAATGCTGCTGCTGACATCTGACAAGTACACCATCATGAACATATACTCAGATGATAAATAACATTACAAGAGAAAATAACGCATAGCCACATATACTATAAGACAAGTTGCAGACGATCCACTTCTATTTTGCTGCTATCTTCTCTCTACTATACCCAGTGACAGCATCCACTTTTATGATTATCCTACTGAATAACTTATCCTATCATTTCTGCAATATATTTTTCTGTATTTATGTGTTCGAGTACAACAATTCGTCAAAGTGTACAACAGTGGTGTAATTTTATCAAAGTAGTGAAAGTACCAAAATGAGCGTGCTGGGCTTGAATATACAGATTTGAAGTTAGGCTATTAGTTATGACAATAGTATATTTTGCCTGGTTTTCCAGTAGTCCGGGAAATAGTGAAAAAATGCAATTATCTAGGAGTACAATTAGATTACAGAGTTTCCAATAAAGTTTGAATATGCATTGATTAATATTAGACTGATTATTGCTTCCGAGCCATCCTGAACACGGTATGTATATGATCAAGCAGATTTAGCACTATCTGAGAAGAACAAACATCATATATAACTGAGACCAAACAATTTTCATCAGCTTAAGTTATGTTTGCCCCCATCCATTGTTCCGTATTTGATAGGTTAAACACAAGCAGGTATGGGCCTTATTACCACAGGAAATAAAAAGTAGTTGAAAGGTAACTAACAACAATTACCTATCAACAGGTAAAATTTTCCTAAATCCTGTTGGCATGACCAATGTCAGCATAGAAAGGAAAAACAGAATAAATTGAAAAAATAAAACTATTTCAGATTATCTAAATTGAACTATTTCAGAGGGGCTACAAATTGAAAAAAAGAAGACCAAAAGTATACCTGCACACGGCCTTCATCTGAACTGTATATTTTTAAATCATGTCTGTAGGTGCTATGAAGGCGAAGCAAACCAGTTCCTTCACCTATATTCAGGATAACATACTAGTAAGAAAATAATCTTGAGTACAAGAAATAAACCTTTTGAGAAAAGAAAACCAAGATGATACAAGGTCATCATGCAAGACAAGGCAGCCTGACAGAGATCACATTTCATTGAGAACAGTACATTACTTAAAATGTTTTAAAGCTTAAATACATGCAACTTTATTCTTAAAAAAAAGAAACCTGCAACAGACTGTAATGTCAGTAAAGTTACTTTTCCTAGCCAATCATTGCCTATAATAATGCAAGGTTCTTATTGCATTTATATCTAAAGAAAATAACTGAAATTTTCACTAGAAGGCCCTTTAATGACAGGTGTGCTAGGGCCCTACTTGACAATTGTGTCGTTTGTGTCAATGAGCCAATGGACTTACAATTTACTGAAGGTTTTGAAAAACATAATTTATGTAGGTATTGTACAGATATTTAACTAGCTAAAATAAGTTGCAAAGATAAAAAATGGGTGTTCTATAATTTCTTGTTTGCAACCATCATGAACTTCATCTAAGCAGTAACTTCAACAAGCCACATCAACCACTCACATACATGTTATTATGACAGCTAAGTCACCTTTTATATGAACTTCCTTTCCAAATTAATTAGAAAATTGTTGTAGTAAACTAAGTGGAACAGGTGTTCAACATCACAAGCCTGCCAAGGACCTAGGCCACTACTGCTCAAGTTTATGGATCTCCAGTGTAAATTTCTCTTTTCACTTGAAAAGAACATCAAGATAAAAAAAAGCTCTTTACATAATAACAGAAGCAACACAATGTGAATCTTACCTGGATATATATTGTTTCTGAAAAACCTACCCAACTCTTCAGCCTGAATGAGAAGCATGAAAAATAAAATCATGACGTAAGAATTATGTTGATCACAAATGCAACTGTATGAACTTTGTTCTTGTTGTATCCAAATTTGCTCATTCGGTTGTAAGAGTTATTTGTGGATTGATGTTAAATTGAAAATTGTATAAAAATTTTCAAATTTCTGTTGTACTTATTCTAGATCATTACAACTCATCGATATTTGGCTAGTACGACATAATAGAACCTAGTTGACTAACCATCCCACCACCACCTCTTGAGTTGGTGGGACCTTCTACGGATATGTTTTTCTTCTGATATATATATAGAGCCTTGCAAGTTTACAATATTCTGGTATATTCATTTAAATTCCATTGCAACGCTTAGGTACTAGCCTAGATTGGAGTAACAGAAAACTAGTGATTGATACAGAATAATTCTAGCTCTGAGGCTTATTAAATTAAACTTAGATTAATTAAGTTGTAATGAGGAAGGGTGGATATTTACCATGAGAATACATAATACTCCCTTCGTCACGAAATAAGTTCATTTTTCACCCATCACACATATACCAATAGAGAACTAACTCCGATGCAATGATTGCTCAAAAATGAACTTATTTTGGGACAAATGGGAGAGGCCAAAAATGAACTCATTGTGGGACGGAGGGAGTAACAAACAGTTGAAAATTAAAGTAAAAAGTTATGAGTATGAAACCTGCTTTCTCCCAGCATGAGTGAGTACACCGCCATATTTTAGAATCATCAGTGCTTCAATTGGTCGTTCCTCTTCACCATCACCACTGCGCTTTGGAACTCTAATCCATTTCAGTGGCTTTAGTTGCACTTTTCTATAAATACCAGAGAAATGCCCACCCTAGTGTTGCAATGATAACAAAAATTATCATATGTCAGCATTCTTGTAAAAGAATGGTATAACCTTGTTATGGCAGATATGCCAGCACCCTTTAGAAGGCTGGAGGATATATACAAGTTCCGTGCTCCTTTTACCACTAGGTTCATTATGTTTGACTACAAGGTATGCAAGACAATATATGGCACCTTGTTCCATTAACAGCAGGAAAAGAATAAGTAACTAAGAGTGAAAAGATTATTATAGCTCCAAAAAAATTATAATTTCTTGAATTGACCAAAAATTAACAAAAAACTAACAATGTTAGTATCAGAGTCTACTGGTTTATAAATTAAAAGTTTGAGAAATCAATAGTAAATAGCATTCATGCCTTCCAGTATGGGTGGCATAATGAACTAAGTGGCTAGAAAGCACACTGAATACATTTGTGTTAGCTATATAATAGTAAAGAGCCTCCACGGGGTATATCTAGTGTAAACCTGAACAAATATTAGGAACAAGAATATTAGGACTCAAATTAATGAAAAGAATGTTAACAAATTGACAAGAAAGTCTATGGATTGATAGCAAAAACAGAAAGGAAGTGAGGTTCAGTGGAAGCGGAAATAACAGCATGTATTTCTATTATTATTCCATAGCGAGTTAGAATAATTGTCCCACTTTGTTTCTTCCAGCACATAGTCATTTGAAATATAAATTTCTAAATAAGGGACTACCCCATTCATCCAGATTCGTGTTTGTCATGCCTATTTGATGCCAAACTGAAAAGGTTTTGCATGCATAATACTAGCTACTCGTATGAGTCTGCGCAAGATATGTTCCCCCATAACCTGGTGAAGAAATATCCATATCACATGGACAGGCAGATTTGAATTAAAAATTACCTCCTCCAGTACTGCTTTGACTTGACGAAGCTTTTCAATATGCTCCAAATCCTCAGCATCACTGTCACTTTCCCGGCCAGACCTAGATAATATAAATTTGGTTGAGCAAATAGAAGACCAAACTGACTAAATTAACAAGTTTGTGAATTGTGGCAAGCCAATAGAAGAATAAACTTGCACAGACTACTAATTCTGGATTGGCTTACCTTGTTGGTGGTACAAGCTGCCTTGTGGCATCTAGCAAGTCTTGTAATTGCACGGCACTTTTCAGTTTTGTCTACAAGGAAATCAAGAAAAAATGATTTAGTTTAAGCACCAACAGGATAATGAAAAATGAATTTTCCACAAAGGGGATACCTCAGCTCTTGGCTTTCCACCATTGTATTTCAACATCAAATTCAGGAGTTTTTCCTCAGTAACTTTCAATTTCACTTTCTGCTTTGGTGTCCGATCGCCACTAAACAGATATTAGATGTCAAGACACAACACCAATATTTATCATTCAATACCAGCTTAACCAGCATAGAGGCAGTAATCCTTACTGGCGTATCACAACAATGACAGAACGTAATTCTTCTGACTGCCCAAATGTGCCAATTATTCCACTTCCTTGTCGTGTAAGACCTTCAGTGGGCTGAACTGGTTCATTAGATTTCCAAGGAAGGCTTGGAGGGATGGTTGAAGAAAGATGAGGTGCCTTTGCATCTAGAAATATCTTTCGTAAGATGCATGCAGCATCGTCATAATACCTGAATGATAGAAAAAGTTACGCAAATCTTTCAGAACTAATTAAGGTCCATAGACAGTCTGTAAGAAAAGAACACTAGGATTAAATAAATTACTTGTACGAGTTCTTCACAAAGCTCCATCCATTAACGTCACAAACATATGATCTTCCATCACACCTTAAGAGATCAAAACCACAAACCTATGGAAACAAGTCATATCAGAACATAATAGGAATATTAGGAAATACTATGATAAACGCAGGGCGGTTATCATGAAAAGAAGATGAGAAGCAAGCAAACACGATAGCTGCAAAGTATCTAAAGCATAACTATAGAGATAGTAAAACATACTACTTCCCCCCAAAATTGGACAACATGCAAGACCTTATCTATTCAGCAGAGTTGCAAATTGAAACGTAACAAGATTATATAAGTCTGTTGCAGTATCAGTTGAAGGA
Source organism: Oryza longistaminata (assembly GCA_009805545.1). NCBI lineage: Eukaryota > Viridiplantae > Streptophyta > Magnoliopsida > Poales > Poaceae > Oryza > Oryza longistaminata. The sequence goes on along the minus strand of CM020180.1, from coordinate 28,393,078 downwards.
TTCACTCAGGCAAATCAAAACAAAAATAAAAGGCACAATTAATCTAGGCGTTCATTTCATAGGATATTCAAAATAAACTTAAGAGATAACAAAGTAAGCTAGCTTACCATCTGCCTAAAAGCACTGCACACGTCTCTTGACATTTGTTTCTCTGTAGGGGTCAAAAGCACAGGATACCGTACCTTCAAGTAATAAAATAAAAGGTAAGAAAGATCAATAGGAAACAGGAATATCAAGAAATGAAGAGGATGACACATTGTTCATGGAGTAGATGAAAAGCTCCGTGTCAAGAAACTTAATTTAGAGTCATAATTCAAACATTACTAAACAACATCCATTAAATAGCCAATAGATTTTTAAACTACTGTGTGTATCAATTAACAAACTCCATGATCTTAAAAATAATAAGGTTTTATAAATTATCATTAGTCATAGGTTGATTGCTCCATGCCTGTACACATTGGTCTGACTATAGGGCAGCCAATTCAGCCTGGTGCAATACAGCAAGTTCTCACCCCAAAAAATAGTCCGACTATTTCTTCTATGCACTGATGAGTAATATACAATAAAAATGCTAGTTCACGATATATTGATACCAGTGTTTTTACCATACTCCACGGTATAATCATTTAACAAATTGCCAAACCACCAAAAATCAATCCATTGTCTTGTTCTTGGCTACATTATGTAAAATTGTTTGCACAATAGCATGCCCAGTTTAAGTTGACTTCAATATCGAATAAAACCTTAAAGCTGGTAATAACAATCAGAAGTCCATTGTGGAAAACGGTATCAATTTGACCTAACAGATGTGGACATCTCAGCAAAGAGACCTGCTTGACTGTGAATTTGCTTGGAAACACATGAAATATGTGCAGGTTTCATACCAGTAATGATAACACAAATTTTAGGTGGATTTTTTCTATTTTCATGAAGCAAATACCATGGCACAACATGAACTTCGAACAACACAAATCAATGCATATTCAAATGAATTTAACAAAAGACATGTGTAATCGCTCACTTCTTTCCCATCAGGGTTCCTCATAACAACACCATCAACAACAGGTGATTTACGTGCCTCAGCATGTGCATATCCTGGGCCAACTGTGTAAACCTGAAAATAGTTTTGTGTTAATTTAGACGGAAGCCAGAAAAGTGAAATTTGTAGAACATAATGCTCCCTGCATGATTTACTCGATGCAAAAGCTCTCCAAACTGTTGAATGAACCATGTCAAAATAGACAAAGAATCCAATAAAAGGATCTGAGCACACTGAGGCTCGACTTTCTTTTATTGGTAAAAAATAGGCCAAATGATTTTTCTTTTGTGAAATGTGAACATGGATAGTTTCCGCATTTGGTGAGACCATGAGAAGCTTCTCATCCATAAATAAATTGTATATGGCTGACTGCAAGGATATAGGTCCATTCAATTTCAGGTTTTCCAAAACAAAGCTGAACACAGGAAAGAAATAGATTCATGAATCCTTTTAAGAGAACAGCCAGAACCATTAAAGTGAAACTAATATGCTATTTTTCAGTGTACAACAGTTGAAACAGAACACTTGCCCAACTAAAAGAACAGAACACTTGCAAAAGTTTTCTTACTTTAACATCCGTCCCACCAGTAGGCATGAACTCCTCGTAAATGTAAGATCCTTCACGCCTCACTCTCCTGACATCAGGATGAAATTCACTAGATCGGTTACCAACCTACATTTAATCAGAAATATAACAAAAAAGTTTATTTTTGTATCCAGATACAAGAAAAATACATAAGAATATATGAAGAACAGAAAATGTTGTTTGGTTTCCTCTCTGTTTAGAAACCACCTGACATGTTGACAAACAAAATATAAAGGAGCTAACAATTAAATTCTGCAAAGGGAAATGCAAGGGATCAAGCATTCAAGCCTTGTGATAGCATAGCAATTATAATTAGGTAATCATTGGCCCCTTTTTCCTTAAATTGCAGAAAATAAAAGGCATGGATCCTCAACTCAAAATAACTCCAGAGATATGTTTGCCTATATCTTTGTTTTCCAGAAGTCAAAGAATCAAAGCAATTGGAAGGTTTAAGGACTCAAGGGGGAAAGGTAATTACAGTCGCCAGGTAAAAGAGTGGTAAGTATGATGCATGAGACTTAAACCGTTGTGGCATGCTACATTCAAAATTACCTTTCGGAACAGTTCCTTCATTCCACCACCAGCAGAATTAGGATAATATATCATTATTCTATGGTCATCCCCTGAAAAGGATTAAGGAATCAGTTATCGTATAATTGATCATTGTGAGTGAAACATAGACTAACAAGCCATACTACTATAAAAAGGGAGGCTAAAAAGATAGTATTTCGTTCACTGTTGTACCCTCAGCACAGAAAAAAAATATATAGTGTGTGCTTTCTTGCATACAGCAAAATCAACCACAGCAGTGCCAATGAGGCAATGGAAACAACAATTCAAAGAGACGAATCACAGTACAGCAGAAAGAAGTTAATTAGATAAATATTGGCAATTACCATTGACAGGTTTCTCCACGAAGGGCTTCATAAATCGCTTTCCATGAACCTCAACAAAATCTTCTTGCTCAATAAAGTAGTCTAACTCTTGGTACGGATATTCTCTATTGACAAGAGCATAATTGGGTACAGGAATTCCATACTTCTCCAGATGCTTAATCATGAAAATGATTGCATTTAGCAAAATTTAGTAATTATTCCAAAGAATAACTTGGAAGAGTAAATGAGAAATCATAAAAACACATCCCATAATTACTAGAAAATTATTGCAACTTGAGGAAGAGCGACTTGGTGTCTGATAAACAAGATGTGGAAGATACATACAAATAAAATTTAGAATGCTAGCCAATTCGGTCAGTGGCAATCAAAAGTACACCCAAGCTGAAATAACCTTAGATTTTAAAAAAAAAAATGTCATCTGTTAAACTTCGTGCTTCAGTACTCCTGTAAACATATGTGCTGCCAGTACAATATAGAAGAAACTAGGTGCGTTGGTGGTCATCTGCCACTCCACCACCATTTCTTGAGTTGGTGGGATCTCTTGATTAGTAGATCATTTGTGAATGACTGAAAATTATGTCTGATGTTTGGTTGAAAATTTTATGTGTTTTCTTCCATAGTTATATAGAACTCCTCAATTATAAAATATATGGAATATTTATTTGAAGTCCGTTGCAACACATGGGTATTCGACTAGTAACTGCATAAATGAATATCTTCTATACTACCTGTAGATGAATCTTCCAAGAATGTCAACTGGCTCACTAACATTTTATTTTATCTTCCAAAAATGTCAAGTGATTCATTGACATCTTGGTAAATACCCCACGCAGAGCAACAGCAGAAATATTTTTTTTATCTAGCAGGGGAAACCCCATAACAAAATTTATTGAAACTATAAATATGACATGAGTGCCTATCGGAGCTCTGGAAAATCCACTTTTAAGTAAAGACACTTTGAGAGCAGTAATGCTAAACTGAAACTCTTAATAGGTCAATGCTAGTATGCTGTTCCAACATAGATAACAAGATCACTTCTCACAGAGGTTAAAGATAAAACATATATATTTATTCTAGGAGTGTACGTAATCAGAGAATAAAGAACATGTGTTTTACTGAGCGCAAGAGAAGACACTATGAATGCCATGGAAATACCTCATATACTTTTCTGCGGTCGTGAAGTAGGTGTTGTGGCTCCAATTCATTCACTAAAAAAGGCCTGACATTTATAGAGGATAAGACTGCTGTTACAAAATGCAAGACAACTGGGAGATATGGGCAAACTAAAATCACCAAATGTAACAGAAAAGGTAACCTCTATTCACTTCAAGGAAAAAAAAATCACCCTCAATAAGGTGAGCCGGTGAGGGTGTGAGGCGGTGCTTACTTTAACAATTTATTTAAAGTAATTACAGCAAAGAAATTCCAGTGGTTGTAAGAAACAGTAAAAGTTCTCAATGCTCTCTTGATCAACTCATGTCCAGTGAGATATCTGGTGTACTACACAGATCAATAGCAATGTTCCAATATCTAGATGCATATAAGAAGCTTGTTGATAAGAGGAGTTGGTGATGGAAGATGGTGATGATGTGCAGTGTGCTCCACACTACACTGATTTTCTGTGGATGGGTCTTTGCAGGCAAGGGTGAACCTTTCTAGGTTTGTTTTTAGAAAATAATTGCATCGTGTACACATGTGTATATATGGATGAATAGTCCATATGATTGTATTTAGTTTACATTTAAATATAACTATTTGGGCATTTTTTGAATGAGAATGCATGACATTTATATGAAAACCAGTGCAACGTATGGTACTACGCTAGCAAAAGCTTAAAATAAGACGTAAGATAATATTGAAGAGGAACAAACAGAACTTCAAAAATAAAAGGAATACTTCCTTGACGCAGGCCTAGTTGTCTAAATGTTGTATAAGAATCATCATGTACATTCCAAGAAAAATGATACGACAAATTATAATAAAAATTTTGAGAAGTGCTCTATAAATCATTTTGGAAACAGGGACGTATTTGCTAAATCATAATAGAATTTATGCCAACATAACAATGTAGAAGGAAACAGTTCATACCTTCGTAAAGCAGCATAAGCCTCAGCTTTTTTAAGAGGGAAACCAGATGAATAGAAGGCAATCAAGCAATCGCATTTTGGCCAACTGGACATAAAATGCAGATAAGTGAGACATTACTCGTAAACTTACAGCCAAGCATGCACTATATTTATGCCATAAAAAAATACTACAGAAGTAGTGTGGATAAACCTATACTTGAAAAGAACAATGATTAAGTTATCAATAACCTGAGTTGTCATTACATACATCTCAATAGGATCCTCGAGAATAACTTTATCCCCAAATATTATAATCTGCAAGACAAATAAATAATGCTGAATGACAATTGATCTGAAACATTTCAACTTTCTGCACATAACTTAAACATCAATTAATAAAATGAAGTTCAGATAGAGTAATTAATAATGAGATTAAGTATGTCTGATATAAAAAATAGAGAAATTCGAAGCGTAAAATAAGTACAGTCCAGGTTTATCAACAGGTTTGATAAAACATATGAAGTGTGGAACATAAAACAAAAGAAGCAACATGATGAATTAATGGAAGCAAGGAATTATTAGTGACATGTGCTGTAACTCGAACTACAGTAATGCATAAAGAATGACGAAGTATTCCTACTAGGCAAACTTTGGTCAGTGGTCCCGAGTAGAATGCAAAGAACAACATGCAAATGGATTAATATATGCATGCCGTAGACCAGATCCGATGCCTTATCGTCTGCGGAAAGTTAAGATTTCCATTGCATTTCACACCATTGTTTAATTGATAGGGAATCCCGGTTCATACTAAAGCACCGCTCAGCAGCTTATATACTTAAAAGGAGTCAACATTGGTGCATAAAAAATGGGAATATGGAGTATTCAAGTGCTAACATTCAAATATTTAATTGACAATAGTGGCTAAATTATCGGTAAAGCAAAGTAGGCGAACTTAAGTCCACCCAAAAAGAATATTGCAAAGAATCTGAGAAATCACTCGTGTCCAGGACAGATTAAGGGACCTAGTTGCTATAAGACAAAACATTTGGGGACAAACCGCAAAAGCAACCACATGATGGGGACCTCAAGTACTGGTATCCACAAAGAAAAGATGCAGAATAAATTGGTATCCACAAAGATTCACGGATGTCTCGCCATAAAATATTTCGAAAAGCAAATTTTTTTACCAAAATGAAAAAAAATTATCGTATGCAATTCTACGCCATCCACCCATCCACTGATCCACATGACAAGCTTCAATCGCACACCCGTTTCCACTTTTGCAAATTGATCGCACAGAGAGAGAGAGAAACGGCTTGGGAAAAAAAATCTCGCGTACCTCGAATTCTCCAAATGCACGGAGCCTCTCAAGAATCTGCTCCATTGGAGAGCAGAACACCTGCAGAGAAAAACAAAAAAAAAATCAAGAGATTGATTAGACCAAATTATAATCGTAGTCAAGAACCAGCGGCGCGACTAGAAACCGCATTCCTCAAGAACCGGCCAAATCAATCAATAGGCAGCCGCAGTAACGGCAACAAGACGAATCTAATCAAGAACCAGAAACGCACGGCAACAGCACCAATCGATCAAGGAACCAGAGACGTCCAAAAGAAAGAACTGATAAGTGATTAGTGAACACAGGAGAGATCGAAAAGGAAAAAAAAAACGAAAGGAAAACCAAATCAAACAGCCATATCCATGCGTTCGCGGATCACGTGAACCACCCCAAAAAAAAAAGAGAGAGAGAAGAAGAAAAAGAAAAGAAAACGAGAGTCCTAGAACCAAAGGGCGGCAAGATCCCCCCGACCTTCTTCTCCATGACGCAGACGCCAATGGTGATCGAGTCGGCGCGGCCATTCCCCTCCACCACCATTACGTCCCCCTCCCCGCTCCCGATCCGCGTCCACGGAGCGTGCGCGCGAATCTGGAAAGATTCCCACGCGGACGCGGGGGGGCTGACTCGAGAGGCCAAGATTTGATCTCCTCCTCGGGTGGAAACTTTGGAGGAGACCGGAGACGCTCTCCACCTCTCCGTGTTCCACACAGCTTTCTCCTCTCCGCCGCCGCCGCCGGGTTGGTAGCCGCGGGCTCTCGCTCGCAGTCGCAGGAAGGAGGAGAAGGCCGAGGCTGCTCTTATCGGTTGCACAGTGGAGGGTGGAGGCGGTGCTGGTGGGCTTGCCTTGGTTTTAATGCTGTGGCCACCCCGTTGGTTAATGAATCCCGTTTGCTTTCAAAAACCACCAAAATTTCCACCCAAGGGTGTCTTTACTCGGCGACAAAATTAGAAGTTTGGTTAAAATTGGAATGATGTGACGGAAAAATTAGAAATTTATGTGTAGGAAAGTTTTGATTTGATGGAAACGTTGAAAGTTTAAAGAAAAAGTTTGGAACTAAACTTGACCCAAATCTTGGTAAGAAAATGAATATATTCCTCTCAAAAAAAATACATGAATATATTGCAACTTATAAATAATAAAGAAGATATCCTTAGAAACAAGGGGGTTTCAGATATTTTCATAAAAAAATTGAACCGGTTCGAGAGGTTCGATCCCTGCTGCACGCATCTGATTTTTTTTTCGTTTTCCTCCACCGGCACGAATCTCAAAGCATATCGGACGGCTTAAAATTCAAAAGTTTTCACCCCTGTTAACTGTCGATAGTAGGATAGCAAATCCGTAAAATAAATACATGAATATATTGTAAATTATAAATAACAAAGAAGATATCCTTAGAAACAAGGGGATTTCAGATATTTTTCTTAAAAAAAATTGAACCGGTTTGAGATTGTTGTGTTTCAAAAAGAGCTATGAGCTTTTAACACGTGAATGGTTACGGACGAATGTCGTGCATGAATACACGTCACGCTAGAGTATTAGAAACGCAAGTGTTTCCCATGCATGCACGTAAATTGGTTGAAGTTTACGTCACGACTAAAAGTTATACTATAGCGAGACCTGTAACGGCCTAGTTCTACCTCCATTCGTTAGAGTGCGACAGGGCTAACGTAAATGTGATTGGCGTCATCTGTGTACGTGGAAGCTGAGATGGGCCAATCACCTCTCGTCGAAGTTTTATTTCGGTATTTGTAGCCCCGCTAGCTCTGAAATTGTTAAGACATTCACTAAACGTACTATATAGTTCTTATGGGATACTTATCAATGCCTTTGACTAATTTTATATATTTTTATAGTGGTTTACTGGTATCATTAAAACAAGATTATGGGTGTGTTCGGCAGTGCTAGTAGTTGGTTGCCTTGCAGCCAACCGTTACAATCCCAACACATGAAAGTTATAGGGGAAGCGGCAGCGCTGCGGTTGCACGGCCGTTAGTGCAGCACTACCGAATAGCCCCTATTTTAAGAGGGTGTGCCAGTACAAACCTAGGCACGGATGTAACATTTTCTACTACAATAAATCTAGAAATAAGTAACTAAAAAATATCACATCTATGTCTAGGTTTGTCTTTTTGGATGGAGAGAGTACTATTATATGTTTTATTTCAATGGTAAAGCTGTGGTGCGTAGTAGAATATTGTTTGATTGTGTCCAAATGGCAAGGTTATCCACGTTTAGCTATCATGCCGCATGCTACCAGTACCAACTAATGACTTGCTGCTCCCAGTCGGGTTTAAATTCTAGATTTGACACGGGTGCTCGCATTTACGGCTAATTATTCTTTCAGTGGTAGGCGACGTACCCATCGACAGCGAGGCGCCTGTGGTGACTTCGTCAATCTCAAGATATGCCGGCCCAGTCTTCCAGAGGTGCTCATAGGGGTAGGGTGTGCGTGTGTGCGTTCTTAGGGGTGAGTGTGCGCACGTTGTGAGCGCCTGCGTTTGTACTGTGTTTCTAAAAAAAAAGGTTTCGAGATGCTTTGATCAGATTAGCATAACATTCCTGATTTCATGCTTTAGCCAACTAGTGAGATACAGTGGCAAAAGACATGTGGTTTCAATCTTGAGGTTATATATTCAATCTTCAACATACTCACATTTTTTTCTTAAAATATATTTAGAGGGATTTCTCTCCCTCCAAATCTCCTTTTTTTTTTCTTCCTTAGACAAAAGATGTTTGGAGAGACTTCTCTCCCTCCAATTTTTTTTCTTAATATATGTTTGGAGGGATTTCTATCCGTCCAAATCTCCTTTTTTTTTTCTTTTTCCTTAGACAAAAGATGTTTGGAGGGACTTCTCACCCTCCAACTTTTTTTCTTAAAAATATGTTTGGAGGGATTTCTCTCCCTCCAAATCTCCTTTTTTTTTTCCCCCTTGGACAACCAGTAATGCATCATAATGTCCGGAAATTTAAAATGAGAAACGAAATTAGGGAGTAATTTTGTAGCTACAAAGAAGAGGGCTTGCATAATAACCGTCAATTCCATTTCATAAGTAAATATTAGGTAATACATTAACGCATCACTAATTTTCTCTTACAAATTTAGAGAGAGAAAAAAAAGGCAACTAAACATGTGTATCGCACCGCCAACACTGCCTCAGAGCAGGTACAATAGCATGCTATAAGCCAGTTGCAAACATATTTTAAACAGATAAATGAGGAGAGAAAAGGACAGCGGGCTACAGATTTGTAGTCAGCTGTAGCACGGACTCCAAGACGCAGTGTATGTATGACAGGTGGGACCAGATATTAACAGTGTAATATGTAACTATTGTATGAATGAGCTATTAGATTGGCTATAGATGAATTGAAGCTAGTAGTTGGCTATACTATTAAACTTGCTCTCACATACTTGGTTATTTTAACCGCTATAATATACTTCCTCCGTCCCAAAAAACCTAACCTAGTATGAGATGGGATAATCTAGTATAACGAATTTGATTTTTTTTTATACGGAGGGAGTAATGCTGGATAAAAAAAAGTGTTGAAACGGCTAGTTCGTTAATATTTTCTTACTGTTTTAGTTTACTTGGATTTAACATACTCGAATGAATTGGTTACTTTTCTTAGTTAATCCTAGTTTTTGCTTAAAAAAAGAGGTAGCTAATTGTCGTAAGCATCTGTCAAGGAAGGAGGCGAGGAAACTCTACAAAATTTACTATCATCACATACATCTCTATTTTTTTTAAGAAAAAGTCTAATTAGGCATTAACAAATAACATTTATTCAGCGTTTGCCTTTTCAATTGAGAAGTTTTTTTAGGTATTTTGTGTAAGAACTCACGGAGCTGACCATCAGTTCTCGGGGACTCGTAGCAGTTTAACATATATTTACTGGTATATGATATACGGTTGGATGGCAACAGGTGGAGCTCAGGTGAATGTGAGATCCGGGATCGTAGCTTTTAATTACGTTATCTCCACGTGGGCATAGGATGTCTGTTCCATAATCCTTTCGCCCCATAAATAATAATATAGTAAAATATGATATATCTAGTATTATAAATTTAGGATAAAATCTTAGGTTGATTTTTTATGGTACGAAGAGAGTAGACAGCATATTGCTGACCTATTTATAGACTTTGAATTGTAAACTAGAGAGGTAACTATGGTCTGTTCACTATGATTTGGGGCTAAGCACTGTCATTGTTAATTTGATCCTTTTCACAATAATCCCACTAAAGAAAGGAAATAATTAATACAGGTTCCATTTGTGAATAATAATATATGCAACCCTTGTTTCTATGGGGATATATGCCACCCTTCAAAAAAAGGAAGATGTACTTATGCAGTACTAGACTGTACTGGTGCAGCATAGTTATTTCCACAGGAGATCATTATACTAGACTTCTTGTCTTCGTATATCATCAGCTCCTTCCTAAAATATGTTTTAAGTTTATAGTTATAAATTATTATATTTTACAAAACAGGGAGTATGTATATGTTCATCCCGAATTTCTCATGGAATAGAATATATTGAAACAAAAGCAAAATAACCTTCACCTACCCTGGCTAAGTTGTAAAACCATCGTAATATCATAATATACCATGTTGCTGTTGTATATGTAACTGATGTTTCAAAAAATATGTTTTTAGTAATGCCTAAAGTAGTATAATTAAATTAATGAGGTTGATATTGATATGACTTTTGCTCCTGCAATTTTTTGGTTGCATGTGTAATCTACAAGGAAGTCAACAAAAGATCAGGTCAAAAGTCACGCTTTTGTCAAGTAGAAGTAAAACTTTCCAGTAGAGACTTCACAAGTTGACATCAAAGCTCTGTTTAGTAATACTACTGTTAAAGCGTCAATGAACTAAAACTAACAGCAACCAAACCATTTACCAGCTGTCTGTAAAGCCAAACTGGTAAATTAATCACATCACGCAGTGTGCTGGAGTTTGGTTCCATTCCATAAAAGAAAGAAGAGGAAAATTGAAAAGAAAAGAATAATTGCAGGGATCAGTCATCACTGTCCTCGTTTAATTTTGGCCGTGCTGACATATAGTACTGATCTTTATCCTCGATCTGATAGCGATCAGATGGTTTAGAGTACTTTCTCAATTATTGGGAGAATTAAATCGATTTTCCTCGCAGAAAATTATATCGGTTTGTAAGGAGAAGCCAAAGCGAAAGCGATGACACACACAAAACGATATATATGCACCCGTGGCGATCGGTAGGCATGCAGTTCCATCTCAATCTCTAAGTGCGTTATATATAACGGTTAGCATTAGCTAGTTAGCTGTACTAATTAAAAAGGTATAAGTTACTAGCACATTATTACTTAAGTATTTTTTGAAGATGATTACTTAAGTATTATCCATTGTAAACTTAAAAAATGAATTTGTTTAATCTTCTAGAGAAACTTATATATAAAAAGTTTTAGCACGAAACACATTGTTTAATCGTCTGTTAAGCATGCTCATGATAAACGGGAAACTAGTCTAACTCAAATCCACCTTAATTAGAACACAGCCTAAGACCTGTTTTGGAATTTATGGCCACTGTTTCTCTAAAACTTTTTTACTTCCGAGATAATCCCGACTCTTATTTGAACTATTTTTTAAGAGTACATATAGCTATAAATATAGAAAATAAGGAGAACCCACAAGCTTAAAAAAAAGACCATTTTTTAGAAAATCTTATGCGCTGGTTGAGCTCCCAAACATGACACAAGCTCGAACAGCTCGAGCATTCTCGGCGACCATAGCTACTACTAGTCGGCAGAGAGAAACAGGCGGTTGTAAATAAAACAAGCAAACGACGGCGGAAAAGAACAAGGCTTTGACGACAGCCAAACTGTTGGTTTCTCTGGGCAATGTACAGCAGAAAACACCAAGAAAGCTACGACTGCTGCTAGCGTGGAGTCAGGTAGAGCAAGCAGCCAGAGAAACTGACGTGCCGCCGCCGCGTGTTCGTTCTCATCGCGACGCGCATCCGCCGCTTGGTCCGTAGCTGATCGCATTTACCGAACCGTTTAAAATAAGGTGATCATCATCTCATAGTTTAACGGCTACCATAATAGCTATATAGGGCCTATTTGGATGGTTACCCTACCAATTTTTTTATAGTGCCAAAATATAGACAAGTTTTGGTACTGGCAAATCTTTGGTAAGGTAAAATTGCATTTGATCATATTTGGTTTGCTACCAAAATAGAGCCAAAATGTAAAATTGTAGTGAAGAATGTTCTAGATGATCCCAAATCTAGATTAGGTATTACCAATGAATAGGCTTCAATCTAAATCAAACACAAGTACTATTTAAATTACCAAAATATTAGTAGGGCATGTTTTTGGTAGCAATCCAAATAGGCCCATAGTTACTATAAAGACTTACCGTAAAATATATCGTGGTTTAAAAATTAAAAATATTGTTACACGATGACCAAACAGTTTTTTTTTTTAAAAAAAAATCCCACCTGCGATATCCCAGCCCGCAACATTTACTGTCTGATATGTTGTGGTTTAAAATTTTAAAAAGTTACCGCACGTTGATAACCGCGCGATAACTAACAGTTTTGTTAAAACCTGCCTGCGATATCCCAGCCCGCGACATGCATGTGCTCGCGCCAATACAGCAATTTATCTACGCCCTCTTGCCCAACCTCGCAAAAGGAAAAGGAAAAAACAACTACTGTAGTAATCTCAGTTCAGATTCGTCGTCAGTTGTTACTAATAATCAGTTAATTAACCAATCCCGAAAAGAGTGTCAGCTACTCTTTTGATATATTGCAACTGGCCAACTACATCCCGCTAAAACTTGGGTTGGTTTTATATATGCAGGATTAGGGCGGACAATTGCGAATAAGGGCATTCTCAACCCAATGACTAGGATGATGTCCATAGCATTAAATAAGTTGCCACCTAGAACAAAAAATGATGTGACAAGTGAATAAATGAGAAAAGAGAAGGAAACTATGTCTTACATGAGACATGGTTTCTACACAACATCCAAGACATCACGTGAGATAAGTAGCATTAAATTGAAGTATGAAATAGTGGTGTTTGCATTGGAAGAGTAGTGTCTAGTACTAGTTTCTTGATGATGTATAGTTTATGGAAACCATGTCCAGTGATATGGGTTGGGACTGCCCTAAATGAAGCAAAATCAATTAGCGATAATCACTGCACGTTAATTACTACATCCGTCCCATAAAAATTGAAGTAGGATTGAAAAATTACTACCTCCGTCCCATAATAATGTTCTTGGTTGCATTTCTAGCTAATTTATGACAAAATAGTAGGATTGAAAAATGACCACAATAACCTTATTTAATGAACCCACTGCATGCACACATTCCATATATACAAATGATTAAAAGGAAGTTTGAGAGAATTAACCCATATAATTAGCATAATTAATAAAATTACAAGCATTAGCAGCCCAAATTATGTGGGATGCAAGGAAACTTATATATATAGATGAATCAAATGGTTGTGCCCCACATGGCTAGAAATACAATTTTTGTGGGACAAAGTCTTAGAGCTAGAAATACAATTTTTATGGGACGGAGGGAGTATTAACCATCGCATTCCCCGAATAATGCGCCAAGCGCCATGTGTTTGTGCAGCAGTGGGCCTCGTGATAATTCTCGTATCATCGTTGTCACCTTTACGGAGAGTAATGGACATGTAGAGATCAAAGATGATTCCCCTTGCTTCTTTCTTTCATGTATTTGTCACGTTGTGCCATGAAAGGAACCACCGCTGGATTCCATCTCTGCGCGTGCATGTGGCTAGCTGGATAATGTGACATTATTAAGAAATTATGAGAATGTATTTTTATGAAATTGTTTGTGCAAAAACATAAAACAAAAAGTTGTGCTTAAAGTACTTTGGATAATAAAGTAAGTTAAAGAAAATAAATAATAATTCTAATTTTTTTAATAAGACGAGTGGTCAAACAGTACAAGTAAAAACTCAAAATCCCTTATATTATAGGACAGATGGGGTACTTATATACATGCAGAGTACAGTGAGTTTTAGTGTGCTTATAATAATATTGTTTTAGTTATAAAAAGTCCATTTCATCATATACGTATATTCCAGGCTATTTAGTTCAAGATCTTCCCGTCATAATAACAAATGAACACAATAGAGATAAATGGCGACCATATGTTGATTATACATAACTTATGAATCGGACAAAACTTATACTTTATAATATGTGTGTGTACATTACGATTTAAAAACTAATGGTAAAAAAATAACTTTGATGAAAAAAATCAAAATATATTTTATAAAAGTTAAATTTTAGCAGCGTCTTAGAGCAAGTTTAATAGTATAGCCCATTACTAACTCCAATTTATTTATAGCCAATTCATAATTTCATATAATAGTTGCTTACTATGCTATCAATATATAGTCTCACATGTCATACACATTTGCCTCCCTAATCTCGTTGGGTTATCTCTTATATGGCTGAAACTAAGTCTATTTTTGTGTCCTCGTCTCTGTCGGCCATGTCTTGTATGGTCAGAATGGGAACATGGGCGTGATCTCAAAAACAACAGGGACTTGAACACAGTAAAATTAAGATATCCTCCGTTCGGAACGGAAACACGAAACACACACGACCCTGTGTTTGCAATCCATGTTCCCAACCCTACTCACTCGTTTTTCGTGCGCACGCTTTTTAAACTATTAAACGGTATATTTTTTGCAAAAAAGTTTCAATACGAAAGTTGCTTAAAAAAATTATATTGATCTATTTTTTCTAAAAAAATAGCAAATACTTAATTAATCACGTACCAATGGACCGTTCTGTTTTTTGTGCGAGGAGTTTAGTTCCCAACTTCCCATATCCGAACGCAGAAGTCAGGAACCGAACGCTGAGACACTACTACTAGTACAGTCAGAGCAAGTTTAATAGTATAGCCAATTGTTGGCTCCAAAACAACTATAGCTAATCTAATAGCCCAGTTATACTAGTTAACTATAAAAATATACTACACCATTAATACTCGGTCCCACCTCTCATACACATATAACGTCTTGGAGTCCGTATTGCAGCCGGCTACAAATTTATAGCCCGCTTTCTCCTTTATCTTCTCTTTTCTTCTCGATATGTGGTTATAGCTGGCTTGTAGTATGCTACTGTACCTGCTCCCAGGGGCGGAACTTGAGCATACGAAGAGGTGTGTTTTTTCTCTTTACCTATAGCTCATATATCCCTTCTTTCTATATAGTTGGTACCCACTACAACATTAACTCCTATAAAGTAAGCACCAGGTTATTTTCATTATTTGTACACACAATACAAACTTAAACACCACATCAGTTTAAACAAGATCCAAGATAAAGTAAATTAAACAAGTGACATACTCCTCAATTTCATTCTAGCTCCGCACCGGATACCCTACTACACTAGAGATACGTTTATTCAGAGAAACAGCAGGTATGCAGCAACGCAGCCACGCACCACGCGATCAAGAAAGCAGAGCAAAGCAGCAACGCAGAGTAATTTAGCATCAGGCCCCGTGGCTGTGAGCCCGCAGCAGCTGCACGAAGCTCCTGTTCGCGATCACGCGGGCCACGGTGAGCGCCTCGCCGGCGCTGCGGATGCCGGCGCGCCTCCTCAGCACCTCGGTGAACGGGCCGTCCCACCTCCCGGTGCGCCTCCACCGGAGGAGCTCGAACGACATGGTGTCCCAGTGCTCGATGTACGGCAGGTGCTCCGCGCGCCGCCACGCGCGAGCCTCGCCGTCGCCGCTCTCCCACCCGCCGTCCACCGTCTCCCTGATCGGCTCCAGCCGCGCCGCCTGGGTCAGCACCACCGACAGCGTCGCCACGCTACGCCTCATCACCTCCTCGCCGGCGGCGTCGTCGGGCGGGATGGCGCGCAGCGAGGCCGCCCTCCCGAGCGGCAGGTCGGGGACGTTGTGGAGGCCGCCGATGAGGTCGCGGGAGGTGTTGCGGAACGGGAGGCGCCTGGCGTCGTCGGGGAGGACGGCGGCCTCGTCGTCGCCGGGGAAGACGGCCACTAGAAGACGTGCCAGTGGCCGCTCCGGTTGGCGAAGGAGTAGTCGTGCTTGTGCACGGCCAGGTGGACCACGTCGCCGTCGGCGCCTTTCATGCTGACACCGTACACCTCCACCACCGGGTGGTGGCCTCGCCCGGCCACCGCCGCGAGGGCTTCTTCCCAGTGGCCGGTGAGACCGAGGAGGAAGAAGAGGAGAAGAGCAGCATGGAAGCTCGCCGCCACGGTGAACCAGTGAATATGAAACTACGCACTGTCTTGTGTGGATCGTTAAAAAAAAAAAGGCTATGTGCAGTGTGATATTATAGTGAAACTAGTCCAATACGGAGAATTAATATTTTGGCGGCGCCATGAAAAGAGTGTCCTCTCTACCGCCAACGAGAAATGCTGACAAGAGATTTTGTGTGAACCTGATGTTTCATATGCATATTAGTACAGATCATCTCACAATGAATTTGCTGTAAATTTGCCTGATTACCACCGTTACCACATAATTACACCCGACGCAATTTCAAACACGTACAACGAATGCTGAAACAATCCCAGCGTTCACTAACACATCCTACACAAAGAAGGTTCAGATAGACGACCGATCGATCTACAGTAGATTGTACAAAAGAAAATTGGACGAAATGGAAAACCCAAATTCAAATTCGAATGAAGTATGCATAAAAAAAAGAGAAAAATTCGAGCATTGCATCGATCTCATCTCCTCAATGAATTCTCAAGTCCGAATCGACTGAAATTCGTCGAGCTAGCGCGCCATGGTGAGCGAGCCGTCCTTGATGAGGCTGTTGCTGAGCGTCTTGAACCGCTCCCTCGAGTATTGCCGCGACGCCTTCCTCCAATCCGTCCCGGATTTCATCATCGCCACGAACTCCTCGTAGCTGATCCGCCCATCCTGTGTGAAAATTCAGAGATTGATCAGTTTCAGAGTTTATCTGGGAGAGCTCCAACGGCTAAATTTAACTCCGAGAGCCGAGTTTGAAGTGGAGTTGTGGAGGAGTCTAAACACATTTTCTCTAGTTCATTTTGTAAGAGCGCTCCAATTAGTTTTAACTCTAATTCTGGGTGGAGTTTAAACTGTTTGGCTAGACTCCAAGAGAGAGAGCTGAAGCGGCGTGTGCTATACCTTGTCGGTGTCGACTTCCCTAAGGATGTGGTCGAGGACGGCGTCGTCGGCGTGGCCGGAGTCGTCGGCGAGGGCGTCGGCGAGCTCGGCGCGGTCGATGTAGCCGCTGCCGTCCTTGTCGAAGAAGAGGAAGGCCGTGCGGAGGTGGTTGTCGTTGGAGAGGCGCTGCAGGTGGATGGTCACCGCCACGAACTCGCCGTAGTCCAGGTACCCGTTGCCATCCACATCCGCCTGCCAATGCAAAAATCAAGAACTCGCCATTGCCGCCATTGCTGCCTATCTTGAAGAAGGGGGTCTAGATAGAAAGCTTACGGCCTCCATGAGGAGCTCCATCTCGGGCTCGGCGAGCTTGGAGCCGACCTTGGTGAGGCCGTCCTTGAGCTCCTGGAGCGTGACCCTGCCGTTGTTGTCGGTGTCCATGAGCGCGAACATGTCCTTGATCACCTCCACCTCCTCTACCGACAGGTGTTCCGCGATCACCTGCGTGCATCGCTGGGCGGTCAGACACAGAAACGGGCTCGCCGTCGCCGGAGACGACATCAAGAGCAGAGCACGCACGCACGCCACGTACCCGCATGGCCTTCTTCTTGAGGCGGTTCATGAGGGAGAACTGCTTGAGGCGGGCGCGGACGACGTCGCCGAGGGGGACGTTGGGGGCGCGGGCGGCGTGGTGGAGCCAGGGGTGGTCGAGCACCTGCTGCGCCGTGGGGCGGCGGCGCGGGTCCACGTCGAGCATCTGGCGGACGAGGGACTTGGCGGCGCGGGAGATGCGCGGCCACGGCTCGCGCTCGAAGTCGGCGGCGCCGCGGAGGATGGCGCGCGCCACGCCCTGCTCCGTCTCGGCCCAGAACGGCGGGACGCCGCACAGGAGGATGTAGAGGATGACGCCGGCGGACCAGATGTCCACCTCCGGGCCGTAGTCTCGCCGGAGCACCTCCGGCGCCATGTAGTACGGGCTCCCCACGATCTCCCTGAACCTCTCCCCTGTTTCCTTTCACTTGCCAAGTCAGTTTTTTTTTTCTCTTTTTTTTCTGTATATTTATTGGCAAATTTTCTCATAAAAATTTAATAAATGTAAATATGTGTAATCACACATGTAACTACAATGTAATTTGTACGTAACTTTCACATACTTTTGAACCGTTCGATTTTGCTTTAAAATTCATGCAAGGTAGATAAGAAAAAATTACATTGCACACGCATGTAAGGGAATTCGGTTCCATTACCTCCATTTCATGGAAATAACATGTCGCCTATTGATTTTTGAAAGTTACTTACAAGTTACATGATACTAAATTATAATATAGTTACAACACAATTGTGCTATAATTACATCTTTGACAACAAATGTATAACTAGTTTTTTGGTGAGGTTGAAGAAAAGGCTGGATTTGTAACATGGGCCGTATGAAATCTACTGGGCCTATCTGCACAGACTGCATGTAGGCCGGCCCATCTCAGAGTCTCACACTCTCACTAGGTTCTATCTCGTCACAAATATTGTACTGTGGTTAGTACAAATTTATCCACAAATGTATACTTAACCCCATATTTTGATGCTTTAGATATGCATTTAGACTTTTAAGGTATAAATAAAAATCCATTTTAAACGTTCAAGATGGATAAGCAAAATACACTGGAATTTTATCATTGTATATATTATGATGCAAAGTGATGGTCAATATTATGTTTGAAAGACCGTGTCAATGTGCAAAATGTTTTTTTTTTTTTTGCTTGAACATGATTGTGCAAAATGGAGAGCCTCTGTTTAGAACAAAGGACTTGTCAAGGAGTTTTGTAGAATTCAAATCTTTCCATTTATTTGAGGAAAGGATTGGAGATCTAAAAATCGCATGAAATTCCTTTGGACTGCTCAATGCATTAATTAATATTTTGGAGTAAGGTTAAAACAATCCCCGTCTCTCTCATCCAATTCTTCTACTTTTTTTTATCATACGGATCCTTTGTTATGCAAATGTATTTATATATTAAAACTCTGCTTATTTTCTATTCATATGTTTTACCACCATTCTTACATTCCAAGTAATAACGGTACGAGCTGACTGTATTCTGAAATGATCTGTCCAGCTCAATCAATTCGTCCATGCAACATCAAAGAGGAACAAGAATTAAGAACAAGAGTGACAGTTTTTTTCTCCCCTGAGGACTCAACAAGAGCGAGTCGTCTATTATCGTAAGATCCTTGACACCGATCTTGCTTATCTTAATTAAGATCTTGACAGCAATCTGCTGCCGACCACGACCTCTTAACAGTCTGGACGCAACTATGGAAAAAAAAAAAAACTCGGCGTGTGGTGGTGGTGATTTTGTTATCTTTTTTAATCACTGTTTTTCGTGGCTGCGTATATTCGGTCTAGATATAAACACATGGTTTTCCAATCCATTTTTTTTCAAAATAAAAATATTCAGGTTATACTTTTATATTCTTTTCTACTATCGTTAATTAAAAAAGAAATTCAGCTTTGTGGTAGGTTGACAAACTCACTGACCGAGTAAGCTAAACACAGGGGACGGCGTGATGCGTGTCTGCAGAGAGGAGTAGCATCATCTGATGACCCAGCATCCACAGACTTTTTCTCTGAAAATTCAGGGCAGAATTGGCTCGGTTTTTTGGCTCACCGTCACGATCAGCTGCCATTTCAAATGCAGACTGTTCTTAATTTCTTCCACCGGTGAAAGTGAAATTCAGGCGCAAGAGGGAACCGAAACGCCGACCTGTTCTACTTTCACCGCACACCAAATTTACTAAGGGAGAGGGGTCAAATTTGGGTTGGCTAGCCGACCAACTATGGGTTCACATTTTGTTAGTAATAATGTGTTCTTATTGATGTTTATGATTCTTTTTTAATATAGGAGTGATTTTGCGGGTTTTTATGAGGCATCGTATATTTTCGGTATCTCTCCCTGCAAAATTTGATTCTCCCTCCCTCGATTCATTTATATTTGATGTTCACAGAATTACGATTGGTTCTTCCAACGTCAAATACAAATGATTGGAGAGAGTAACTTTTAAGTACCATAAAATTTCTCTCCTAAAGATATGTTATTTTATATATAAAAACATAAAAGGCTCATACTGATGTTTTATAGTATGTAGTACTACCTACCCACTGATCATTTGGGGGTGTTTTGTGCTTTATGATTTGGCACCCGTGAAAAGATAACGTGTTTAAGAAATGGGATAAAATTTCACCTTTTATAACAGAAGGGATCTTTTGAGAAGTTGTAGCAGGGGACTAATTAACTATTCCCAACTGTGCTTATAGTATTATAATTCTCAAAGAATCCACGTGCAACCCAAAAAAACAACTGCAAAACTAGTTTGAGCATTTCTGGAAAATCTCTGTTTTCATGCAATTAGATCTTTTGACATTGTGAAGGAAAAAAATATCCTCTTTTTTTTGCAATTTCATCTTTGATATTTTGAAAAAGCTCCCGATTTATTTACATTTCAATCTTTGAGATTGTGAAAAGCTCCAAATTTATTTGCAGATCAATTTTTCATATAGTGAAAATCTCCAAAATTTCTTGCAATGGGATTTTTTGAGGTACTGAAAATCTCTAAAAAAATTCTTTGAATGGGATTTTTGAGAATATCTACTACCACTAAAAAATTTTGAGAATATGTTCTAAAAAAATTAAATGGGGAAGAGAGGCAAAAAAAAAAAAGTTTTGTTCAAGCGTGCATGCATTGCAGAGGAAGAAGAAGGGAAGAAGCTGACCAGGTCGGAAGAAGACGGAGAGGCCGAAATCGATGGCCTTGAGCTGCGCGTCCTCGGCCTTGCCGGCGTAGAGGAAGTTCTCCGGCTTGAGGTCGCGGTGCATCACGCCGTGGGCGTGGCACGCGCGCACCACCTCCGCCACCGGCAAATGTATTTATATATTAAAACTCTGCTTATTTTCTATTCATATGTTTTACCACCATTCTTACATTCCAAGCAATAACGGTACGAGCTGACTGTATTCTGAAATGATCTGTCCAGCTCAATCAATTCGTCCATGCAACATCAAAGAGGAACAAGAATTAAGAACAAGAGTGACAGTTTTTTTCTCCCCTGAGGACTCAACAAGAGCGAGTCGTCTATTATCGTAAGATCCTTGACACCGATCTTGCTTATCTTAATTAAGATCTTGACAGCAATCTGCTGCCGACCACGACCTCTTAACAGTCTGGACGCAACTATAAAAAAAAAAAAACTCGGCGTGTGGTGGTGGTGATTTTGTTATCTTTTTTAATCACTGTTTTTCGTGGCTGCGTATATTCGGTCTAGATATAAACACATGGTTTTCCAATCCATTTTTTTTCAAAATAAAAATATTCAGGTTATACTTTTATATTCTTTTCTACTATCGTTAATTAAAAAAGAAATTCAGCTTTGTGGTAGGTTGACGAACTCACTGACCGAGTAAGCTAAACACTGGGGACGGCGTGATGCGTGTCTGCAGAGAGGAGTAGCATCATCTGATGACCCAGCATCCACAGACTTTTTCTCTGAAAATTCAGGGCAGAATTGGCTCGGTTTTTTGGCTCACCGTCACGATCAGCTGCCATTTCAAATGCAGACTGTTCTTAATTTCTTCCACCGGTGAAAGTGAAATTCAGGCGCAAGAGGGCACCGAAACGCCGACCTGTTCTATTTTCACCGCACACCAAATTTACTAAGGGATGGGGGTCAAATTTGGGTTGGCTAGCCGACCAACTATGGGTTCACATTTTGTCAGTAATAATGTGTTCTTATTGATGTTTATGATTTTTTTAATATAAGAGTGATTTTGCGGGTTTTTATGAGGCATCGTATTTTCGGTATCTCTCTCTGCAAAATTTGATTCTCCCTCTCTCAATTCATTTAGGGAGTATTTGGGAACTAGGGACTAAATTAAGTCCCTCTCACAAAAGTATAAGTCCCTATGGTAGGGACTTATGTTTTCGTGATAGGGACTAAAGTTTAGCCCCACTTTAATCCCTCCAACCAAACACCACCTTATATTTGACGTTAACAGAATTACGATTGGTTCTTCCAACGTCAAATACAAATGATTGGAGAGAGTAACTTTTAAGTACCATAAAATTTCCCTCCTAAAGATATGTTATTTTATATATAAAAACATACAAGGCTCATACTGATGTTTTATATGTAGTACTACTACCTACCCATTGATCATTTGGGGGTGTTTTGTGCCTTATGATTTGGCACCGGTGAAAAGATAACGTGTTTAAGAAGTGGGATAAAATTTCACCTTTTATAACAGAAGGGATCTTTTGAAAAGTTGTAGCAGGGGACTAATTAACTATTCCCAACTGTGCTTATAGTATTATAATTCTCAAAAGAATCCACGTGCAACCCAAAAAAAACAACTGCAAAACTAGTTTGAGCATTTCTGGAAAATCTCTGTTCTCATGCAATTAGATCTTTTGACATTGTGAAGGAAAAAAATCTCCTTTTTTTTTTTTGCAATTTCATCTTTGATATTTTGAAAAAGCTCCCAATTTATTTACAGTTCAATCTTTAAGATTGTGAAAAGCTCCAAATTTGTCTGCAGTTCAATCTTTCAGATAGTGAAAAAACTCCAAAAATTTCTTGCAATTGGATTTTTTGTGGCAGTGAAAATCTCAAAAAAAAAAAAACTCTTTCAATGGGATCTTTGAGAATATCTACTACCACTAAAATTTTTTGAGAATATGTTCTAACAAAATTAAATGGGGAAGAGAAGAAAAAAAGGTTTTATTCAAGCGTGCATGCATTGGAGTGGAAGAAGAAGGAAGAAGAAGCTGACCAGGTCGGAAGAAGACGGAGAGGCCGAAATCGATGGCCTTGAGCTGCGCGTCCTCGGCCTTGCCGGCGTAGAGGAAGTTCTCCGGCTTGAGGTCTCGGTGCATCACGCCGTGGGCGTGGCACGCGCGCACCACCTCCGCCACCCCGGATCCGCGCCGCGGCGCCGCGGCGCGCTCCGTGTACCGGCCCCTCGCCACGATCCGGTCGAACAGCTCGCCGCCGTCGCAGCGGCCATCACCAGGTGCACCGCGTCGGCGTCCTCGTAGGGCGGCGCGGAGGCGACCAGCGCCGGGTGGTCGGAGCGGACCATGATGGCCACCTCGCGCCGCACGTCGGCGACGTCCACGGCGGTGCGGAGGCGGCGCTTGGGGATGACTTGCACGCCAGCCGCCCCGCGTCGCGCGGTCCGTGGCGAGGTGCGTCACGCCGAACTCGCCGCGCCCCAGCTCGCGGCCGAGCTGGTACTTGTCCGTCACGCGGCAGCCGCGGTGGTGCGGCCACCACGCCTTCCAGCACGGCCTCCGCGGACGCGGCGGCGCCCGCCCCTCGCCGGCAGCACCCGCGGCGGCGCCCAGTCGTACGGGTTGGGCTTCGCCCTCGCCCTGGGCTTGGCTTGGGCTTGGGTCTTGGCCCATGCCTCTGCCTCGTCGGCGCGTCGTCGCCGCGCCGGACTTCTTTGGCCGCCGTGATGATGGATCTCGCGGCGGCGCGTCCGCCTCATCGGCGGTAGCCGGAGCGACGCAGCACGCTTGCCCATGGCGATCTTCTAGAACCTTCTGGAAACTTCCTCACCCAACTATATATCTAATCTACCTCTCTAGCTAGCTTAATTCTATCTACCTCTGCATCTCTCGCCCATCTCAGCTCAGCTACTAGCTTAGCTTAGCTTGGATGAACAAGAAGCATAAACAAGGAAATAAGCCGCAAAAAAATATTATAGTGTGAATAAATGGTGGAGAGAGACGGGCGGAGGGAGAGAGGAGGGAGAGAAGAAGAGGTCGTAGTCTTGAAGGGGCCAAAGTCCCAAACGAATGAACACAGCATGCAGAGTATACTATACTACGCAAACAGCAATGCAGATCAAATCGACAGAGAAAGAGAGAAAAAAAAAAATTGAAACAGGAATCGATCACAAATATAGTTTTTTTTCTGAATTTGATCGGTAAGAAGCATCAGTGTGCACGCATGATGCTTTGCCATGCATGGTAGATCAAAGCAGGGGTAGAAACAGAGGGAGCAGTGAGACGGACTCAGTGAGGGAGGAGCTTCGCTTCAGCGGCTACGTCGTGT
>CM020180.1:28352655-28367505 GCA_009805545.1 Oryza longistaminata | reverse complement strand
ACATGTATTATTTTGTTTCTGTTTCTGATTGGTTTCACCATGTATGATTTGTTTTCCAAATTAAAATATTGTTTCCAAATTGAATAAAGAATAGTGTGCCCGATTGGTTCTTTTTCTTTTTTCTTTTTTTTTCTGTTGTTAATGTGATACCGTCTCAGATTAGTGTGTCCGATTGTTTTTTTTTTGGCTGTTGTTAAGGTGATACCGTCTCAGATTGTGTTTTGTTTTTTTTCTTATTTTTCTCCAAATAATATGGGATTTTCTAGGCCATGAGAGCGAACGTGGAGGCTCCTTTTTCTATTCCTTTAATAATATAATAGATTTTTTCCTTCCCACCTCTCAACAACACACCCACTACAAAATGAATGGATGAAAAATGAGTGTTGTGTGAGCTACCCGCTTAATTGCATCGCTAGTAATGCGTCCCAATCCCTCAGATATAGCTAAGCTACTACCGTTTGTTTGTTTGTTTGTTGCGATCAAGACACAATTGAAATGTGGACACGTCTTCTGACCAAGTGACCAGACGTGCGTGTGCACAATGTTTTGTTCGTGATCAATTCATATGACATGACACATATCCAACTCCCAACATCTCGCCATAACCCATACTATAGGAGTAGTAGGAGTGAGGTGACTCGAGAAACCAAAATTTCTCTCTTGCAATCTCCACCACAAGCATGGCAGCTGATGCAATTAATGAACCTTAATCAAGCTTAGAATTTAGGAATGCCGGAAAAGCACTTGTGTGGTGTCGAATCGTAGGAAAATGACCCATCCATTAGGGCTAATTTTATAAATCCTAATTATCACAAATATTACACACAAGGAAGTGAACTTTCAATCGAAGTTTACAGCCACATTGTTTCGCCTATTTGTAGAATAAGCGAAACGACATTTTGGAAACGAAAAGTAATTTGTGAATAAAACTTTTATATATGTATTCTTAGCGATCTAAAACTAAAAACTGAAAAATAAACTTTGATGAAAAAAACCCTAAAATCAGTTTTAAATTTAAGGTTGAAAATTTAATTTTTGGTTGATAAGAATAAACATAAACGAAAAGATGATGCCCTAAGTGTGACAAGAGATGTACCGTCAACTTATGTCCTTTTAGCATGTATAATATTGTGTGTTCCGCCGTATAATTGAAAAAAAATTGCCCATCCTGCAAGTAAGAGAGGACCACTTATTAAACAGGGCAGTGAGAGCTAATGATGGAATCGGCGCGAAAGGACGGAGGAACTGTGCAAGCTAGAAAGGTGAGTACAACAAATTCCTTTCCGCTTTGAGCGGATTAAGCAAATTAAACAAGTGCTAATTAGAAGAAAGGCAATGGTCAAAGGTTTTGGGAGGAGATAAGCTAACATGCAGGGTCATGATTATGGCATGAAGCGACGTGCACCGGGGCCATGATTAGTACCCATGATTTCGCTCCTTCCGAAAGCAAGTGCCCGGCTAATTACCATGCCATTCGACACTCCCTCTCTCACACAGACACTAATCAACCTGTCCGGTTTGCTAAAGTCAGCGTGATAAACAGGATTACATGTGTTTTTTTTTTTGTACAGACAGAAATGTTAGGTGGAATGGTGGTTAAGAAATGGTCAAGTAATTTAGGTGGAGTGTTAAGATGTGGCATTGTCCATGTCTATTCGCTCAGCAGAAACTCTAGGTCTTCTCATAACACAAGAAACTCTAGGTCAGCTGTCTGATTAAGTCCGACCAGAACATATCCTCGAGCTGAATGCATGCATAAACAAATTAAAAGAACAGACTTGGGTTAGGTATGCAAGAGACAAAAACATAAACAAAAATGTTGCACATAGAGCACATAACCGCAGCTCTCGGCTCGGATTGCTTAGGTAAACAACACACGGTCGCACCTGGTGACATTTGCAGGGTCGTCATAGAACAACAGCTAATAAAATAATCCTCACAAAAAAATATGGTACAGTACCGGACGGGAAACTTGGGAGTTGAGCTGGCACGATTTAGCAGCATCTATGAAGCCAACTCATGAAGAAAAAGAGAAGGAGCAGCCCCAATTATGTGTATCATGTTGTTGTGATATGTAGACAGTAGATGCATGATAAATCTCATAAGCAGAAAATGAGAAGAGAAGTAAAACAACCACCACACATAAACACAAGAAATGGAATTAAGGAGAACGAATATGACCTTAAACTACTTCCCCAAAGTATTCCGCATTATCAACCAACCATCCATATGAAAGTCATTGGAGTGACAAAATAACTCACAGAGGGGGGCAAATGTTGACATAATAAAGGGCTAAGTTAGTTCTATAATAACAAAATGGCTCCCACAGATTATGTCCTCTCCTCGCGTAACACTCACTCCTCCAAGCAAAATAGTTAGGAAGCTAAGCGTTTGCGCCCAGCTCAACCCTCCCAGGATGGGCGTGGCCACCTCCCTGCGAACCTCCACCTTGATTGTTGTAATAAGAGTTGCCACCACCAGAGCGACCACCCCTGCCTCTGTTGCTGTACCCCCTCTGCTGGTAGTAACCAGGCTCATTATAGTAGTACCCACCACCCCCACCCCCACCCCGGCCATTCTGGTAGCCACCGCCGCCGCCACCACCACGACCATTCTGGTACCCGCCACCACCCATTCCTCGCCCCCCACGTCCACCACGACCTCCATTCTGGTAACCCCTCCTGCCACCACCACGACCACCACCACCGCGCTGGTTCTGGTAAGGCCGTCGAGAAGTGAACTGTTGATCTGCATTCCTCTCTTGTTCCTCCACGTCTGCTTCAAACTTCTCCTGCTCCACCTCTGCTGCTGAGAACTCTTCAGAAGGATTCACCGGGGCTTCATCCTCCTGAAGTTATGTAGTTAGTCAGTATGAGGAAACATATTGCATATAGAAATATCAACAAATCATTGGTAAATACCACATTCTGAGCATCAGCTACATTAGGCTGATTATCGTTGTAGATTTCTGTAGCCTCCGAAGCCGCCTCCTCCTGTCAACAAACAAAATATAAGATATCAGTAAACAAGATAGCCCGTGCCTCAAAAGAACTGACTAGGCAACAAACAAACTACGCCAACAAAACAAATTGATCACAACATTTGCTCACAGGATAATAGGCCTTCAGGTTTCCTAAGTCAAATCACATCCAAACTACAAAAAATATCTCTTGTAGAAATGCTTCTACAGTGTACTAGATGCAAAATAAGCTAATGACAATTTGGAGCAATTATGCCCACAAAAAATCCATCACAATCGATAATGGACATAATTCTAACCTCATAGTTATAGTGTGTTCTATCTAAATATTGCTCAGTCATACACGTAAACCAAAAGATGCAAGCTTTAGAATGCCGAAGATGTTGCAAACATCACAAACTTTATCAACGACTCTTCTAGCAAATACTACAAATAATAATATATAATGAGCTCACTATGCCAGCAATTTCAACAGTACTATATTACACAGGCACAATAAGAAAAAAAAAATCCACACATATGGCTAGACAGACAGTTTTGGGTTAAGTGCCCATTAAAAGCACAACTTTGGTCATACTAAAAAAGGATATCGATTCATAAGCATTAATAACATAAGAAAAATAAACCAAAGTCTTAGCGATGATGAAAATATATCCTTCATTTTGTTGCTTCCTACGAACTGATGTTAACTAGCAACATCGACAAATCGCATATACAAAGTATGTAGTCGTCAAAGTAATCTAATCTTTATCCTTCTCTAGACCTCCATTTGTTATTGCTGTTCCTAATTTAAAAAGACACAATTAAGTTATGTAAGGATGCATTATGGATTATGCGTACCACAGTTCTCAAAACACAATCTCTCGAAAAACTTTCTACATCAGCATTGCTTAGATAACTAGTTCTAAGCTAATCTTTTGGTTAATCCATCCATATGAACGATTGTCTATAATCTGTCCAATCATCCATAAAGAACAGAGCTTCAGTTTGCCATGTTCATCCACAAAAAAAATTATCATGCACAGATATGGACAAGATTGGCACTTCAAAGCTCAAAATATAAACAAGTACAGTGCTATTTGGCATTCCCCATCTGAGGGGACTCAGCTTATCCATGCGACAAAGCTAAAGGTAAAATTATATATAAATGCCCTGATGGGGCTCAATTTCCAGCATTTTGTTCAACCAAAAATAGAATTCTATCAGTTGTTCTATATTACATACTACAGATATTACCTTATAGCACTTATATAGCCAGAAGGGAGCTGATTAGATGTTTACTCAAATGAATAAAGACAAATAATAAAATAAAATATTTTTAAAACTCAGTCACACTTCAAGGCTCAATCATACAAAATCTATCAACCATCCTACAAGTGTGAAAAAGAAATAAGCATATAAAGCGTACATCTGATATTTGACGTGCAACAAGGTTATCCAACCTACCTCATTAGGATAAAAAAAAGGGAGGGTTATGCCTGAACCAACCATCTGTGGAGTGTACTACAGTGAAACAAAGTCCTTACTTTCAGGTTGTGTTCTATTCCTACAAATAGGAATGACAATAATACACACAACTTTTAGGTGCAAACCGATTTTTTTTTTCCATTTTATAAATGCACTACCCTTTCTCTAATTGCTTCACTCAGGTGTTATCAACTCGAAGAATGAAAACATGTATGACAGACACCCATTAAAGAAGTTGGCATGCCTAAATACTGCCGGAAGGGAGTTAATAGCATTTTTTTTGGACAAAATGAACTCCGAATGGTAGTTGCTATAAAAAAATTGCACAGTGGTTCAATATTATCTAATCATTTTTCTGCAATGAACATTGATCGTGTGCTCATAAGAAATTTACCTAAAATTCATAGCAGAACTCCAGAACTATCACAATAAGGTAAATCTAATATGGTATGACTGTTGTCTGCAATAAGTTCTAGTCTTTATTTGTTGATGGTGACTTCAGATGTGATGAAACAAGAGCTCTAGACAGAACAATATGTAAATGGGAAAGCAGCACTAGCTAATAATGGGCACATGTTCAGCATGGAAAACTGGGTCATACAGAAAGCAATCAGCAATCCTATGTAGTAAATTAAATTGATCTGAATACATCATATAGACACAGATGCAATTTGGTGTGTTCATAAAATCCATCAGAACAGGATGTTCATGCCAACTAGATCAGTAGACTGTAAACCTAGTTGCACATGACTGAGAACAAATAAAAACAATTATAAACATATCCACATTGAATTACATCACTTTATAATGATTTTAGAATAAATATAATCACCATTGTCAGTACTGTTTAGTGGTTATCGGTGGGTTTTTGGATGAACCTATAAAAGAATAAGTAGGAACTCAAAGTTTAATATGCAAATTGCAGGCACCAAGCAAATTGGTAAAAAATGCTTGTCAAGGATGCATGGCTGTACAATAGATAATATTCACAGTCAAAAAGCAGTAAAATAAAAACTGTTGTCAGTCTAAAACTTGAAAATATGCGGCATCAGATAAGCAATACTTCAGCATAACAATATACAAGGAGTATATTATTGCAGACAAAGCATATAAAACTGAAGTTACACAAATTGAAAAGGAGAAGATTTTGCAGATCAAATCCATCCATGGGGCTTAACTGGTCAAAAAAGAACATGTACAGAAAAAAAATAGATCTTTTAAGGACCGTATAAAAAATATTAAACATAAAAAGTTCACGGAAGTTGTAATTTTCAACCCTCGACATCTTATATCATGCTTTCAAAATGATAGCAGGCAAGAGAAACATAGTAGTATATTTGCCTACCACAAAATAATTGATTAGAGATACACTATTGTAAAGCATATCAATTTCCAACAGCGGCAAAATCGTTGGTAACTATATAGTGGAATGCTCATGCTTTTTTACTTCAGATATCTGTGACATAGGACCCAGAATAATACAAATATCATGGTGTAGTACAAACAAAGAGTGGCAAGTTAAATGGGATACATGAACCTTTTCTAGCATAATTCTCCCACACAGGCACTAACTGTCATTTGTCATCAAATAAACCATATGCAAGTTATCTAACTGAAAGCTTTTGATAAACACAATTTGGATCTAGCTTACAATCTCTACCCCCAAATGAAGTAATTATCCACAGTTGATCATAATAATAGCACTAGACAACAAAATCAGACCAGATATAATAGTACAAGCAGCAGCAATAATAACATATCGTACTGCATCAAATCCATCATCAATCCACAGCATGATAAAGTTAGCAGGACAACAATCATTGGGCCACGCCAAGTAAAGTTAATTGGCAACAAAAGAACAAATATTTTTTCACCTTGTGTCCCTCAGCCTGGCTCTCTTCCACAGCCGGCGCCTCTGGTGACACAACCATGCTCTCCTGCACAGCAGCCGACAAATCGACCGTAGCCCCCATCTCCGGCATCTCCGGTTGCGCTGTGTAGTAGTCTGAAGCCATGATCTTGTCCAACTTCGCCCTAACCGCTGCATCTGTAACCAAACAAAGCATTACGGATATATATAAATCATCCAATCAGCAGATAAAATAAAACAACATAATAAACAAAACCCCCTATACTTACAAGTGATGATGGATTCGGGGTGGATTGGCTCATCGGCACGGCGAAGCCAGAGGCGGGCGTGCTGCGCGCAGGACTGGAGCGCGTCGCGGTGCGAGACGCCCACCGCCGCGGCAGGGCGCGAGGCGGCAAGGGCGGCCAGAGCAGACACCTTTCGAGATCGGACTGGTGCAGCAGGTCGCCGCTCCTCCGTGCGTAGTCGTAGGTGATGCAGCAGTCCCGCTCCTGCGGCGGCGCGCCATAGTGGCGACGAACTCGGTCTGCGGCTTGAGGTCGAAGAGGGTGCCGAAGTAGATGAGCGCGAGGAGATCCTCGACGACGGAACGAGATCGCGGCGGCGCGCGGAGCGGAGGCGGAGGAGGAGGCGGGGGGGCGGCGCGGCGCGGAGGAGGAGGAGGGGGAGGGGCGGGGCGGGAGGAGAGCTCCTCGGCGAGGGCGGCGGCGAGAGGGGGCGCGCATCCGCTCGAGCTCGTCGATGAGCGCGACGACGACGGGCTTTGGATCGGAGCACCTCCTCCTGCTCCTTGTGAGCTTCCTCCCGCCGGCGAGCGACTCCTCCATCTGGAGGATCCGGTTGTGCTTCTTCCGCAAGCGGCGGAGCCGCTTGAGACGACGCTGAGGTCGGCCCGTCGGTGGCCTCGCGCGCCGCCGCCATCGCCGCCGCCGCCGCGGCGGCGGGGCCGAGGAGAGGAGCCGGTGGGAGGCGGCCATCTGGCTAGGGTTTTGGGGATTGGGCTTGGAGATGGAGCGGCGAGGGGGTGGGAGGCGATGGGTGGAGGCCGCGTGGGAGAGAGATTTATGGGGGAGAGGAGAGAGAGGCCGCCGGTAGGGCATTTGGTTGGGCGGATGGCGTTGCACGAATCTCAAAGCGGTGTTGCCATTGCCGCCTCTCGCTACTTCCTCACCGGTGGTGTGCCGCTTGGACTTTGGACCCACCCTGGCCTTTGTTCTAGAGTCTTCTTTCTTTGTGTTCAAGTACTTCTTTCTTCCTCTCAGCTCGGTTATAGACGTTTGATTTCCAACTTATTTAAATCTGATTAAGATTATGTATAAATTATATAATATTTATAATATCAAATTAGTTTTATTTAATATATTGAATATATTTTATAATAATTTATTTGAGTAAAATATTATTATTTTTTTCTACAAACGAGGAAACATAAAGCAAGGTTTGACTTCGACAAAGTCAAAACGTGAAACGGGAGGCAAGTAGAGAGTAGTTGTTCTCCTAGATATTGTTTTTTTTTTTTTTACATTTTACTTTTTTTTAAGAAAAAGAGTAAATTGAAATGGATATACTCTCTCTACTAACCAGTAACTAGACGTTTGTTGGAAGAATTACATTAATACATATTACACGCGCGTTTGACAATTCAAGCGAAAATTATTGGTTTTTACCACTTTCCATCGACGTTTGTCATCGAGAGAATGGCTTTCTTACCTCGCCGAGCTTGGCAAGGTCCGGCAGATCGGTGGCGTCCACGGATAAACACACGATGGGAATGGTTAAAAATGACCATCGAGGCAGAGACTACCGCCACGAGGAAGACGGATGTTGTGGTAGCACTTTAGGCCTGAGCCCACTAAGGCCCACCAGTTCATGTGCAGGACTGACACTTATGCGGCCCACAAGGCCCATGTCAGTACAATTAACTGTGGGATAGCGTCGAGCATTTTCATTCATTTTGCCGAGTGGTCTGTCACACTTTTGTTGCCAAAAAAAAACCTTAAAAAAAAAACCTATACCAAAATTTTAGCAGAATTTCTTATATAGTTACCAAAATTTGCGCAAACTAAATGTAAGCCACTTTTTTAGTAACTTTACCAAAATTTGGTAAGGTTGAAATGGCCACCAAAGTGAACAGGCCCTTAGGTTTTTTTTGACATTAGGATCGTGCGTGTATCCCTGCCGGAGATGAGCTTGCAAACTCAAAAGCATTGGCGAGCCGCCTAACGTATTACCCATTGCGACTGCAATATCGCAGCACTGCCATACACATTCCCAGTCATGCAACGAAGAAGAAAGGCCCATCATTCGCTTACACGTGGAATAAACAACACGGACAATTTATAAAAAAAAATAATTTTGTGAATTAAAACTTTTATATATCGTGGTCCGACATTATTTATAAATAAAGATAATTTTGTGAATAAACTTTTATATATGTGGTCTAGCAATTTGAGGAAAAAAAAACTGAAAAAAAAACTTCGAAAAAAAAAAACCCCCTCAAAATTGCTCCAAAATTAAGCTCCAAACTTAAAAGTGAAAACATTTGGGCTGACATCGATTTCAACCATGGTGGCACCAATGCAGATCCACAAATTTAATCGCGTATTTCTATACGCGCCAGTCCGCGTCAATCAACAAGTCCCTACCATTTTCTTCTCCCACGCCTGCGCGTTGGCGTGGCGTGGGCATGCTGTTCTTGCCGCGTTCTCAACGACGACGATTCATCACAAACCATGGTGCAGTTGTCCACGCGACCGCGCATGCAACCCACGCGACACTATCATCACACAATTATTATACTCCACAATTTGCTTCTCGATCTTTGTCGCTCGATCGACGACGACGATTCCCACAATTGTCCAAGTCCAAGTCGAGCTCTCTTCATCATCCCCGGCGGAGAGCGGCCGCGGCGGAGGCCACGAAGGCGCCCGCGGTCGTTACGACGCGGGAACGCCGCCGGCGAGGAGGAACCCGTCGAACGGGTGGGAGAGCGGCGGCGAGGCGCGCGTGGCGGCCGCCGAGCACCTGCATGCCGTACATCGAGCACTGGGACACCATGTCGTTCGAGCTCCTCTGGTGGAGGCGCACCGGGAGGTGGGACGGGGGCCGTTCACCGGCGTGCTGAGGCGCCGCGCCGGCATCCCCAGCGCCGGCGAGGCGCTCGCCAGTGCCAGCGTGCTGGCGAAATCCCACCTTGGCGCAGCTGATCCTGGCTCACTCCACCACCTGATGCAAAATTGCAACCTCTCTCTTTTCTACTGCTTGCTATCTTGATCGCGCCGATCGAGCTGTTTTATTATCTTATTGACTGACATGTGAGTGTAATAGACCTTGGATTCATATGTCAGTGATAAAGTCACGGTGACTTTAAACGCAGAGGACTCGATCAAAAGTATATGTGTTTTGTGTTTCGTCATGGAGAAAATAACTTAAATAATTTCTTTCAGCAAACCGACGGAAAAACTGAATTTCTATAGGTGTACGTTGTGTAGCCCACAAAAATATTTTCTGACCGTAGTTTCACATTTTTCCTGGTGGTTTTCGGCCAATGTAGACTAGAAGTCTGGTAATGAATTATTGTATGATGATGTGTGTGCTGCGTGCGCCTCAATGTTGTTCCGTTATGTATCACTAATACAGTAGTATTGATTAACATCATAAACAAATTATATCTACTCTACACAATAAATTGAATCAAGACATAAAAAACTACTTTTATCATCTCCATATTATTTCACTCATTGCTTAAAAGGCGCCAAGCATGAATATCAAGCATGAGTATGTATTGTTGAGTTGAGATGGTCCGAGTAAGAGATTATCGTTGAAATAGAGCTCAACTGGCATACTTATAAAATCATCTCTCCGTCCCATAATATAAGGGATTTTGAGTTTTTGTTTGCACTCTTTAATCACTCGTCTTATTCAAAAAAAATTTAGAATTATTATTTATTTTTTTGTGACTTGCTTTATTATCCAAAGTACTTTAAGCACAGCTTTTTGTTTTTTTATATTTGCACAAATATTTTGAATAAGATGAGTGGTCAAACAGTGCAAGTAAAAACTCAAAATCCCTTATATTATGGGACGGAGGGAGTATAAAATTATGCTCCATGCTTCTTTTGAGGAGCACAACTATGAACTATGAATCAAGGTATCGAAGAAAAAAACCTTAGCAGCTGCAGTTGGCTTCACCCGACTGTAATGGGGCTACAGTTGGCTTCACATGGTTTATTTTTGGTACATATGCAATTCTCTCTATTAAAAAGACATCTATATTTCATGATAATGATAATAAATAGTAATGGTAGGCGAGGAGAAAAAGTTTTTTTTTTATATGATAGATATTCTGATTCTTTAGTTGTTAAAATTTATGATTTATTTTTCTTATAGTTATGTTAAAGTATACTTACCCTTAAGCATCAGATAATTTCAGACTTTCAATTGTGCAGGGTACAGCAGCAGAACAAACCTGTCAACTTTAATTTCCTCCGTCCGTCAGTACGTGCTGAGAGCGGCGACAATGCAACATGAACCAGCTTCTCCCAACAGCACCCGGGGGCCTGGCCCCACCTGTCATCCCCTTTCTCCCGAGCGGTAGAGAGGACACGCTCTTTTGACGTGCCAAAGCGATCGAGCTAATCTCTCTCTCGTATACTTATACTCGTATCACACTTGCTCAGAAGGAAGCTAGCTAGAGTGATTGGGAGAAGTAGGCGTGCAAGCTGATCGATCCATCGATTTGGCGATGCATTTCCAAGCCGCCTTCTTCCTCTACTTCCTCCTCGACCTCGGCGGCTACCGCAGCGACGTCCTCTCCGTCTCCGACCTCGAGCCGCCCTCCGACGGCCTCTTCGTCGTCGGCCTCACCGGGGGCCTCGACGCCGACGAGCTAGCCGCCGTGGCGCTCCAGGGCCACGACCTCTCCCTCGCCGGCTTCGCCAACCGGACGCGCCACTGGCACGCCTTCCGCGGCCGCGAGGGACTCGTCCCGTCCGCGGCCAGCGTCCTCCCCTTCGGCGGCGACACCTACCGCGACCTCATCGGCGGCATCCGGAACCTCCCGGCGTCCCCTCGGCCGCGCCGACCATTGTGGGCGCGCCCGCGTGGCTCTCGCTCCTACGACCCGGCTGCGTTCGCCGGCGAGGGCGACGAGGTGGAGGGGCTGCGGCGGCGCTGGCGGGCTGGTGGACGGTGATGATCAGCGAGGGCGGCGCGGGTGAAGCCATCAACGAGACGTCGCGGTCGTGGACGGACCTAGCGAGGTCGGTTGCGGGGCGCACGTCGCCGCACTCTGATGCACCGTTACCGACATGCGCATTCCGCGTCCAGTCGCGCATCTGGGCACCAGGCCGCTCCTCCACTTCGGACGGAGGTGGAACCGGGCCCGTTCACCGAGCTCGTGAGGAAGGACGCCGGCATGACGGCCAGGCGCGGGGAGGACGTTTGCCGCGCAGAGCGTGTCGCACCTATCGTAACCCTCTCGCCTGCGATCGGAACGTCGACCTGGGAGCTGCAGAACTTGCTCACGGCAGTACTTCGACTCACTGCGTGCTTGTTCCTAGCCTACCCTTCTGCTCTTGCTGCACTGCATGCATTGCTTGTTGCTTCGTCGTCTCACGAGGGCTGCCTACAGTCTCTGAATTCAACTAATATGTATGTGTGTGAATGTGAATGTTGTCGTTTTGTTTCAGATCAAGTGTTATAGAACTTAATGTGGTGAGTCGCCTCGACGATATATTATGCGTAATGTTTTGTCTGTGCTGTACTGATGACATTTTGTGCTTCGTGGGTTAAGCGCGGGCCCTGGGCACTGGGGCCAGCCAGGGGCCGCGGGGGGTCTTCCGTTTCATAACAGGATTGGTATTGTGATGGTTAATCCAAATTAACATTCAAGCATCAAATTTCATGAATCAAACTGCACCTTTGAGCAGCTGGCTGACACATCACATCTACAGCAAACAGCTGCAGCTTCAACATACTATAAATATTTTTGTGTGAGAGAATTGCTTTTTTCTTTTTTTCTAAGCTAGGCAGAGTGACTGCCAGTCAATTGGGGTGGTTTCGTTCTCCAAACAAGCAAAGCCAGTCAATACTTATTCCTAACTTAACCAAATTAACTGAAAAGTGGTGGCATATCTTAAAAATGGGATATTCACACAATGTTGTACTTATAGTCCATGTGGTCTGTACTTAAATATCAAGTGTGCTCTAAGATGCAAACCCATAAATTCTTTGTTGTCTTCCCATGGAACGCAATCAGCAACCACATAATCCCTTCGGTAGTTTAATTTTGCCCTCCCTATTGGTTCCGCTGATCCCCACCTTTATTACCCTGTAAGCCCTTCAGGAACAGTGGGTTGTACCGGGGTTAAAGGTAATGGTTATCATATTTAGCCCATTAACATTATGCAGTGAGCTTCTTCCTTTCCTATACATCTCTCTATCTTCTAAATCTGAATTAGTAACCTGTAACCTCACAATGCCAACAAATTTAGCCAACTGCAAAACATAGGTGACTTTCTATAGCTCCACCAAGGAGTGATGCCAGGAAAAAGGTCTTCTCTACTATCGGGTTGATCCATCCAGAAAGCTTCTCCAATCACGACATCCTATGTTGCATTGAGTAAAGCCAGTTTAGACATCATCAAGTATTCTCACCCCACTTTAGCCATCATGCTAGCTTTTTTAAGTACGTAACAAAATTAATTGTGTGTCTATATGAGCACGTTCAGGTCAAGTTTCCAATCCAACTATACACTCATTCATTCTTCCCTAAAATGGAAAATATTTTGGGAGCAATTTTTCAGGAATCCGAACAACGCAAGTCTAAGCCTTATTAGTATAGTTATCTTTCACCGGAGTGATATGGGAGAGGAAATTATACAAAAACTACTCGGAAAGTGTTGCCAATTTGTATCCCATGTGGGATATTAAGTTATCTTAATTGTCAATTTAAATATTACTGTCATTGGCAAGCCATTGATATTGATCTGATATATCACTGCGCAGGCATTGTATTATGATCGTTCCTTAATATTCCTTTCCCGTTGCTTGAAAGACTACTGGGAGTATTTCACTTCTTATTATCTACTGACCTTAACACTGATGGCAATACAAAGCGTGGTCTATCCTTTCACCATCAGTAAGGTACAATAGTTTACGTACACGATGTATTGATTTCTTCTACTTTCAGACTTTACGTGCCAAAAGCAACTTGCAACGACCCTCCTGTGCGTGTGTACGATGATAATGGTAATAAGTCTCTTCAATGTGTTGCCGTAATCTATCTTGATACAATGTCTCAATAGTGTTAATTCTCTTGAACCAGACTTGAGCAATTGTGTACTCAATCCAGGCATCATGGTCAGGCGCCGGCGTAAGCACCGCCATATTTCTAGTTTTTTTTCTTTTTTTTAAAAAAAGCCATTGAATGTTAGCAGTCTAGGAGCCAATGCATGTGAAAACATTGGCGGAGAGTTTTTTCTTCCTTCTCATAGCTAGCCTAATGCTAAGAGGGACACACTTTTTCATGGCGCGACCACAAATATTGTAGGCGGAGCTAGGCTTTTGTTGGCACGCGGTCAGACGCGGCCCGCAAGCAACGGTTTGACCGCGTCCAATACACTCGGTGGCTAGATCCGGCACTCAAGCAACGTTCTGACGCGGCATTTACACGGACTGTTAGACCGGCCTGCAGAGCAAACAACCAGTAACTTTATGAAATCTTCACAATTCTCTCTACGAAATTTTAAATCTAACATGCCCAAATTTGAGGTTGTAAACAGCTGCTATTCACGCATTCAACCATTCATCCTCCTGGTGCAGTTGCGCCAACGCAAATTGCGAGGATCATCACTACCACCACTACACATATTATAGGCTTTGCTTTGTGCTGGGAGAGGCCAACCACAAGCTTACGGGAGCTGCTGCTAGCCTAGCTCGATTTCACCATGGCGAAACTTTCCAGGCCGCTCGCTGCTCCTCCTCTTGCCCTCCTTCAATCTCGCGGCCACCGCGGAGAGGTTTCTTGCTCCGGTCTCGGCGGCAGCAGCCAGCAAGACCCGCCCGGGCGACGACCTGGTCGTTTCTCAAAACTGCGTAGCGGCCGGCGGCGACGGCGACGGCCACCGTCCTGGCCATGCAACCGCACGACAATCCCTTCGCTGGCTTCACCAACGGGGAGCCCACCACGGCACGTTCTTCCCGCGGCCGGACGAGGACGCCCATCCCCAACACGCCAGCGCGGTCCTCCCGTTCCGCCAAACACCTTTACCGCGACCTCATCGGCGGCCTCCACCAAACGTCCCCGAACACCCTTGCCCGTGGCCTCGGGGGCAGCGAAAGCCCCGGGGCCCGCGGCGCGAGAGCTCCCGCGGCTCACTGCAGCTCGTGCCTTCGGGCCTTTTTCCTACCCCGTGTACCGCGGACGCCCGGCCGCCGGGCGTAGGGAGGGACGGCGGCCGGGTCTTGAAGCGGTGCGCCGCGTGGCGCGCTGTCTGCGTTGCATGTTCACGCAGGCCCCTGGCTGAACATT
>CM020180.1:28334529-28349935 GCA_009805545.1 Oryza longistaminata | reverse complement strand
ACCCGCGGCCTCGCTGATCATCACCGTCACCGCCGCCAGCGCCGCCCGAGCTCCTCCACCTCGTTGCCCTCGGCGGCGAACGCCGCCGGGTCGTAGGAGGAGAGGCACGCGGCGGCGCGCACCATGGCGGCGCGGGCCGAGGGGGACGCCGGGGAGGTTCCGGATGCCGCGATGAGGTCGGGTAGGTTGTCGCCGCGAAGGGGAGGCGCTGGCCGCGGACGGGACGAGGCCTCGCGGCCGCGGGAAGGCGTGCCAGTGGCGCGTCCGGTTGGCGAAGCCGGCGAGGGAGAGGTCGTGGCCCTGGAGCGCCACGGCGGCTAGCTCGTCGGCGTCGAGGCCCCCGGTGAGGCCGACGACGAAGAGGCCGTCGGAGGGCGGCTCGAGGTCGGAGACGGAGAGGACGTCGCTGCGGTAGCCGCCGAGGTCGAGGAGGAAGTAGAGGAAGAAGGCGGCTTGGAAATGCATGGCGCCAAAATCGATCGATCGATCAGCTTGCACCCCTACTTCTCCCGATCTCTCTAGCTAGCTTCCTTTCTGGAAGAAGCCGATCAACGAGACCGTGTCGAGCGGGTGGTGCGGGGAGGCCCGCGTCGCCGCCGAGCACCTGCCGTACATCGAGCACTGGGACACCATGTCGTTCGAGCTCCTCCGCTTCAGGCGCACCGGGAGGTGGGACGGCCCGTTCACCGAGCTGCTGAGGAAGGACGCCGGCATCGGCGGCGCGGAGGAGGCGGGCGCCGTCGCCGGCGTGCTGATCGATCGCGACCTGGAGGAGCTGCAGCTTGCTCACGGCATCTGATCACTGCAGCTTGCAGTGCTTGCTTGCTTCATCGTCTCACGCGCGGCTGCTCGCTGAATAAAAATATTGTTGTGTGTTGTGATGTTGTGTTTTGTGTTTTCAGATCAAAGTGTTTAGAACTTAATTTGGTGAGCCGCCTCTGACGATTATTATGCAGTAAATGTTTTGTGCCTCAGTGCTGTTTACTGATGGGAGTTCCGTTTCATACAGATTGGTATTGTGATGGTTAATCCAAATTAAATTCAGCATCAAAATTTCATGAATCTAACTGCACCTTTGAGAGTGTTGACACATCACATCTACAGCAAACAGCTGCATGCTCGACATACTGTAAAAAAAAAAAATGGCACCAATGAAAACAGGAGCGACATGAGAATTGCAGGTATCAGAAAAAAAGAACTGCTGGATATGTACAGTGGTAACAGATTTGATACTCCAACTTACTGGACACATTAAATTATATGTACAGAGTGAACCTGATATATATAGAGACGATTTCTATCACCAAACCACACAACTCCACAAACATAAAACCGAACACATTGGGACAGAACAAGGCATGAGGATCTGGGCATTAGCCAAACTCATCCTAGGCCGGCCACACGCTTCTGAAATGATCAAACAGAAGCATCGAACAAATTTCTCAGTTTTCCTTCAGCCAATCCAAATGGCTCCACGGATCATTGGATGATTCAAATTCACACGATATGTTTCAATGTGTTTACCACCACATCATGGATAACTGTTTTAATCATTCGGGTGGACACCCACGTCACGGGGAAACAGATCATGCGCGAAAAATGTTGTACTAACCTTTTCTCTCCCGGTAGCCGGCGCCATGCCCCCACCTGTCATCGGCTCTACTTTTCACCTTCGCGGTCAAAGAGATTCGCTCACGCCGATCGCGCGCGGCGAGCCACCGCCTCCGGCAATAAACTCGCCGCACACCTGCCACTCCGCCGAGATCGCCCGCCGCCCTCTTGCCGGCGGATAAATCGCCGCCCACTTGCCCAAGGTTTGCACGCATTCCTCACTCCTCTCCATGGCCGCCGCACCATTCCTCTTCGTCCTCCTCCTCCTCCCGCTCGTCTCTCTCAGCGCAGGGGGCACGTCGAGCTGTCCCCCACGAGCCTGAGGGGCAAGCTGTCCATGGTGGACCTGCTCGACTTCGGGAGCGGCGCCGGGGCGCTGGCGGTGAGCGTCGACACCATGTTCGTCGCCGGCTTCGCCAACTGGAGCGGCCACTGGCACGCCCTGCGCGGCAGCGACCACCTGTTCCACCGCGGCGACCACCACCACCAGCGAGCACGGCCCCTGCTGCTCCGGCCGATTCGCGCGGGCCGTGCTGGAGGCCAGCCGGATGGGAGGGCGCCCGCCGGGGAGCAGCCCGGATCGCCGACGAGCACCGCCGTACATCGAGCACTGGGACGCCATGTGGCACGAGCTCGGAGGTGGAGGCCGCGCGAGTGGGGCCGTTCCCCGCGTGCGGAGCGCGCCAGCATCGGCAGCGCGGAGGAGGCGCTCGCCGTCGTCGGCTGGACGTTCCGGCAGTCGGCAAAAGCTGCTCGGCGACGGCTCGGCGGCGGCGATGTGCCGCACTGAGTCTACTGACCTCTATGATAAACTGTTAAAGTTAGTTGTAGAGTAGTAGTAATAACGTTTCCATTAGCGACAAGTTCTCGTTCATTTGTGTATGTGTGTGAGTCCACAATTTCCAGCAGCAGATCAGCTAGCGCCTGTGTTCGATTGTTGGGGTTGGGAACCCATCCCCTCAGCACGGAAAACGGAGCCGTTCATTAGCGCGCGATTAATTAAGTATTAGTTATTTTTTTAAAAAAAGGATTAATTTGATTTTTTAAATAACTTTCGTATTAATTTTTTTTAAAAAAAATGCATCGCTTAACAGTTTGAAAAGTGTGCGCGTGAAAAATGAGGGAGTGGAGGTTGGGATCCTGATGGAACGAAAGCGGAAAAAATGCTGTGTTGTTACGTTTTCGTGATTATGGTGTGTGCTATCAGCATTCGACCAGTTCAAAACAATATTTTTGCGTGAGAGAATTGCTTTTCTTCTTTTCTAAGCTAGGCAAGGTGACTGCAGTTATTGGGGGTGGTTTCTTCTTCGAACAAGCAAGCCAGATCAATACTTATTTCCTAGCTTAACTAGCTTAACAAACTGAGAAGTGGTTGCATATTTAGAAAAAGATAATCACATAATGTTATTACTCACAGTCTATGTGGTCTGTACTTAAATATCCAGGTGCTTAATGCAAACCTATAAATTCTTTTGTTTCTTCCCATGAAACGCTAATTTTCCCTATTGGTTTGTTGCTCCCCACCTTTTTTAACCCTATACCCTTCAGGACAGTTGGTTGTACCGTGGTTTAAGGTAATGTTATTATATTATAGCCATTATATCTTAAGTGAGCTTCTTCCTTTCTATGCATTCGTCTATCTTCTAAATCTGAATTAGTATAACCTGTAACCTCACAATGCCAAAATATTTGCAACTGAAAACATAGGTGACTTTCTATAGTCCACCAAGGAGTGATGGGAGGATAAAAGTGGTTCTTCTCTACCATGGTGATCCATCCCAGAAAGCTTCTCCAATCACTACATCCTATATTGCATTGAGTTAAAGCCATTTTAGACACATCAAGTATTCTCACCCACTTTAGCATATTGCTAGCTTTTTTTAGCACTACAAAATTAATTGTGTTGTATATGCAGAGTTCAGGTCAAAATTTCCAATCCAACTATACACTCATTCATTTCTTACCTAAAAAGGAAATATTTGTGTGGAGCATTTCCAGAATACGAACAAGCAAAGTTTTATATAGTATCACAACTGTCTACCCTTTTTAGTATAGTATTCCTTTTCACCAGAGTTGATATGGGAGTGAAATTACAAAACTACTCAAAAGTGTTGTAATTTTGCATCGATGTGGGATATTTAAGTATCTTAATCTATCAATTTAAAATTACTGTCATTGGCAAGCATCGATGATTGGTAAGCATTGATATGATCGTTCCTTAATATCCTTTCCTTTGCATTGAAAGACTACTGGGAAGGAGTATTCGCTTCTTATCACTGCTTAACACTGATGCAATACAAAGCTGGTCTGATCCTTCACAATCAAGTGACACAATAGTTTATCGGTACACGATGTGTTGTTTTTTCTACTTTCAGATTTATGTGCCAAAGCAAACTTGCAAACGACCTCCTGTCGTGTGTACGAGATAATGGTAAATAAGTCTCTTCAATATGTTGAGATAATTATGTTTGATACAATGTTCAATTGTTAATTCTCTTGAACCAGTTTGAGCAATTGTGTATACTCAATTCAGCTGCATCATGGTCAGGCGCGGCAATATTTCTAGTTTTTTCTTTTCAAAAAATGCATGATGTTTAGCAGTCTAGGAGCATACGTGTGAAAATTGCTAGAGTTTTTCTTCCCTTTCTTTAGCTGCCTAACGCTAGGAGGGACACGCTTTTTTCATGGCGCGACCAAAATATTGTAGACGAGCTAGGCTCTTGTTGGCACGCCGATCAGACCGGCCCGTAAGCAACGGTCTGACTGGCCAATACACGGCGGTTAGACCGGCACTCAAGCAACGGTCTGACCGGCATTACACGGCTGTTAGACCGGCCCTGCAGAGAAAACCAGTAACTTTATCAAATCTTCACAATTCTCTTCAATTTTAAATCTAAATGCCAAATTTAGGTGTAAACAGCTCAATCAGCATTCAACCAGTTCATCCTCCTGGTGCAGTTGCCCAACGCAAATTGCGAGGATTCATCACTACCACACTGCACATATATAGCTTTGCTTTGCTGAGGAGAGCATCATTAGGGAGCTAGCTAGCTCGATCTCACCATGGCGAACTTCCAGGCCGCGCTGCTCCTCCTCCTCCTCCTCCGCTTCCTCCTCAATCTCGCCGGCCACCGCGGAGAGGTTCTCTCGGTCTCGGCGGCGCAGCAGCAAGACCCACCCGGCAACGACCTGGTCTTTCTCAAACTGCGTAGCGGCGACGGCGGCGACGGCGACGGCACCGTCCTGGCCATGCACCGCCACGACATCTCCTTCGCCGGCTTCACCAACGGGAGCCACCACTGGCACGTCTTCCGCGGCGACGAGGACGCCATCCCCAACGCCAGGCGCCTCCCGTTCCGCAACACCTACCGCGACCTCATCGGCGGCCTCCACCACGTCCCCGGCCTGCCGCTCGGGAAAGCGGCCGCGGCGCGGGCCGCCGGGGTGCTCGCCTCCTACGACCCCGACGCCGCAGGAGGGGACGGCGGCGGTGAAGCGGGC
Organism: Oryza longistaminata; assembly: GCA_009805545.1. NCBI lineage: Eukaryota > Viridiplantae > Streptophyta > Magnoliopsida > Poales > Poaceae > Oryza > Oryza longistaminata. The sequence goes on along the minus strand of CM020180.1, from coordinate 28,344,823 downwards.
GGGGCGGCGCTGTCGGTGATGTCACCCAGGCCCTCGGCTGGAGCCGATCAGGGAGACGGTGTCGAGCGGGTGGGAGAGCGGCGAGGCGCGCGTGGCGGCGGAGCACCTGCCGTACATCGAGCACTGGGACACCATGTCGTTCGAGGTCCTCCGGTGGAGGCGCACCGGCGAGTGGACGGGCCCTTCACCGAGGTGCTGAGGAGGCGCGCCGGCATCCGCAGCGCCGGCGAGGCGCTCGCCATTGCCAAGCTGCTCGCGAACCGCAGCTTCGTGCAGCTGCTGCTGGATCACAGCCACAGCGCCTGATACTTATATATATTCTGCATTGCCGGGTGCTGTTTCTCTGAATAAAACGTTGCTCTCTATGCTCTAGTGTCAGTTCGTGTGTCACCGTGATGTCCTGTGTTCGTTGTTCCCTTTCTGAATGGATGATCTTAAATTTACTGTGTTTGATTTGAGTCCTATTGTGGTGGTTGTTTTCCAGATCATATCACGCGCCTGTTACAATGAGAACCATTTGATTAATTATGGGGTTTCCATTTGATCTGAATGAGTCACAATTTCTTCTTAAACTGGAGGGACGTTAGTTTATTTGATCCAAATCGGCATCACGCTGTGTTGCCTTTTTTGTTCCAACAAAAAAAACTTATGGATATGTGCCTGCAGGTATATGTCAGAGACGTAAACCATTTTCCATCACCTTAAAAAAAACACGAAAACTCCATTGTCAATTCAAATCAGCAATCAAATTTCACGAATTAAGTTTCGCTTTGACAGTTCACGCACCTACATACTTCACATCCATTCTGCCAGCAACAACAACAATTTTCAACATGCAGTCAAATGCAGATGTCACCACTCACCAAATGCAGCAGTATCTCTACCACCAGATTATAATTTCTTTTGATTTTGAAAAAGTAAATACTTCAAGACTAAGTTAAAACAAATTAATCATATTTAACAAAAATTAGTTTCATTAATTCAATAATAAATTTAATATCGAATATTTCATACATATTTGTCTTGGGTGAAAATGTTACTGTTTTTCTAAATTGACAACTTAAAATAGTACTTTGACCAAAATACATAAAAATGATTGTAATCCAAAATGGAGGGAGTATGTGATTTTTTTTTTTTTTAGTTTTTACAGCGCGTTGTCAATAGAGATTCGGGCACGCCGATCCGCACGCCGGCGCGCCCGCCTCCGGTCTCCGGCGACAAAATCGCCGCTCACCTGCCAACCCACTCCACCGCGCCCGCCGGCTACAAAATCGTCGCCACTTGGAAGAACCGAGCCACTGGCTAGCTCTCCAGGTTTGTTGCACGTACGACGCCATGGCGCCGCGCTCTCCTTCTTCCTCCTCCTCCCCTCCCGCCGGCGCCGCTCCTGCTTCTCCCCCTCGCCGGGAACCTCCCGGCGGCCGTTCTAGGCGAGGTGCGAGTCGAGCGCGACCTGATCTTGGTGGACCTCCAGGACTACGGCACGGCGTGGGACGCTCGCCGTGAGGCCCGACGTCTTCTCCGTCGCCCGGCTTCGCCAACCGGACCGGCCACTGGCACGCCCTGCGAGGCCACGAGCACCTGTTCCGCGGCCCGGGCGACCCCCCTCTCCCTTTCGGCAGCAGCTACGGCGACCTCGTCGGCGGCGTCGACAAACCTGCTCGGCCTCCCCCTGGGGTCGCCCTTCACGAGCTACGCCACCGTGGTGCTCTCCGGCTACGGCGGCGGCCGAGGCGGAGGCGGCGGGTGAAGCGGGCGCTGGCGACGCTGGCGTGGTGATCTGCGAGGGGCAGCGGCTCCACCCGATCCTGGAGGACCATCCTGACGCGGGGGCGCGGGGCGCGCGTCGCCGCCGAGCACCTGCCGTACATCGAGCGCTGGGACGCCATGTGGGACGAGCTGAAGCGGTGGCGGAGGACCGGCGAGTGGGGCGGCGGGCCGTTCGCGGCGAGCTGAGGGAGCGCGCCCAGCATCGGCAGCGCGGAGGAGGCGCTCGCCGTCGTCGGTGGGACGTTCCGGCAGCTGCCGCTGGGCGACGGCTCCATCCCGGCGATGTGCCGTGCCGAGCTCTGATTAACCTGGCAACAAGAAGAAATTTTAAAGTCCTAAGAAGAAGGTAATAATTTGAACTATCAAGATTTTGGTACCTCGAGATATTATCTCGAGATATTATTTAGAGGTACTATATTTTATATCATAATCTCTAAAATTTTAAACATAAAGAGTGAAGTTATCGGTGAGGACTTGCGTGCCATTTCCAACTCAATAGCAGATCAGCTATTCGATCAGGCTGTGTGTTGATCCATTTTCGTGACCAATTTCGTGATGTGCCGTACGTGCCGTCAGTCAGTGTAAATAAAGTTACACTATAATAAAACTCTACTTACACATTACTACGCGATAATTATACCGTACCACACTACAGTTACACTATAATTATGTTGTACTTACGCTACAATTATAATTTTGAGTACATTTGAACGGTTTTCAAAAAAAATTTTGAGTACATTTGTTTTCTAATTTTTATTTTAAATTATTAAATTACACACAATTAAATTATGTTTTCTAGTTTGCATGCAATGGTTTTGTTACGATTATGTTATTTTGATGTAATGATTTGGGTGTCCGTGCTAGTGTTTCATCGATCAACTAGGCCAGGGCTGTGCAAATAAAGTACGAATGTAGTTAGAGCGCCCACTAAGGGCCTTATTAGTTCCCAAACAAAAATTTTTACCTTATTCCCATCGAATGTTTGGACACATACATGTAGTATTAAATATAGATAAAAAACATAATTTATCTGTGATTACCGAGACAATCTTTCAAGCCTAATTGCGCTATGATTTAATAATGTAGTGCTACAGTAAACATTGCTTAAAAATATTAATTAGACTTAATAAATTCGTCCCGTTGTTTTCAGCGGAATCTGTAATTGGTTTGTTATTAGTCTATGTTTAATACTTTAAATATGACTTCCGATGTGATACGCTAAAAATTTTCGTTTGCCAACTAAACAAGCCGTAATTTTGAGTAGTTGGATATGATCGTGCGGTAAATAAAAGTATGTTTCTTTTTTTTAAAAAAAAAATGTGTGCCGTAGTTAGCCAGCAATACACGTTTGTGCCTTCGAGATCGCGCGATCAATTTTCCCGCCTAACTTTGTGACATATTTTTAGCAATAGCAAATTCCCTACCTCAACTTGGATGCTTACATGTCCTGCACAGCATTGGGTTGTAGGGCCTGTTTAAATCCATTTGGAATAGTAAAAGTTTTGGTGCCAAAACTTTAGTATGGAGATGGTGTTTAAATGCATCCTAAAGTCATCCCGAAACACGAGAGAGAGAGAGAGACGCGCACGAAGGTCCCAGAGCACTTTTTGGTAAAATCTGCTACCCTAGACTAGCAAATGACAAATATCAAATTGCCAACTTTTACTACTGGTGTTAGAATCCAAAATGGCAAAAAAAAAAGTGTTCTCAATTGGCAAAAACCTTTAGATAAACAGCGAAGGGATTTTGGAGAATCCCATTGTAGCCATGCTCAGATAAGTAGGAGTAACAAATCTTGAAAAAGACAAAAGCGATTCTGCAGGACTTAGGTCTTGTTTAGTCCCAAAACGAAAACTTTTCACCCATCACATTAAAGTTTGGGACTCATGTATAGAGTATTAAATATGAAAAAAAACAATTACACAGTTTGCCGAAAACAAAGCAACGAATGAAAGGAAGGACAGCTCGCTTTTACAACCAGGGCGGGTCTCGCTGCCGGATCAATGCCGTTGTAAATCGCCGAGACGAATATTTTAAGCCTAATTGCGCCCATGATTTAACAAGTGGGTGCTAAAGTAAACATTTGCTAATGACTAATTAATTAGGCTTAATAAATTCGTCTCACAGTTTCTGGTGAAATCTTTAATTTGTTTTGTTATTAGAATACGTTTATACTTCAAATATATGCCCGTTTATCCGATGTGACAACCAAACCAAATTTTTTTTTCCCCAACTAAACATGCCTTAGTGCACCTTCTTTTTCAGACATGAAGCTGCAACTCGAAGCAAAAAGAAAATATGAACAATCGATAACAGTTTTAGCACTGTGGAATCTGACGCTTCTGTTGGAGTAGCACCGACCAACTGTGACCGGCTATGTGTACGTGTGTAACAACCGTGCATGTGACCCTACAAACCTTACGGCGTCACATGTCGCGTGAGCAGTACGTACTACAGATGATCTATATTAGGATGAAAATAGAGCTCACAGTTTTTATCTCACGTCGAAAACGGATATTAGAAGGCATCCACATAGCGATATTGGTATCTTTGTAGTGGTATGTTCAGTATTAAAAATTGCTAACTAAGTTGGACCTGTGAAAGAGTGTACCAAGATGACTCGAGTATCCATGATTGGTGGGTAGACTAATTGACAAGATCTAGATAATTAGATCCGGTTGAAAACAAATAATCTATTTTATTATACATTTAAAAAACAAGGGTAAAAACAATAAACACGCCTAAAATTTAAGTTTCTTTTTTTTTAAAAAAATGAAATTTAGGTTTTTAACAGGCAGACCAAAATCAATAAACACGCCTAAATTTTATGTTAGCCGTTTCAACGCCAGGGTTGAGCGGGTCGTGTCCACCCCTATCCCCTTATCGTCCTCTTCTCTCTCTCGCTTCACTTTCTCCACTCCCGCGACGCCGACGACGACGACCCGACGCCGGCGACGGCGATCCCGACTCCCGCAGCTTATATTTCCCTCACTTCCTCCCCCCTCGCATCCTAGGTGAGCCCAGCCACACGATCGGAGCTGTGCGAGAGCTAGCTTTAGCATAGCTAAGCTTCGGGGGTCCTCCTCGCGGTCTCCGGCGATCCCGCCCTCCGCCGCCCGCCGCCATGTCGGAGCACCTCGCGCTGCGGAGCTCCGTCGGGAGCCGCAGCTCCGCGCTGCCGCCGTCCTACCACCACCACCGCCGCCTCCCGCCGCCGCAGCAGCAGCACCCCGACCCGCTCAACTCCGTCTGGATCCGCCGCCTCCACCTCTCCCCAACCAGCCGCCCCCTCCCCCGCCCCCGCCCCCCGCCGCAGCGCAGCTGCAGCACCACCACGACGCCGTTCCACCGACGAGTCCCGCACGCCGCCGCCGCCTCCCCCCCGATGGGCGCCCCGGGTTCGGTCCCTTCCGCTGGAGCCCGCGCCCGCTGCGTGGCGCGCCGCTCACCGCGTGGGACGCCGCCTCCCCCGTCCGCAGCGGCGGCGGCGGCGGCGGCGCGAACTGGCCACCTATGCTCTCGCCGTTCTTCCGCCTACCCGCGCCGTCGCCGTCGCCGCCGGTGACCGACTTCGGGGAGTTCTCGCCTACCATCCACTTTTCGAGCGTTGCAGCAGCAGCGGCAGCGCAGCGGCGGGGTTCCCGGGGCCGTCGTCGCGGATGATTCCCGGCGGCAGCTCATCTCCTTTTGCAATGGGAGTTGCAGGTATAGATTTTTTCTTTCTTCTTCCTTGCACACATCTTCTTCTGCATTGCAATTATGTACGGAATATATATTTGTTCCAACTTATTGGGTGGAAATTGCAGCCTGTTTTTTCTTTTTTTTCATGCGCAAAGTATTCCATTCAAAGTGAGGGTGGCGATGAGCAATTCAACTTTAGAACCTTCACTTGATTTTGAGAAACATAAAAATGACCAAGCATGCTGGGATCATCCTATACATGAAACGCAATCACTGGCATGCTTTTGTTTGGTCTAAATTTTTATACTAACTGGTTATGGTAGCACAAGAGAGGAAAGTATAGCCACTCCTCGTGGTTTTGTCATGTATAAGTCATCATTCACGATGGCATTAGCAAACGGTTTTATGCTTAACTAGTTAATTTTGTGTAGTAAGACTAGTGAGCAACTACAAACACATTATGCACCGACTACAGAGTTGTGCCATGATGATGAATATTGAGGAAAAAAAAAAGGAAATATGGACTGAATATTGTGGATGCTTGTCATGCTATTGACTAAGATACTAGGTCTTTCTGATTAACAAGTCACCTTTTCAATTGTTGTACCTTCCCATTTTCTCTTCAACCTTTTCCTTCAACTCCTAATCCCCCCCCCCCCCCCCCCCCCTCATGTCATCAGAATTTTATAAATTTGCCATTTAAGAAAATATATGATGTAAATTAGTTGGAGCTTGAAAATGTTACAGTTACAAAAAGCAAGTATTACGGAGAGGAAGCAATTTTTTTCTACATAGTCCAATATGGTTCAAATACTGTATGCGTTTGTTCGATACAGTATCTGTTTTTTTGTTCTTTTGTGCATCCTTAGGATTTCTCGCTCTTCCGACTTGAGATATTGTAGCTCTAAGCCTGTAATAGAATCCAATGATTGTCTTACTGCAATATATTTCAGCATGTTATCCAATTTGAATCTACGCATACTTACTGTTGGTTTTACAGTGGATCTCAATTAATTGTGATTATGAAATTTCTCTTGTCATAGCTGCTGCTTACCCTAGCCATGCTGTGACATGGTTCCCATAAGAACTCTTCAGGTAAGTTTTTCATCTTCATTTCTCTCATTACATGGTGTGATGCAATAGATTATAGTTGCACAAAAAGTGACGAGGGCATTAGTTCAGACACTTCATATCTGGGCATGTGCATCTGGTGAAACTTTGTAAGATGCACTTATCTTTACAGTACTGATTTGACTAGTATCAATTCAAGTTGCTAATTCTGCAACTCGCTTGCCTGGGTCATCAGATGTTACGTTACAATGAAGCTTTCAGGATGAGAACAGTGCTAGCGCAGTTGGCAGGGGCATCGTGGGATGGAATACTGTTGCTTCTTAAAAATGAAAAATCAAGGTTTGGTGTCCAAGTTTTTTTTTTTAAAGGAAACCTTTCAGGATAAACTTAACTCAATACGTTATGTTGAGACTATTTAGCAATGGCTATCCAGCAGTTTTTTTTTCTGTTCACTTAGTTTTTACAATTCAGCTACTAGATATCAAAACATCATTATGTTGAAGTGATGAGTAAATTTCTGTCAGGTTTGCCAGCTATCAAGTTAATTAGAATGCCTAAAGCTGGAGTGCTGCACAAGTGCATTACCCATAGAAATTTATTTACATAGTGATTGGGGGATCCTCAAATGATTGTAGGTGAGTTATATCAAGTTAGATCAAAAGGAGGTGTGCAAGATCTTATGATGTGGTGAATTGAGATGTTCAGTGCTTCAAGCGGTAACTAAAATCCGAATAGACGAAAATAAAGAAATGTCTAATCGTTGACATGTACCATAAAAAGTTAAATATTTTTGGCTTTAACTCGTGTGTTCTTTCCAAAAGTTCAGTTCCTAGACACCACACGTCTTCATTCTCCCATGTCTTCAATTGTATCTTGCTAATCCTTACTCCCTCCATTCACATAATATAAGGCACAACCACTTTTTTTTTAGATGTTCCATTAATATAAGGCATGCATGCATGTAGGCAATTTAACTATGATCCATTCTCCATTAAATTATTACTTTTTAAATCCTCACTCTCATTTCTCTAATTCTATGGGATGCATGCATTGTATTACTAGTGAAACTCCGCGCATTGCTGCGGGAATTTAGTATGAAGATATACATTGAAACATTATTTGAATTATGTCGGATGATAATTTAACATGTTTGTGTTTGAAAAGCTCTAAATTATAAAAACTATAAAGATATAGCAGTTTGCCATACGATGTTTAAATGTGATGATGTTAGTGGATGATGATGTCATCTTGTTAATTAGTGGATGATGATGTGGCATCTTTGCATGAAGATATACATTGAAACATTATGTGAATTATGTTGATGACTAATTTAACATGTTTGTATTTGAAAACTCTTAAATTATAAAAACTATAAAGAATAGCTATGTTTGCTATGAGTTTAAATGTGATGATTGTTAGTGATGATGATGTGAATCTTGTTAATTAGTGGATTGATTGATGTGGCATCTTGTTAGTGGATGATGATGTGGCATCTTTGATGTTAAGCTTAAGGAGTTAGTGGGGGATAACTCTATAGTAAGATAGGATTAGGATGATCCAAACTACAAGATGATAATAATTGTTTCTTGGTCTTTGGGTTAGGGGTGGTTATGCCTATATTTTGGAATGGAGGGATACCTAGTAACTAGTGGCACTCAACTTATAAGGGACATTTCCAAAGCATGTTGTTAAGAGTAATCTGCGTAAGGCAAGACGCTCACTGAAGTTTCTTGGCACGCCAAACTCAACTCCTGCATAGTCATGTCCTGACCCTATACTCAAGTAACCTCAATACCGATGTAACCAGTGCAACAACAGAGATTCACCTGTGAGACTTGGTCTACCCTCAGTGCCGTGCATTGTTACTCTGATGTTGTTTTCGCGCCGCTGAAGGGATGGTCTAAAGGCCATCAGTCGTCCGCTAATGTATGTTGAATTGTTGGTTGGTGATTTGTTCCAGGAATAGACATATCAGAGATCGTCATATCATGACAACAGATACTGATAGCAGGATACCATAATCTATCCAATTGGAATTGTAGTAGTCGCAAGCTGGATTCATTTGGTTGTTACAACTTATGGAGGCGCCAATGGTTGATTACTGCAGATTAACTCTTGATCTCTTGCAGAGATATTCCATGACTCGACACAAGGTGTAATACCAAAGAATTTTGCATGCCTTCTCCTAGTTCTGGAACAACATGATGGATCTCTATATTGGAAACAGGTGGAGACAGGTTTCGGCGAAACACCACCACTTCCTTGTCTTCACCGACTGGTTGTCACACCTAGCATTGCAAAAGAGGAAACGCCGATTCAAGCAATTTCCTCCCTCTGAAGTTCCAGAAAGATGCGCGGAGGGCAATCTTGACAAGCCGGCCCCAATGCCAGCATTTGACGGGCATAAATTCTCTGCTCTCTGGAAATAGCATGCCAAACTAATTCACAACTTAATACTATATGCTTAAGAGACTGGAGCTGCGGCATTTTCGGGCAACCTTAAAATTTAAATTGGCCCCATATCCGTTGCATGGTACTCAATCCAACACACAGTGTTTGTCATCTGGTGTCTGGGTGCCACTACCTAACCCTGCATGTTTGTTAGAAGTCCTCTGGGGCACCATATATAGCGCGTATAGATAGGGATGCAATGTGCCACATCCTTCACGCATGCTGTATACCGGAAATTTAAAAGCATTGCGTGCACCTTATACATACAGTTTTTCCATGAGAAAAGCCTCTATGTTAGCCTGAACATTTTTTTTTTCCCCTCTTGTATTTATGATGTAATCAACTTGATTAATACTCTCTCCGCGTTCTGTAATTCTTCTGTTTGGATAAATGTGGCTTAAACTATTAGAACTTTGATGAAGAGATCGTGAATATTGTTCAAAAGTAACAAGAATCAGGAACTGGAGGGAGTCTATTTGTGACCGTTAACTGCAGAATGCAGATTAGTAGAAGGCAAGATGGTTATAACGAGCAAGTGGAAACGAGGAGGAGGCGAAGGTTGCATGGGCTCAGCCCCAGGGGCCCGCACCTGGGGGGGGGGGGGGGGGGGGGGGTCGAGCAGGGCCACCCGCACTGGCGCCCCCCAAATCACAGCGGCCCCCACCCCAACACCCCTCCCCATCCCCGGCCAGGGAGCGGCAAACGAAGCGCGTGGAAGGCCCAGCCGACGGCGAAAACAAGGATCATATGCGCGGGCGTTGGAAAGCGAATAGAAACAGATCGCGAGAATTGCCGCCGCCTTGCCGCCACGCCTTCTCTCCCGGCGAAATCGTTGCGGCAACCAGGCCACCAAGGTAGTCCGCATCGTCGTGTGTTCGCGCCGGCGCCGACGCAAATACGCTGCTCGTTCCCTTGTTTGCAATTTGCTTGCCGCCGGGCTGCCCTCAAGTTACTTGACGAGGGAGGAACGGGACAGTTCACGGATGGCTGAATTCAGGTAAGGTGCAACACCAACACATCTTTTTTTACGTATTGCCTTTAATTTGTCATTGCAAAAAATGAAAAAAATTGAAGTTTCTGTAAAAACAATGCGATTCATATTGTAATCTGATTATGTTGGCTTTTAAATTTAGATTGTTATTTCTGTTAGTATAAATTTATATAGGTAAACCACTATAAATAATGGTATTTTTTTTCGATTATTAGGCCAATGTAGTCAGAAAGTATGCATCGGATAGTGATTAAATGAAATTAAATGGTTGGCAACTTTATGCATTGAGAAGAAATTGTTCGATAAATGATCCCATTATCCAATGACATC
>CM020180.1:28275856-28325415 GCA_009805545.1 Oryza longistaminata | reverse complement strand
TTATGCCGTTCAATTGATTATACGTTCTTGGCGGTTCGTAATTCTTCTTGTTTGTGGATAAAGTTGTGTGTGTAAACTATTAGAACTCTGATATAGTAGATCGTGAATATGTTCTAATAACAAAGAATCATGGAACTGGAGGGAGTGCTATTTTTGACGCTGTTATACATTGCAGAAGTGTCAGTATATCTGATAGAAGGCAGATGGGTTATATATATCGAGTTGAAAGAGGAGAGGAAGGACGAAAGGGATATGTCATGGGGCTTCAGACCAGGGCCGGCCTGGGGGGGGGGGGGGGGGGGGGTGGGTCGTAGCCGAGCAGTGCACCCGCACTGGGCCCCCAAATCACAGGGGCCCCCACCCCAACACCCCCTCCCCATCCCTGGCGGCGTTCCTGGCCCAGCAGCGAGCGCAAACGAAGCGGCGGAAGGCCAGCGACGCGAACAGATCATATGCGCGGGCGTGGAAAGCGAATAGAACAGATCGCGAGATTGCCGCCGCCTGCCGCCCACGTCCTCTCCTCCCGGCGAAATCGCGCGCAACCAGGCCACCAAGGTAGTCCGCATCGTCACGTGTCGCGCCGGCGCCGACGCAATACCGCTGCTTCTTCCTTGTTGCAATTTGCTTGCCGCCGGCTGCCCTCAAGTACTGGACGAGGAGGACGGGACAGTCACCGATGGCTGATTCAGGTAAGTGCAACACCAACACATCTTTACTATTGCTAATTTGTCATTGCAAAATGAAAAATTGAAGTTTTGTAACATTGCGATTTCATATGTAATCTGATATGTTGGCTTTTAAATTCAGATTTGTTATTTTGTAGTGTAATTTATATAGGTTAAACCACTATAATAATGTTATTTTTTTCGATTATTAGGCCATGTCGTCAAGAAAGTATGCATCGGATAGTGATAAAATGAATTAAATGGTTTGGCAACTTTATGCATTGAGAAGAAATTGTTCGATAAAAAATGATACCATTATCAATGACTTCGCATCTAGAAATATAAAAAAAAAATTAGATAACATGTACAATGTTTTGTATATAAATGTTATTTTGAATACAATTTAAATGTTTATACGGCAATAATTTAATAAGGCCCTCCACGTTAAGTTTCGCACCGGGCCCCTGGAAAGTCAGGACCGGCCCTGGGCTCAGCAGACAGAGAAAGATGGATGGAGCAAAGTTGTCCACTAGCCCAACCAAAAGCAGGGCAACCACATAGGCCCATCCTTGATAGTAACCCAAAATTTGCGGATTTGCCGGATTGAAAGATGGAACGTTTGATGATACCGACTAGTGTGTTGCTAATAACCAGTTGCATAACAAAGGTTAGTCTTGCTACCTCCATTCTGAAATGCTCCTCACTTCGCATTTAGCAACTTCATGTACTATATATTGGTACTTAGCTATAACCATGTAGTTCAATTCATATATATGCATCCGGATGCTTTGCATATTTTACTACACTAACAATGGCCGTGTTTAGTTCCAAAATAACTCTTCAAACTTTCAACTTTTTCATCACATCAAAACTTTCTTACACACACAAACTTCTAATTTTTCCGTCACATTGTTTCAATTTCAACCAAACTTTCAATTTTGATATGAACTAAACACAGCCAATGTTAGTTCCCCTTTAAAATCTCGTTCTACTCATTGCTTTTCTAAGCTGTTGGCATTCATCACACAAAGATATAACACTGACGGCTCTTGATGGGGATGCGCTAACAACAGTCCACACAAATTAATTTTGCTACTCGACAGGTCAGAAAAAGACGGTGAATAGTTTCGACGCCATTACAAGTGAAATTATAAAAACTATAAAGATATAGCATGTTTGCATGATGTTTAAATGTGATGATTGTTAGTTGATGATGATGTGACATCTTGTTAATTAGTGAATGATGATGTGGCATCTTGTTAGTGGATGATGATGTGGCATCTTTGCATGTTAAGCTTAAGGAGTTAGTGGGGGATAACTTTATAGTAAGATAGGATTAGGATGATCCAAACTACAAGATGATAATAATTGTTTCTTGGTCTTTGGGTTAGGGGTGGTTATGTCTTATATTTTGGAATGGAGGGAGTACCTAGTAACTAGTGGCACTCAACTTATAAGGTGACATTTCCTAGAAGCATGTTGTCTAAGAGTAATCTTGCTAGCAAGAGCTCATAATTTTCCATTGTCAGCAACCAACTCTTATTCATGGTCCATACTCAAGTCTTAATCTTAAATTAATTGAACCATCTAAGTGAACAGCAGATTCACCTTGGATCTTTCTAACGTCAGTGCCTGTGATTGTTACTCTTGAGTTGTTTTTTCCTGGCTGAAGGGATGGCAGGCCATGCTAGTTGCCATAATTGTATGTTGAATTGTTGGTTGGTGATTTGTTCCAGGGTAACATATAGAGATCTTATCATAAACAGAAACTGTAGGATACCAATAACTACCAATTGAATTGTAGTAGTCCAAGGCTGGATTCATTTGTTTGTTTACAACTTTACATGTTGTATTACTGCAGATTAACTCTTGATCTCTTGCAGGATATCCATGACCGACAGCAAAGTGTGATACCAAGAAATTTTGCTATGCGTTCTCCTAGTTCTGGAAGCCAACATGATGGATTCTCATATTGGAACATGGGGAGGTTTCGGCGAAACACCACCACTTCCTTGGTCTCACCGACTGGTGTCACACCTAGCAGTTTTGGCAAGAAGAGGAACGCCGATTCAAGCAATTTCCTCCCTCTGAAGTTCAGGAAAATGAGCGGGGCAACTTGACAGCCGGCCAATGCAGCATTGAGGGCATAAATTCTCTGCTCTCTGGAATAGCATGCAGCAACTCAATTCACAACGTAATACTATAGCTTAAGGAGGCTGGAGCTGGCGGCATTTTTGGGGCAACCTGTAAATTGTAAATTTGCCCCATATCCGTTGCATGGTATCCAAATCCAACACACCGATGTGTTTGGTCATTGGTGCTGGGTGCCACTACTAACCTGCATGTTTGTAGAATCTGGTGGCACCATATATAGCCGTATAGATAGGGAGATGCAATGTGCCACATCTCTCACGATGCTTGTATACCTCGGAAATAAAGCATTGCGTGCACTTATACAACAGTTTTGCCATGAGAAAGGCTCTATGTTGCTGAACATTTTTTTGTTTGCCCCTCTTGTATTTATGATGTAATCGACTTGATTAATACTCTCTCCGGTTCTGTAATTCTTCTTGTTTTGGATAAAGTTGTGGTTAAACTATTAGAACTTTGATGAAGAGATCGTGATATTGTTCAAAATGACAAGAATCATGGAACTGGAGGGAGTGCTATTTTTGACCTGTTAACTGCAGAAGTGCAGATTAGTAGAAGGCAAGATGGTTATAAACGAAGTTGAACAGAGGAGGAGGCGAAGGTTGCATGGGCTCAGCAGACAGTGAAAGATGGATGGAGCAAAGTTGTCCACTAGCCCAACCAAAAGCAGGGCAACCACATAGGCCCATCCTTGATAGTAACCCAAAATTTGCAGATTTGCCGGATTGAAAGATGGAACGTTTGATGGTACCGACTAGTGTGTTGCTAATAACCAGTTGAATAACAAAGGTTAACCAGTCTTGCTACCTCCATTCTGAAATGCTCCTCACTTCGCATTTAGCAACTTCATGTACTATATATATATATATTGGTACTTAGCTATAACCATGAAGTTCAATTCATATATATGCATCTGGAATTCAATGCTTAGCATATTCTACTAAACTAACAATGGCCGTGTTTAGTTCCAAAATAACTCTTCAAACTTTTAACTTTTTCATCACATCAAAACTTTCCTACACACAAACTTTTAACTTTTCCGTCACATCGTTTCAATTTCAACCAAACTTTCAATTTTAATGTGAACTAAACACAGCCAATGTTAGTTCCCCTTTAAATTCTCGTTCTACTCATTGCTTTTCTAAGCTGTTGGCATTCATCACACAAAGATAGAACACTGACGGCTCTTGATGGGGATGCGCTAACAACAGTCCACACAAATTAATTTTGCTACTCGACAGGTCAGAAAAAGACGGTGAATAGTTTCGACGCCATTACAAGTGCCGGTCTTGCTATCCATAAGCCGTACGTTTGCCTAGATTCCTGGCCTTCTGTCCATTTCAGTCCACACTCTTTCCTCTCTGTTTCAACTACAGTTTTTTTTTGTTGTTTTTTTTTTGGGGGTTCATGTCGTCACTTTACACACTCTCTCAAGTCAAGTCTCAATCTCATGTTGACAAGGTAGGAGTAGAAGAATCAGGCTGTGTTTAGTTGGGAAAAAGGAAATTTTGGGTGTCACATCAGACGTTTGACCGGATGTCGGAAGGGGTTTTCGGACACGAATGAAAAAACTAATTTCAGAACTTGCCTGAAAACCGCGAGACGAATCTTTTGAGCCTACTTAAGCCGTCATTAGAACATATAGGTTACTGTAGCACTTATGGCTAATCATGGCCTAATTAGGCTCAAAAGATTCGTCTCGCGATTTATAGCTAAACTGTGCAATTGGTTTTTTTTTTCCACATTTAATGCTCCATGCATGTGTCCAAAGATTCGATGTGATGGGTGAAGGGGAAAATTTTTGGGAACTAAACTGGCCCTCAATGGAGCCCATGGCGACATGCTGGCCTTGAAATTAAGTGGACTCACCTTTCTAAAAAAAATAAAATTAAGTGGACTCTGATTAACTGGTCATCGTGGATGTGATCGAGCTAGCTCAACTGAATCTAAAGTACTCCCTCGGTCCTAATTTAAGTATAGTCATAATTTTTCGTGTCTAACTTTAATAGTTTGTTTTATTTTAAAAAATAAAAGTATAAGTCACGCGTAAAATATTATTCATGTTTTATCATCTAATAACAATAAAAGTACTAATCATATTTTTTAAAAAATAAGACGGAATATCAAATTTGGCTATGAAAACTTACTTATGGTTGTACTTAAAATAATACGGAGGGAGTAGGACACACAGTACAGAACAGAAGGTATTTAATTTATATGATGTGTCCAATTAGGAAGTAGACTTTGACTGAGATGGCACAAGGTTTTATTGCGTGCAAGAGTTAAAATCCTCTTCGGTCTCTGTACATGATTGAGCTTAGGGTTGGCTGTGACATTTCGTGAAATGAATTCTCCGCAATCTAACCGAGGCCAGGTTTAGTTCGCAACTTTTTCTTCAGACTTTTAACTTTTTCATCACACTAAAACTTTTCTACGCACATAAACTTTCAACTTATCTATCACATCGTTCTAATTTTAATCAAACTTTCAATTTTGACGTAAACTAAACACACCTTGAAAACATGGCCGTGTTTAGATTCAAAAATTTTTCTTCAAACTTCAAACTATTTCGTTACATCAAATGTTTGGACACATGCATAGAACATTAAATGTGGACGAAAAAATCAATTGCATAGTTTGCATGTAAATCGCAAGACGAATCTTTTAAGCCTAATTACACCATGATTTGACAATGTGACGCTACAGTAAATATTTGCTAATGACAGATTAATTAGGCTTAATAAATTCGTCCCACAGTTTACAGGTGGAATCTATAATTTGTTTTGTACGTTTAATACTTCAAATATGTGTCCGTATACTTTCAAAAATTTTGGCACGCGAACTAAACACAGCCCATTTTATTGAGGTCATAATCTCATAACAGCAAATGGCCATAAAAAGGCTGTTCCAGTTGAAGCATTCCGGGGTTGTTTGGATGGTGACCATACTTTGCCACAACTTTAGCAAGTTATTTTGGCCAACTTAGCCTAGTGTTTGCTTAGTTGCCACATCTTTGTCATGTCACACTTTTTGATTATGTGACCCCATTTGTCATAGGCACATATCTTTACCAATATTTGCCTAACTTGTGGCCAAGAATTTCTTAGCCACGTAAATTGCGGCATGGCACACTTTAGCTATAGAACTTTGGTAAAACGAAGCAAGCATCAATCAGCCCCATTTCGACGAGACGAACATGCTGTATCCACATTGCTCTGGTTTGGTGCTGTAGCAGGTGATCCCCGTGGGCTGCAGACGGACGGCCCATCTAAGCGAGGTTTGACTACGGAAGGAAAAGAGGTGTTAATTTGGTGGACTCAAAAGCCCCATTCTACTTTAAAATTAGCCCCTAATAAGATACTATAACTAACCAGCATGAAGCCGGCAGAATCAAGCTGAAAAAAACAAATGAAGCAGAATTGGAATTTTGAAATGATATGCAGAGTGAAAAGAAAAAAAAAACAGAGATGATAGCGGCCGAGCAAAGTAGTTAGGTCGTATCAAAGTTGGCTATGAAAACTTATGGTTGCACTTAAAATGATACGGAGGGACCGAGGGAGTAGAACACACAGGACAGAACAGAAGGTATTTAATTTATATGATGTGTCCAATTAGGAAGTAGACTTTGACTGAGATGGCACAAGGTTTTATTGGGTGCAAGAGTTAAAATCCTCTTCGGTCTCTGTACATGATTTAGCTTAGGGTTGGCTGTGACATTTCGTGAAATGAATTCTCAGCAATCTAATTGAAAACATGGCCGTGTTTAGATTAAAAAAATTTTCTTCAAACTTCTAACTTTTTCGTCACATCAAATATTTGGACACATGCATAGAACATTAAATATGGAAAAAAATCAATTGCACAGTTTGCATGTAAATCGCGAGACGAATCTTTTGAGCCTAATTACACCATGATTTGACAATGTGATGCTACAGTAAACATTTACTTATGACGGATTAACTAAGTTTAATAAATTCGTCTCACAGTTTACATGCGGAATCTGTAATTTGTTTTGTACGTCTAATACTTCAAATGTGTGTTCGTATACTTTAAAAAAATTTGGCATGCGAACTAAACACAACCCATGTTATTGAGGTCATAATCTCATAACAGCAAATGGCCATAAAAAGACTGTTCCAGTTGAAGCATTCCGGGGTTGTTTGGATGGTGACCATACTTAGCCATAAATTTGGCAAGCTATTTTAACCAACTTAGCAGAGTATTTGCTTAGTTGTCACATCTTTGTCATGCCACACTTTTTGATTTTGTGAACCCATTTATTATAGGCACATGTATTTGTCAACATTTGCCTAACTTGTGGCCAAGAATTTCTTAGCCACGTAAATTGCGGCATGCCACACCTTAGCTATAGAACTTTGGTAAAATAAACCGACGAGACGAACATGCTGTATCCACATTGTGCTGGTTTGGTGCTGTAGCAGGTGATCCCCGTGGGCTGCAGACGGACGGCCCATCCAAGCGAGGTTTGACTACGGAAGGAAAAGAGGTGTTAATTTGGTGGACTCAAAAGCCCCATTCTACTTTAAAATTAGCCCCTAATAAGATACTACCTCCGTTTTTAATAGATGACGCCGTTGACTTTTTCTCACATGTTTAACCATTCGTCTCATTCAAAAAATTTACGTAATTATAATTTATTTTGTTATGAGTTGTTTTATCACTCATAGTACTTTAAGTGTGATTTATATCTTATACATTTGCATAAAAATTTTGAATAAGACGAATGGTCAAAGCGTCATCTATTAAAAAATGGAGGGAGTATTATAACTAACCAGCATGAAGCCGGCAGAATCAAGCTGAAAAAAACAAATGAAGCAGAATTGGAAATGATATGCAGAGTGAAAAGAAATAAAAAAACAGAGATGATAGCGGCCGAGCAAAGTAGTTAGGTCGTGTATATATATACTTAGAACAGTAGATCATATGTATGTATATAAAGTAAGGAGAGACTAGCGAATCCACCAGTGTTGCATCCGCTAATAATAATTAAACGCAGCTGCTAATTAAGCTTCTGAATTCATGGCCTCCACGACCCAGTTTATGATTAGTATTTTTATTGCTATTAGATGATAAAACATGAATAGTACTTTATGTGTGACTAAATGTTTTTAATTTTTTCACAAATTTTTCAAATAAGACGGACGGTCAAACGTTGAACGTGAATAGTGCAAAACTGCACTTATTTTGGGACGGAGGTAGTACAGTTTTTTGTTGTTGTTGTTGTTGTTTTCTTTGGGGGTTCATGCCGTCACTTTACACACTCTCTCAAGTCAAGTCTCAATGTCAATCTCATGTTGGCAAGGTAGGAGTAGAAGAATCAATGGAGCCCATGGCCACATGCTGGCCTTGAAATTAAGTGGACTCACGTTTCTAAAAAAAATAAAATTAAGTGGACTCCGATTAACTGGTCATCGTGGATATGATCGAGCTAGCTCAACTGAATATAAAGTACTCCCTCGGTCTACAGTCATAATTTTTCGTGTCTAACTTTAATCGTTTGTTTTATTTTAAAAAATAAAAATAAAAGTCACGCATAAAATAATATTCATGTTTTACCATCTAATAACAATAAAATTATTAATCATAATTTTTTTAAATAAGACGGAATATCAAAGTTAGCCATGGAAACTTATGGTTGCATTTAAAATAATATGGAGGGAGTAGGACACACAGGACAGAACAGAAGGTATTTAATTTATATGATGTGTCCAATTAGGAAGTAGACTTTGACTGAGATGGCACAAGGTTTTGTTGCGTGCAAGAGTTAAAATCCTCTTCGGTCTCTGTACATGATTGAGCTTAGGGTTGGCTGTGACATTTCGTGAAATGAATTCTCAGCAATCTAATTGAAAACATGGCCGTGTTTAGATTAAAAAAATTTCTTCAAACTTCCAATTTTTTCGTCACATCAAATGTTTGGACACATGCATAGAGCATTAAATATGGACGAAAAAAAATTAATTGCACAGTTTGCATGTAAATCGCGAAACGAATCTTTTGAGCCCAATTACACCATGATTTGACAATGTGATGCTACAGTAAACATTTGCTAATGACGGATTAACTAGGCTTAATAAATTCGTCTCACAGTTTACATGCGAAATCTATAATTTGTTTTGTACGTTTAATACTTCAAATGTGTGTCCGTATACTTTAAAAAATTTTTGGCACGCGACTAAACACAGCCCATGTTATTGAGGTCATAATCTCATCACAGCAAATGGCCATAAAAAGACTGTTCCAGTTGAAGCATTCCGACGAGACGAACATGCTGTATCCACATTGCTCTGGTTTGGTGCTGTAGCAGGTGATCCGTGATCCCCGTGGGCTGCAGACGGACGGCCCATCCGAGCGAGATTTGACTACGGAAGGAAAAGAGGAGTTAATTTGGTGTGCTCAAAAGCCCCATACTACTTTAAAATTAGCCCCTAATAAGATACAATAACTAACCGACATGAAGCCGGCAGAATCAAGCTGCAAAAAACAAATGAAGCAGAGCTGGAAATGATATATATGCAGGGTGAAAAGAAAAGGAAAAAAAAAAAACAGAAACGACGACAGCGGCCGAGCAAAGTAGTTAGGTCGTGTATATATACTTAGAACAGTAGATCATATGTATGTATTTATAGTAAGGAGAGACTAGCGAATTTGTTCTAAAAAAATGTTCTCAAAAAAAAAAAAAAAGACTAGCGAATCCACCACTGTTGCATCCACTAATAAACGCAGCTGCTAAGCTTCTGAATTCATGGCCTCCACGACCCACGCCCCCAACAAAAAAAACAGAAACGACGACAGCGGCCGAGCAAAGTAGTTAGGTCGTGTATATATACTTAGAACAGTAGATCATATGTATGTATTTATAGTAAGGAGAGACTAGCGAATTTGTTCTAAAAAAATGTTCTCAAAAAAAAAAAAAAAAGACTAGCGAATCCACCACTGTTGCATCCACTAATAAACGCAGCTGCTAAGCTTCTGAATTCATGGCCTCCACGACCCACGCACCCAACGAATTGAACCACCAATATATATATATATAATCGTTTCACGTCTAAATCAAATTAGTACTACTTGTCAACTAACTAACCAACCAACCAACTTTTGTTACTCCGGACGCGTTGGAACGGAACGATCCAACAATATAATGCGAGTGTGTGCAATGCAAGCAAACGCCTAGCTTAGCTACCCTGCAGGTGACCCAGCAATGCAAAAGCCCAACCGACGACGAATCCATCCAAAGGTAAGCTATAGCCTGCATGCACTTGGTCGTTTGTTCGTCGGTACGAAAGCGATATGCCACCTGATCGATCGCCAAGGCTGCTGATCGAAGTCAGATCGCAGTTATCCCGCCCCTCTGATTGATCGTTCAAACACCTACGGTCTGAACATGGATCCTCTCTAGTACTGCATTCACAGTAGCAGTGGCTGACAGGTGGACCTGGTCCCACATGTCATTGGCTGTTACTGCAGGTGTAGTTCTGTAGACAATCCTTCCTCACCACTTCGCTACACCTGCACATAATCCTTCCTTACCACTACGGTATAATCGAACTTACCCTGTTATTAGTAAAAACATCAGTGTTCAGACACTTTACCAATTTCACCACAATTTTACAAACATTAGCTCAACCATCTTTTTCGTTATCTTTGACAATTAATTATTCATCACCAAGGCTAAATCAACACATTGATTTCACAGAAGCAAGATGATCGATTCCATGACCATCAGGGATGGATCCTGATAGAAATAGTAAAGGGATGAATAAATTAGATAAAGCTTCAGAATCTTTCATACATGTATATGAAAAAAAGAAGATCAGGTGAGATATATATATGTAGTCATGTATAGATAGAGTGGGCGATTGAGGAAGCATAGGAGTGCCTCACACCTTTAGTTTTAGCTTTAGGTTGTTGTGGTGGTGCGTGCGTCCATCAGTGCACGTCCTTGTCTTGCCTCCATCTTTCAGCAAAGCTCATTCGATATTTCCATGTATCTAGGCCTTGTTTAGTTCTAAATTTTTTCTTCAAACTTTCGACTTTTTCATCACATCAAAACTTTCCTACACACATAAACTTTCAACTTTTCCATCACATCGTTCTAATTTCAATCAAACTTTCAATTTTAACGTGAGCTAAACACACCTAACCGTGGTGCTGGCCTCTGCCTCTGCAATCTGCATGCATATGCCCACTCAAGCTGGAGTACCAAGGACGCACAGCCTACCAACGAGAACGGTTAGGAATTTGGTTGTTGCTGATAGAAATGAATGAATGATCAATATCGGTCGCATTTTTCTCCCAAGTTAGTAGTGCATATCAAGTTAATTCAATAGGGAGTATGTGCGTAGTTCAAATCCAACTCAGAAATGGTCTCCTACTTATTATTACTCAATTAGAACTTCTTTGAAATACAAGATTCTTAAAATATGAAAACATAAAAATAATGTAGGATTGAAGTGTCCTAACACCTTAAATTTTATGTGTTAAAAAATAAAAAATAATTGTTTGGATAGAGCACAGGAAAAACATATGAATGATATTTTTTTTCTAGCTAAGAGGTTAAAGTTCATGTTAGAATCCCTTCAAAATTTTTATAGTTTAAGCCAATCCAAATGAATTCCATAGAACTTTTAGATAGCTATTCCTTTAATCCAAATGATTATATAGGAAAAAAAAACTCTATAGGATTAAATTTCTTCAAAAATCCTAGATTACTTGTTCCAAAGAGCCCTTAAATGGGCTGGGCGTTCGGTGGTGCACAGCAGCAAGTTCTATCTTTTTGTGCGAGACAGAAGAGCAGACAAGGCTCTCCTACACTTTATAGCTGCCAACTTTCTTGTGTGTGTCTGTACACATTTTTTTTTTCATCGCCTGTACTGATTGCAATGCAGCATATAGCAACAAATATATGCTAAAGTACATATATATAGTATATTGGAGACGTCAATTCTGGGTAGTTAAGCATAGCTATAACGAAGTTATTATAAAGATCATTATGATTTGTGCCAATATTATCTGTAGATAGCACCAATAATATAAGTAGCATCGCGTGCACGCATCAGGTTCTTCCCCGGTCTTGGGTGACAGAAGCTCTCTTTTTCCTGGAATGAATCAAACGCTTGATCAGTTGGACATGCATGCACAACAACTCTCCACATGCTGCTATCATCGTGTGTAAAAATAATAGCCTAATTGCTTGGATCATAAAGGATAAACATATATTGAAAGAAAATGTGTCAATTAGCCTTCTTGACACTACTTTAAAAAAAATACAGTGATCTGATTTCAGTATATGGTCATGTTCGGTATATCCTACTGCCTCTGTTTTTTAATAGATGACGCCACTGATTTTTTGTCACACATTTGACAATTTGTTTTATTCTAAAAATTTACGTAATTACAATTTATTTTGTTGTGAGTTGTTTTATCGTTCAAAGTACTTTAAACATGATTTATATCTTACTATATATTTACATAACATTTTTAATAAGACGAATGATCAAATATGTGTTCTAGAGTCAGCAGCATAATACTTTTATACTGTAACTCAATAACATGTCCTATTAGAAACTATTAAGTGTGGCGGGCTGGGCGGACGCTCGGCGTGTCCACGTCAGCGATTCGCTACAGTACTACAGTGCTTTGTTGTATTTTTTCAAAAAAACCCCTATGTTTTTTATAATTACGAATATGTCCCCCACGAACAAAGTTTGTGAGAAAGAATCGCGGATAAGGACCTATATGTAAAATGAGAAAAGTATAGGGGTGTTTTTGAAAAATGACGCCCACTACCTAACTCCCCAAACATTAAGAGCGGCGGAAGGGGCGGACGCTGAGTTACGCCACGTCGGATAGGAACAGTGCACGGGGTGGCAATTTTGCAAAAAACCTCTCCGTGTTGCGCGTAATTCGATGTTGATCCCTCCCGCAAAGTACCTCTGAGTCGAGATTTTACATGGAGGCCCTTCTAAGTACCGGATATTACATGCGAAGGAGATAAAAATCAACAAATTGGACCACGATGTAAAACTTTGAAGGAGAGGGGGTAATTGAACATTGCCGATCCGTTAACAAGCTTCACTCCCTCTATGGCATTTGAAACAATCATCAATTATTTTCGGCCAATGAAACTCCACTCTCTAAGCAACCAATTTATCTTACGGGCCGATTGATGAATTCCACAAATCCCTTCATGTACTACTCTCCTAGCAACTTTAGATTGATCATTATCTAAGTAACACTCCATCTATTCTTCGGCGATATAATATTTGAACGCTTGCCGCCGAATTTTCCGATAAACCTTAAGTGTAGGATCTTTCAATTGCGTGCCGGTCAGACCGATCCCAGACAGGAGGCTGGGGGGCACGTTACAATTGATTCAAAGGCCGAATTAATTGTAAATTCAGACATTTGTGCCCATGAGTTAGAAATAGCTTGGAGAATTCCTTTGATTAGATATTTGAAAGATCCTACACTTAAGGTTTATCGGAAAATTCGGCGGCAAGCGTTCAAATATTATATCGCCGAAGAATAGATGGAGTGTTACTTAGATAATGATCAATCTAAAGTTGCTAGGAGAGTAGTACATGAAGGGATTTGTGGAATTCATCAATCGGCCCGTAAGATAAATTGGTTGCTTAGAGAGTGGAGTTTCATTGGCCGAAAATAATTGATGATTGTTTCAAATACCATAGAGGGAGTGAAGCTTGTTAACGGATCGGCAATGTTCAATTACCCCCTCTCCTTCAAACCGGCCATGCAGAGCCGGTCAGACCGCCGGTATCACCGGTCAAACCGGCCGTGCAATGCCGGTCAGACCGCCCTTGGATAGCGACTTTGTCAATTTCGTCCAAACTTTTGAAATCAAGCATCGGCCTTTAGTATATAATTTTTCTTCACATAATAGCCAGATGCTTGGTGCATCAAATTATTGGACCAAAATTCCTTCTCTCTAGACATATGAAAAATTATAGCATTCAACTAATATGTCTAGATGAACACTAATTCAATTGGCTTTTGAAACAATAATCATCATGACATCAAAACGCTTAGCCAATTGAAGCATGATCAATAATGAATCACCAAAGTCATATGTGTCACATGCATAGATTCCAATAAACTAAAAATGTAAGTAATCGGCCAATTTTCTTACCATGATCCTGGTGAAATGTTCTTAATATAACCATTGATTCTCTATATTTGTTATATGTGATTTTCTTTTATTAAAAGACTAGAAAAAATGTCCGTGTGTTGCAACGGTCGAAGTCTATTTTAATCTTATTATTGTTATATGGTTTAGTTAAAATGAAATTCACAGTGGGAGTTCGCTTTATATATTTTTAGAAAATCATGAGCTGTAGTCAGGAGTCCGATCGTCTCAAGTTAGCATGCGAATTTCTTATATGATTCCTTCTGTTTTACCAAAAGTGAACGATTTCTAAAAGCAAACGAAGTTAAAAATCGACATGGATGATGTATTAAATACCGGCAAAAACATTTTTGATTTTTATAATAGTAGAGATAATGCCTGAGAAGTGTAGATAGCCAATTGTGATTTTACTAGCGAAAGATAAATGTTAGTATAGCAGATAAGCCATATTTATACTAAGATTTGATACTAAATGCCCAACAGGTAGGTCCAAAGACAATTAACCTAACAAAAGGTTTAAATAACGTAACAAAAGGTTTAAAGAAAAATCGTATGCAGGCGGCGCGCCATTGGCGCGCCCCAGCCTCTAGTAGTATTTAATTTAGTATGCATACTAGATAAATCATAAACCTTGTGACCAAAATAAAAAAAAAATTAGTGCACATACACACTATGGCATGCGTTGCGTCATGGAGGGCAAAGGCGTTTACTTGCTGCCTTGCCGCTTTGATGCTTGCTACTTTGCTGCGGCACAACACACAACGGCAGACGCACAGACGTCCAGCGACGAGCAGGTGGGATTGGGGGCCCTGTGCGATCGCGTTGGTCGCACTCCCCCGGGATGGCTCTGAGCTTGAATAAAAACTTCTGCACATATAAAGATTCCAACGACAGTAAGGTTGTGACGTTGTCCTTCCACGAGGCATCTGCATAGCATCTGGTGCCTAACGGAATAGGCAAGCAGTTGTGAAAAGCGCATTTGTATTATCTGTTATTACCTCTGGTTCTTTTGAACTTTGTAGTTGCGTCAGTTGGGTGTAAGTAGATGCAGCATTATTACATATATGGGATTATTTGGATCAGGTACAGTCACTAACTTAAGCAGTAGTAGTACGCATCATTGGATATAAACTGGACGGCTCAGGTCGCACATGGTACTGTTCATATTATCGTATCAGCAAATACTGTTCACGTGGGTACTGTAGCTTTTGATCTGAACCGGTGATCACAAAAATGGATGGTCGAAGTTGTGTGCGGTTGTTAAATCACCTAATCCCAATTCACATACGTGGTATGGCTCCCATTCCTTTGATTTGAAACTGTAGTCATTTATGGCTTTCCAAATCTTCGAAAGCATGATAGAGATTTTTTATAGCGCATTTTCAGTTTTCATAGTAGCAAGCAAATAAGCCAAAATATCTTGCATTGTCTGCATTGGTGTGAGAGCATCTATTTTAAGGTGAAAATCAGATACAAACCAAGTTAGCCTTGAAAATTGACAATGAAAGAAAAGGTGAAAATCATCTACCTGCTGACCACATCTTGAACAAGTTGAGGCAATATTAGGGAAATTGTTTTTCCAAACTTCTTTAAGAAGATTGATTGTTAAAGTAGGAACAGCGGGTTGATGAGGATGAAGATGAGAGTGAACTTCTTTGTAAGCACTTTTTTGTTGCACTCACCTGATTGGGTATGTTTCCAGCAAAGTTGGTCCTCCAAAACTTGTGGAATAATTTGTACCTGTAAGATTGATTCAGTAGCTTTCTGATCAAACATTTGTGAAATTTTTTGAGTGTCCCATCTCTTATATATCTTGATAAAAAAATCAGCAATATTTATAAAGGCAATAGGTATGGAAGAGTATCGAGGACAAGGTGAACATGAAGATCTACATGGGTGCACAGTGAAGATGGCATGGACACGGTCGGGCCTTCTCGCTCGTGCCAAAATTTGGTACGGCAAAAGCTTTTGTGAGCTAATTAAGCACAATTTTATGGTTTCGGTTGAATTATAGAACAATTTCAGATGTGTGAAAAACTGACAGAATCTTCTCATTTCAAGCAGATATTTGATCTCTTTGATCTTAAGCGCAATGGCATTACTGATTTCGGGGAGTTTGTTCAATCCGTTGACATTTTTCACCCGGAAATGCCTTTGGCAGAGAAGATTGCCTGTAAGAAATACCCTTCCACATTGCATATGGTTAAAGCTGTCAGAATTAATGTGGTGTATTTACTACTTAATTACAATCTTCTTTTCTCAGTGTCTTAAGAAATAGCTTAGTCGCTACCTGAAAACAATACTTGCTGGTAATCAAGGATTTTTAGAAGATAGAAGCAGAAATAGGTCAGTTAGTCGGTCAGAGTATTCTGGCATAAGCCAAGAATCATCTGCATCTTTTGTCATGATTTGCTTTTCAACATCCTGGAGTTGTTTGCACTCAAACTTTGTCTTCTGTTCATGTCATTTTAATCTTCATTTTATTCATATATCATTCATGTGTTTGGCATCTGACAGTATTCCCTCTTGCTGTTACTGCATTTAGATTGTAAGATCTGAGAGGAACTTGATACATCGAACGTGAAGAGGTATATTGAGTTACTAAACAATATCCTTAATAATTCTTTCCGTTGAACACCATGGCTGGGTTCAATAAAGCTTCTATTATCTAAAAAATATGGCTAATTAGCTATATTTTTGTAGAAATAACAAAACATAATGTAATTTCCATGCATAGCTAGCCTTCAGTACTGATAATAGAGGGAATACTGTCATAGTTTTCATAGCTACGCAGTAAACATAATTCATATAGATTAAAATTTTCTTTTTAGATATATATCATAAAGTTTAAAACATAAGAAATAATTATTTTCTTGCACTGTTCATTTGTACCAGCTATTGGTAGACTTAATGAACAATTTTGCTGAAGTAGGATATGTATATAATTGAGCTCAAACATGCAAAGGAGGAAAACATGAAATAAAATCAAATTTGTCTAAGTTTGGGCCCTTCTGATAATCACAACTTGTTATTAGTAAAACTGGAAGCAACGGATAAAAAACTTTTATTTGGTTTTGCAAGAAGTAAACAGAGGTGACTGTTAATGCACCTACTGGTGGTGGTCTTCAATTAGGACTGATGCATAGTAGTTGGTTTCCAAACTAGAACCTGATCTCAAGGTGCCCTACAACTCGCCAACTTCGCAAGCTTATCATCAAGTAGCACTAGCAGGTTTGTCCTTCCATGATACGCAACTAACCACCCATGGACCTTTTGCTTCCGAAATTTGGTTGCATATGGATGGAACAATCAAAATAGATGTTTTTAATGTTGTACTCCCTCCGTCCCAAAAAAAGACAAACCTTGGTTTTCTGTGTCCAATGTTTGACTGTTCGTCTTATATGAAATTTTTTTATAATTAGTATTTTTTTTGTTGTTAGATGATAAAACATGATTAATACTTTATACGTGACTTGTCTTTTTAATTTTTTTCATAATTTTTTCAAATAAGACGGACGGTCAAACGTTGGACACGGAAACTCAGGGTTTGTCTTTTTTTGAGACGGAGGGAGTATGTGCAGATGGTCTAGCAACTAATCTGTCCCCAGTAGTTCACATATTTCATCTCCATTCTGGGTAATAGTTGCTTGCAATCTGCTTTATTCCTCCTGTGAAGTATTTACTTTCAACAGCACACCATATTTTTTGTTGTCAACTAATAATAATCTTGTGTCACAAGCAACATAACCTGCTATATATTTTCTGGTTATAAATATCCTATGACCAGTATAAACCAAACACTATTATTCCTAATATATGCTACAGTAGTAAAGATTTTTCTCCATGAATATTCTGGTCTCTCACATGCACATTGTAGCACTTAATTGTTCATGACTATTTAACAACTTTGCAAATGTTACTCCTGGCTGGTTCATTAAGTTAGAAATAGACTTTTTGAATACTCATCAAAGAAATCAAATGCAGTTCATGTTTAGTTAGCTAACATATCGATCACTGATTTAAGTTTAGCTCTCTGTATTTAGATGCGTGACACTTTCATGATTGCTATTCCCTTTATTAAAGTTCTTCATCCTGTGAACTACTGGTAGCTTTGACTTGGGGGCTAGGTCCCTGTTTCACCCTTTGTGCCACGGTGACATTTCTGATACTTAATTGCATTTTCGACTGATTGCCAGAATGGCATATTAAAATTTAAGTTCAAGTTTCATCTTGCTAAAGATTTCCTATTAGACTGTCACTATTTTTTTGTCATTAGCAATTAATTAGCATTGCAAGATTTCCTATAAATTGTCTTTGTTATTTTTGCTTAAAAATACTAACGAGCTATAGATAGATTTTCTTGTTGGCTTAAAAGAACTAATGAGCTAATGATATTATGCTATAGGGTCCTACTAATGATGTGAAAATGTTATTATCCTGTATATGCTGCATATTATTGGTGTCAACTATTTACTAATAAGTGATTCTGGCTGACAACAATGTTCTTTTGGACATTTCTGTGAATCTTTAAGCATATGCATGCATTCTGAAATATGAACATCCCCTTCTGTTTACTTTGGGAAAAAAATCCGTGCGCATCTCTTTTTTTCCCTAAACTGTTCCTTCCTATTGCAGAGGCTGCAGGATTTGTACCTGTTGAGCCCATTTAAATACTCTAGAGGAAATACTGGAGAAGAAGGTGGAGGAGGCCACCGAAAGGAAGTTTGATAGTTGTGCAAGAGCTCTTTTTTGGCTTAGTAGGTAAACTCACACATAGCATATAATGGGCTTTAGTTCTTCTCTTATGGAGTTTTGCTACCTACAAATTTCAACCTTGCATACCTCTTCATATTAATAGTTATCTTCTCTAACATCACAAGATGCATGGATTCACTATTGCACCGCAAAGCTTTGCACAACTTGTAGAAACTGCATGCATGATCATTCTGAAGTCATTGCAGCGTTGGATCTCTTTAGCAACCTATGATTGGTCAGGGTCCATTGAATCAAAGTGTACCATTTTTTTTTGTCGAAAATGACTGTTTTTCCATCGCACTCGTCCTGCACAACTATGATTGTATTGATACTGAATTCACCTTACAAAGATCAAAATATTTGCTTTTAGTGAAGTTGCATATTATCTGCTCATTTTTCAGGCCAAGTTTAGATTAGACAGGCTGACATTTACTGAATCATACTAAGATATGACTGACATTTAATAGTTGAAATAAGCTTAGGCTTTTAGACTTTTCTTCCATTATGTGTATTGTATGCATTATTAATGTTTTAATATTAAATTCTTTTTATGATAATATACATGTTTAGTGACACTTAAAAAAGAATCACGGAGAAATTTAACCCTACTGGATTTCCTCCTATGTATCATGACCAAATAACAAACCATATCCTGTGCCATAAATATTTCTAATAAAAATTAATATAGTAAGGATAAAATTTGTCATATAATATTAATAGCCCTCTTTAGAGGACAATTGCATGCCTACAATTTTCTTTTATGTACATGTTTATGGATTTCTTTTGCTAAGTTTAAGGAGAAGGGGATTGAGAAGATTGGGAAGATACATAAAACAAGGTGAGCCATTAGCGCATGATTAATTGAGTATTAACTATTTTAAATTTCAAAAATGGATTAATATGATTTTTTAAAGTAACTTTCCTATAGAAATTTTTTTGGAAGCGTGCACGCGGAAAATGGAACAAACAAACTCACAATGTGATTGTGCCGAAACGCAGCCTAGATGAAATGGCTGTGGTAATGATTGTTTGCTCTTGCTATATAGGCCCCACGGTTCCGACTGCAGAATATTATACCCACAGATGGTGCTGAAATTTGGTGGAGCTTTTGGTGAAGAAAAAGCAATTGGTGGAGGGATAAGAAGCAGGGAGTGATTTCATTGAATGTTTGAAATGTTTGCTTTCATTTTCTGTTTTCAGATTTCCTGAAGCAAGTTTAACCATACATCACAAATGCCTAGCCCTTCGATGGAAACATAGATTTTTTTAACAGTTTAAAGTGCAGCTATACCTTTTCATCGTATTTGATATGCACGAGTACCAGAACTACCTGAACGAGTTGAAGACCCTGTGGTTATCCAGAGAACCAACAGTGGTGTGGCTTTGAATGAATGTGGATTATCTGCAATACTTTCATACGGGTTAATTGTTATTAGGACTTTTGTTGTAATTATGCCCAAAGAAAAATGATTATGCTGTAACTATCACTACTAGCAACTGTGGTGGTTTGTCTGATGACTTTTGCTACAAGTACTATCAATGAACAATGATTTTCACTAATCATGGATAAACACCAATTATACAGCTATTTGTGTGTGCCCTTGAAATTTAAACTAGCTGTGCATAGGCGGCGCGCCACTGGCGGGCCCCAGCATCTAGTCGCAAAAAATCATCGCAACTGTTCTGAATACCCGGAACTACGTTTTCACACAAAAAGCCTACCACAAGACATATAATCGTCACTATTTTGAATACCTGAGACTAGGTTTTCACCCAAAAAGCCTACCACAAGATATATAGGACGTCAACCGCATCCCCTATACAAAGGTGCACAGCATACTTGTCACGCCCAGAAATTCCCGAATAGAATTCCAAGCAGAATGTGCATTAAAACCCCCGGCCGGTCCTGGACGGGGGTTTTAATGCACATTCTGCTTGGAATTCTATTCGGGAATTTCTGGGCGTGACAAGTATGCTGTGCACCTTTGTATAGGGGATGCGGTTGACGTCCTATATATCTTGTGGTAGGCTTTTTGGGTGAAAACCTAGTCTCAGGTATTCAAAATAGTGACGATTATATGTCTTGTGGTAGGCTTTTTGTGTGAAAACGTAGTTCCGGGTATATCTGCATTCAATTCAACGCCGCAAGCACAACAAACTGAACGAGTTCTTCGTGGCTACCAACCTCCTCTGATCCGGGCTTGTAGTATTCCTGCAGCCCAGCTAGTACTGGCACGGAAGGAATAGACACGAATCCCCGTGTCTTTTCTCTCTCGCCTTGACTCTGACCTGCCTAACTCTGACGATGACGAATGGAAGGCCAAATTGGCAATTGCAAATCTGCAATGCATGGATTGCAGGGTACACAAGCAACCCAAAACGGCGACCGCTACACCCCGGAAAATGTGGGCCCCACAGGTGAGACTCGGGTCACCAGTCAGTCCGTCTCAAAATGAACCAATCACGATTAGGACAAGATATAATAATCTAATTCGTTATATTAGTAATGTGTTATATATTCTGTAATTAGATTAATTTGTTTTAGAACGGATGGAGTAGTACGCAAACGCAACACAAGGACGGGCATGTTGGCGTGTCACCGCCACGTGGGCCCTACGTGCCCGATCAGTCTCAGTTTTGTCATGTTACTATTTGACAGTGCTAATTAGTAGTAGTCCACTAGTCCTACTGTACTAGTGGTTTCTGTAGCACATAATACATGGTTGGCTGCTTAACTGCATGCAGATTTTAGAAGGGTGATTTTAGACTGTTTTTCAACTTGTGATCGCCATCGGATGCCCTCACAAGCATATGCATTCAGATTCTTCTTCTTCTCTGAAGATTAGACGGCATAGTACTGTACTGAAACCACTCCAATCTCTATCAAGATGGATAAGAAAAATTCTCCAATGAGCAGTGGCACTCACTGGCTGACTCACATGTCAGTACGTCGCAATCGGATTGGTGATAAGGGTAATAATGTTCGTGTCAGTAAAGTACTCCTAACTCCTCACTTGTTTTACTCTAGTTTAGGCTGTGTTTAGTTGGATCCAAAGTTTGGATTTTGATTGAAATTAGAGATGATGTGACTGAAAAGTTGTGTGTGTATGACAGGTTGATGTGACGGAAAAGGACTGAAGTTTGGATCCAAACTTTGGATCTAAACACAGCCTTAACCCATGAGAGATTCTTTCACCCCTAAAGCCTGACTGATCAAGTACTGTTAGTACTACGATTAATCCAAACCAAGTCCACGTCAGAGACTATCTTGTCAATTAATTCTTCGAGCCATTGCATTGCATTGTTCTCAACCACTGTTCATGATGTTGCATGCATGATACTAGTACAGCATGAGTATGATAGTCTATCTAATACTGGTACAGTTAACCAGCTTCCAGCTAGTCAACCTTGCTTCTCCACACATATCACAGTCACACCCTTAGATCCAGGAGACAACCATGTATACCAATAATACATTTTCCTTGATTTAGTTTACAGATTAGTACTAATAATACAGATATTTAGTGGGTAGGTCGATCCATAACGACCAAAAGCAAGCACCAACTAGCAATAAACAAAATGCATCATGCATATATACATGCATGGGTGTACACGACCTGTATATATATAAATATAATTTTAAGCATAGCTGAAGCTTCGTGCATGTGAAGAATCATTTTTGAATTATTATTTAGTTAGTGAACAACCATGTGATCGATCGATCAAGGTAGGTACAGTAGTGGTAGTGTTTTGTTTGGTTCACTTGTTTAAAATCCAATGCGATGCAAAAGGACGGACACGCCCACTCAATTTGACGAATCTTTGAGAAACTTTTTTGAGGCGACCAATCATCAGTTAAACAAAATGGTTCATGCATCTCGCTAGCTCTCTCCATCGTCTATCTCATGCACAATAGAAAAGGATGCATCTCTGCACAGAGGAAAAAAATGAATTTTGAAATGAGGAAATCATGAGAGCTAACGAGATTCAGATGAGAGGTCAATTGCTTGCATTCCATTACGTGATTAACAAAACGGACCAATGACAGATGCCAGTCAACTAAACAACAATGACAGGTAAATAAAGATGCAAACAACTCTGGCTAGGTATCTGAACGGTGGAGGTTGAAGATGTAAATTTTAGATTCTTAAGAAAGTATTAGTAGGTATCAAAATTTTACGCTAGGCATCTCGAGGTACTTAGTTGAAGGTATCAAATTTTATCAAAAAAAAATTATAGTACCTCCTAGTACCTTATGATAAAATTACCTTTTTTATTATAAAAAAAACTACTCATTCCGTTTATATGTACCAGTCACCATATACAATCTATAATTAAACATTGACAGATCGTCTTTTGGGCAAAAAATATTTAATTATAAATGCTTAGAAAGATTAGTGTCCTACATGATTGGTCCATGGTGACAAGTAAAGAGGAACAGAGGGAGTGTTACTTTTACAAATTACATGTTACTTTGCTTTACCATTTCAAAAGGCAAAAGGACCTTGTATACATACACAAGGGCAGGCAATCCTAGGACTGGCAACTCGGATTCCTCTCGCATGTCGTCCCTAACGTAGGTCACACATTGGACACACAATCAATTGCACACCACAAGCACCCTAGTAACTAAAAAGGAGAAAGTTTTGTGTGTCATTCGATGTTGATGTGCATGCCCCATACATCATCCATTGGCCATGGCCATGGGCCCAAAAGGGAAGAAAGAAGGAAGGAAAGAAAGAAAATGGCGTCGCTTTGCGTGTTGTTGTGCATGTGGTAAGGAACCTCATGAGCTCAATAATGGCCAATTGGCCATTGCAAACATGGCAAAGCTAGAGAGAGAGAGGAAAAAGGAGGAGGTTTGCATTTTGCTCTCACTCACTCACTCGCTGACAGTAGCGTACTAGTCACCGGGATGTTGCCATGCTAACAACTCTTGATCGATGGATGATGCATTGCTTTGGTAGCTAAACAATGCAATTATCAATCGGTTTAAGCACCCCTCAACAACCCCCCCAAATACCACACTGATCTTCTTGTTCTTCTCTTCTCTCAACTCAAGGGCACCTAACCAAATGACCTAACCATCACTCTTTCTGCTCGGCTCTGTTTCTGCTTCTCATTTCTTGGACTAGCAGCTGGAAAGGTCAAACGTTTCAACATGCCCCTCACGTCTCACCGGAAAGCTAATTAAGAGAGGCCAACCGGTTGGTTTAGCACATCATTTAGGTACTACTCCAAGGCCCTGTACTTTCATGATTATGGTTTTTCGTTCACATGTTTTCCAAACTGTTTATCAATGCTTTCATAAAATATTTCGTACAAACTGTTAATTCATTCGTTAAAACCCTCAAATAACCTAAAAAATAAAATCAGATAATCCAGCAATTACTATTGTAACCTCAGAAACTTTAACAAAATTGGAAAAAGATGTAGCAGGGACAGACGATGACGCTAATTAGCATGGAGTGCAAGATTCAGCTGAAATTTGGCAGGTTTTCGGGTGTAAAAACAAACTCGGACTCAACGACGACGCTACGTTATCAGATCACTAGAGATCGATACACACAAAGGAAGAGGACACGAGCTGTGCGCGTCACTGAACAGACTCGCTTGGAAATTTTTGCACAAGGGTCCAACAGCAATGGACTTTGTCGCGGCAGGCAACGACGGCGACAGAGAGCAGCAGCAGCTTGCACTGCTCACCGGAATGCCGCCGTGCGGTGGACTCAAAGGCAAAACTCGATCGATCGTTCGTTCAATTAGTCCGTCCTAACTCGACAGCGATCTCAGGGGAGGACCACGGCCAGCTAGCTCCTAAACTACTTGACTCCTCGATGTTTATCGTGTTGTCAGAAAACGCCGTATTCGTTTTTAAATAATTGTTACAGTTTATCGGGCTGAGTTTTTTCTGATTGAGTTTGAGAACTCATTAGCTAAAATGGAGTAACTCATTAGCATATGATTAATTAAGTATTAGCTATTCTTTAAAAAAAGTAGATTAATATAAAGGATTTGCTACTTTTTTAATATAATTTTTAAGGCAATTTTTTTTGCAAAAAAAAAACTCCGTTTAGCAATTTGGAAACGTGCGCGTGAAAAAGAGAGATATAAGTTACGAAATATGTAATATGGATGATGGATAGGGTGTTTTAGGAAGATTGAGAGAGGGACTGTGGTAGTAATAGTAAGGATGACCTTGAGTTAAGTAGCTAAGATCATTCGATTTGTCCATTTTCAAAATTTTCAACCATGCGAAGTCACCCAATTGACTTGGAACTAGTGAATTCCATTGGTTTCAGCTCTGTCCTCCAACATTACCGTTTCGTTCGATTCAGTAGTTTGGCTGAGATGATAAACATTATAAAAAACGATTTGAGTCAACAGCACATGATTAATTAAATATTAACTATTATAATATTAAACTTTTATTTATTTAATTTTTTAAATAAACTTCTATATAAATGTAGGAGCAGATATTTTTGAGGTAAAAATTTAACTTGCAATTATATAAAGCTAAATTACTTTTGAGTACAAAATCAATAGGTATGGCCGTAAATCTCAACTTTCAGCAACATCGAACTTTTGAACCAAATTTCAAACCATTTGGATTTTGGCACCAGGCCTTCTAAAATGAACCAATTCATAAAACAAAAAGATCGTACAAAACTTGTACGCTGCAAACGTGCCCTTAAGACATTTTGTCCCAACAAAAAGAAAAGTGCAAACTAGTGCCGACGAAAATATAGCAAAAATATCATGACGCAGTGTGAAGGGAGAGCGTTAACTAACTACTTCATCCGTTTCATATTATAAGACTTTCTAGCATTGCTCACATTTATATATATATTAATTAATCTAGATATATATATATATGTCTAGATTCATATTATATATATATTATGTATATATATGAATATGAGCAATGCTAGCAAGTCTTATAAGCTGAAACAGAGATAGTAGCAAAAACGAAAGGAGAAAAAAGTTTGGCAGTAGGACCTTCTTGCAATAAACGAAAAGTCTAGGTGGTTTGAAGCAAAAAAAACCCCTCCCCCGTGACGACCAGTACGAATTGCGCGTCTCCTCATTCCCTTTTATAAACCGGCAACTCGGCTCGGCGAGGCAGCAGTATACTCTCACCCTGTCTCCTCCCCCGCGTCGGTCGCTTCGCTTCTACTGGAGGAGAGCAGAGGAGGGTGGTGGTTGGTGAGAGAGGATGCGGCGCGGCGGCGGCGCGGCGGCGGCGAGGAGGCCGGCCAGAAGCTGAAGAGCATGGACGTCGACAAGCTGGAGAACGGCGGCGACAAGCCCGCCCTCAAGTACCACGGCTGGAGGCCATGCCCTTCATCATAGGTACGCCGAGATCGCCGATTCGATCGTTTTCCCCCTCCGGCGGCGCCGGCGAGCGGCGATCGGCGGCTGATGGAGTGTGGGGGGTTTGGGTGTGCAGGGAACGAGACGTTCGAGAAGCTGGGGACGCTGGGACGTCGGCGAACCTGCTGGTGTACCTGACGCAGGTGTTCCACATGCGGAGCGTGGACGCGGCGACGCTGCTCAACGGCCTCAACGGCACCACCAGCCTCGCCCCCATCATCGGCGCCTTCCTCTCCGACGCCTACCTCGGCCGCTACCTCGCCCTCGCCATCGCCTCCGTCGCCTCCCTCATCGTAAGCCCACCTCCCCTCCTCCTCCTCCTCCTCCGCCGCCGCCGCACGCATTCGGCCCGCGTTCGAATTTTGAGGCGGATGTCTCTTGCGATTTGGGGCGGCGCGATTTCGCTTCTCGGATTCAGATTTGTTTTGTTTGTTTTTTTAAAAAAAAAAAAAAAGAAAATCGGGAGTTGGTGGCCTCTGGCTTGTCAGTAGTCGGTTGGGTGGTTTGACTTTCGAGTTGGCCTCTTTTTTGTTATTCTTATTTTTATTTTTCTTTTCTCTGCGATGGGAAATGGGCGGCAAAGTGAGCGAGGAACCACGTGCGCTTGTGCGCTCGTGATTATTTTTAATTAATTAATTCACGGCGAATGTGGATTAGAAGAGTTCAATCCTTAGTTATTTGGGCGGTAAATTGAAACGACATTAGTATAATTTAGTTCTGTGGTGAAATTTATATCCAAATTTTTGCTGGAAATAATGGGTTAATCTGCCAATACTAGTAGTAGCTTTCCCAAAGAGGCGGCGGCCTACATCGGTTAGCCTCGTGCCCTGCATTAGAGTAGTACAATAGCAGGCTATAAGCTAGCTGTAAATATATTTTAAGAAGATAAATGAGTTGAGAGAGAGGAGCAGCGGGCTATAGATTTGTAGCCAGCTGTAGTACGGATTCAAGACACAGTGTGTGTATGACAAGTGGGACCAGGTATTAATAGTGTAGTATGTAACTATTGTATGAATGAGCTATTGGATTGGCTACAGTTGAATTGGGAGCACCTAGTTGGCTATACTATTAAACTTGCTCTTATCTGCTTCCCTTTTGCCAAAGCGGCACTTTGCAGCGGCGCAGTGGCTCATGATTAGCGCTCTTCTAATCCGTATTATATGCCCTATAATCCACTTTTATCTATCTTTGTGGGCAGCAGTATTAATTCTGCCCACACTAGCAGCTGGTTTTCTTTTTCTGATGACCCATGTACAACAACAACACATCATCAGTCTAAGCTAGTAGTTGTTGCATGCTCACCCTAGTTTTCTTGTAAAAGAAAAAAGGTATGGCCTATTTGACGTGGACATATTTACAATTATATGTACAATTATATAGGAGTAGTACACTTAGTTCTGTTTTGAATAGCTTCAGCTACACCTCTATAGAAGTTGGAGCCCTGCTAAAGTTTCAGCTCCATCTAAAATGGGAGTGGGGTTTGGTAGAGCGCTCTCACGAAATGAACTAAAGAAGTGGAGCTGGGTTTAGACCGATCCACAACTCCACTTCAGACCCAACTCCTGAAGCTAAATTTAGAAGTCTGAGCTCTACCAAATAGGCACTTAGGTTGTGTTCGTTAGATGGGGTTGAGAGTTAATCTCCCGTGCACGGAAAACAGAGTGATTTATTAGCATATGATTAGTTAACTCTTTTTATTAGTTATTAGCATATGATTTATTAGTATTTTTTAAAAAAGGAATAATATGATTTTTAAAGCTCTTTTTCTAAAAAAGAACTTTTGCAAAAAAAAATGCATTATTTAGGAGTCGAGGCAGTTGGCTGGGTCTGTATTATTTGTGGATCTCACGTCGCTAATTTTAAGTTTTAAACATAGGAAACTGTGTTTGTAAGGGAACTTGTTGAGCATTTGGATTGGGTTGGTGGATCATCTCGATCTGTGCTGAATCCTGAAGTGGACTTGCTTCCTCTCCTCAGTTTGTTTAACCTTTCGCCTGTATTAATTTCAGTACAAAAATAACATGGGGACCAAAGGGTGCCTTGGCTTGCCAGGCATGCAACACGGATAATTTTCAAGTTTTAATTAACTCTGTTCAACAATAATAGTACTACGTAGTACAGGGGCTTGGTTGGTGAGATGCAGTGTCCACTGTCCAGTTCAATTTGTAGTTGTGTTTTGACTTGAACGGTGTCTTTTTCTAAGGCCAAACTCTGGAAGGCCGTAGCACTGAAACCCCCAAGATCCAACCTGGTTATATTATTCCATGTTTCACACTGATAATAGTACCTGCTTAGACTAGCAAGACACTATTAGAACGGGGAAATCTCTTGCATTTTGTTTGGATTTGCAGTAATTTTGTACGGTTCATCTAGTACAATTTACACCTTGTTGTACAAGTGCTAGAATCTTGGGGGGCCCTAGGCTAGGCATAAGAACTTTCTGCTCTGTGCGGCGCTGCCAAGTGCAAAGTGCAATGAGATGATGAACAGTGGCAGCCATTGAGGCTGAAGTGAGGCTGGGGATCCGGCCATCTTATCCGGACAATCTGTATGGAGGTGACTGCCAACTAACTGCGCAAGTGGGGTGGTGTCCTGGTGTGGCCATCGACATTGACCAGCTAGCTAGCTCACTCCCAATTCCTGGAATATATTAGCATTACTGTACACCATTTCGGTACACCTGTACAAAAAAATCATTTAGGGGGTGTTTGGGCCCTTAGTCCCGCACTTGCTCGCACGAAAACGAAATGCTCCCAAGTGAGAGTCAGTGCTGCTGCATCCAAAGCTCCAGGAATTGACTAGTGAGCGGCCCACGTCGCGGCATCAATGTCACACCACCTCCCTAACCATAACCAACCTGACTATCCCCAACCACGTAGTACTAGTACTACTAATGACGTAGCGTAATCATGAGCGCCATTTAGGTAGTACTACTAACTACTAAGCGTGTAATAGTATGGTTTGATAGCGAGAGCCACTTCTGATGAATGATGCTTGCGCCGCTGGTGCTCGTGGGGGCGGTGGGCCAGCTCCTTGATTCTGAAGGTCACTTCTATTGGAACGATAACCTATTTTTTATTGGATAATTTTTAAAATTTTTATATTCTTATTTAAGTAGAAAAAAGGATTAGGCACCCGATAATCAGCCATAAAAGTGTTCAAATCATCAGATTTTAAATTCAATTTAAACAGTTTCCCGGTTTGTGTGATGTGCTCGCATGCATCTGTTGCTTGGACCGACTAGTTGTGCAGACAGAACTCGGCCCAACTAATGGCCCATTTAAGTTCACATGGGTTATTACACGAAACTCAAAGCCCATAATCCTCCAATTCAAAGACCCTCGTCTTTTCGCTTATGCTTATACTTATTAGCTAAAATTTGAATTTTCAATCTTAAATTTGAAGCTGATTTTGAGGTTTTCTCATCGAAGTTTATTTTTCAACATTTGCTTTTAGATCGCTAAGAACAAGTATATAAAAGTTTTATTCACAGATTACTTTTCGTTTGCAAAATAACGATGGCTCCAATGTACTAACGCATGGTTTCCTTCCAACGATGGACGGACAGGGCATGTTCTTGCTGACGATGACGGCCGCCGCGGACGGGCTGCACCCGGCGGAGTGCGGGGTGGGGGAGACGTGCTCGAAGGCGACGTCGGGGCAGTTCGCGGTGCTGTTCATGTCGTTCGCGTTCCTGGTGCTGGGGTCGGCGGGGATCCGGCCGTGCAGCATGCCGTTCGGCGCCGACCAGTTCGACCCCCACACGGAGTCCGGCAAGCGCGGCATCAACAGCTTCTTCAACTGGTACTACTTCACCTTCACCTCCGCCATGCTCGTCTCCGCCACCGTCATCATCTACGTCCAGAGCAACGTCAGCTGGCCCATCGGCCTCGGCATCCCCACCGCGCTCATGCTCCTCGCCTGCGTCCTCTTCTTCATGGGCACCCGCCTCTACGTCCGCGTCACCCCCGAGGGCTCCCCCTTCACCAGCATCGTCCAGGTGTTCGCCGCCGCGGCGAGGAAGCGGTCGCTCAAGCAGCCCAAGGACCCCAAGCAGGACCTGTTCGACCCGCCGCACACCAGCGCCATCGTCACCAAGCTGGCGCACACGGACCAGTTCCGGTGCCTCGACAAGGCGGCCATCGTGTCGGGCCCAGACGACGTGCGACCCGGTGGCGCGGCGCCGTCGAACCCGTGGAGGCTGTGCAGCGTGCAGCAGGTGGAGGAGGTGAAGTGCCTCATCCGCATCGTGCCCGTCTGGTCCACGGGGATCATCTACTACGTCGCCGTCGTGCAGCAGTCGACCTACGTGGTGTTGTCCGCGCTGCAGTCCGACCGGCACCTCGGCAAGAGCTTCCAGATCCCCGCGGCGTCGTTCACGGTGTTCGCCATGCTGGCGCAGACGCTGTGGATCCCCATCTACGACCGCCTCCTCGTGCCGCGCCTCCGCAGGGTCACGGGCAAGGACGAGGGCCTCACCCTCCTGCAGCGGCAGGGGATCGGGATCGCGCTGTCGACGGTGGCGATGGTGATGTCGGCCGTGGTGGAGGACCGGAGGCGGCACGTCGCGCTGACGCAGCCGACGCTGGGGACGACCATCACCGGGGGCGCCATCTCGGCCATGTCCAGCCTGTGGATGGTGCCGCAGCTCATGGTGCTGGGGCTCTCGGAGG
This sequence comes from Oryza longistaminata, assembly GCA_009805545.1. Classification (NCBI taxonomy): domain Eukaryota; kingdom Viridiplantae; phylum Streptophyta; class Magnoliopsida; order Poales; family Poaceae; genus Oryza; species Oryza longistaminata. Next base: position 28,294,630 of record CM020180.1, on the reverse strand, counting down.
CGTTCAACCTCATCAGCCAGATCGAGTTCTACTACAAGGAGATCCCGGAGCACATGCGGAGCGTGGCCGGCGCGCTCGCCTTCTGCAACCTGGCGCTGGGGAACTACCTCAGTGGGTTCCTCGTCACCATCGTGCACCGGACCACCGGCGCCGGGAGCAACTGGCTGGCGCAGGACCTCAACAAGGGGAGGCTCGACCTCTTCTACTGGATGATCGCCGGCATCGGCATCTTCAACATCATCTACTTCATGATCTGCGCCAAGTGGTACAGGTTCAAGGGAGCAGCCGCCAACTGAGATGCAAGTGAAGTGAAGTTTGTTCGTTTGGGTGGTTAATTAATTATGTCAATGGCAGATAATTAATTGGTGGAGTGCTTTTAGCTGGGTTTTTTTTTTCTGCCTCATCATTTCTCTCTTTGTATTTTTGTATCTGTGGTGTCTTGAATTATAAAATCTATAGGATTAAGTGGCGGTGAGAAAGAGAAGGAAAGAAACAAAAAGGTTGGTTCTTGTAAGTGGTTAAAAATCAAAGATAAATGAATCTTCATCCTAGTAAATCGTTACTTGCTGTTTGACTGATTCACAAGGAAGTAAATGAAATAGTTTGAATGGTATGGTACCTTCAGGTTTGCACTTGTATCTGTTTGCTTTTTTCCCCTTAGCGCAGTCCACACTCCATCAGAGTTCAGCTAGTATATTACAAACCTGGTCTCAGATACAATAATTTCATACTCGAAAGCGTCAGAAAATCACACTTTCAACTCACCCGCTCTTCTTGCATAGCACACAATTCAAATCCTCTGGTGATATCAGATTCTCAGGTGCTAGTGCTGGCATAAGAAGATTGCGTAATTAAGCCGTAGTAACAACTCACAAGTGATGTGACCACCTTTGAAAACCTAAAGCTTCGCAAGTGCAATTTACCGCGGGGGATACAACCACATTCCATGAAAGTTGGCAACCAGACACCTGGATACCCATCACACAACTATACTTCTCCGGGTAAAACACGGGAAGAAAAAGAATACACAACTATTCTCTCTCTCCTATCTAACAGAGGTGAGGCATTCTGACAACACCCTTACACTGTTTAAATTGTAAGAATCTCTACAAAGAAAAAGAACGACGACTTACGGCGAAGAAGATTAATTACAGGGTGGAACAGAGCTAACCAGCTCACACATTTTTTTTTTGCCATCTGGATGAATTGGCCTAATCATGTTGATAAAGATCTAGATAACAATCTACAAAAATGCTACCAGGTATGACACATGGAGCTTCAAGTCAAGTGACAGTCAGAAGGTTGTTTTCATGCCCGTTATTGCTCACAAGGGGGCGCAGAGGATCATTCCTCCAAACACCATCAACAATAAATTTAATCTGGAGAATAGGCAGAGGGCTATCAGAATGAGATGAAAAAATAATGCCTAGAAGCATAATAAGACAGACCATTACCTCATATCTACCAGGATACAACCTCAGGTTTAAGGAAAAAGTGCCTCTTCTGATCTTTCATTCTTCTCTGCACGAAGTCAACAATGTTATGGAATTAGATTATCATCAGATTTCAGATGAAAAAAATGTACATGTGACACTTATTTAAAAAAACTTTCCAATTTGAACATATAATAATAAGCATAACAAGGAAACACTGCGAATGTTTATCAAGCATGGAAGTACAGATCTATGTAGAGTGACAGATTGGCTTCATTAACCTACAATTATATTATATGAAATACAAGTGCTGTTACATCAAATTGCCAATTACGATTCAAAACCAGAACCAGTCAGGTATAATGCAGTTATGCCTTCTGGACCAAATCTACTTTAAGCAAGAAACAGGACAATCTGAATTGTTGAAGCCATTCCCACTGAACTTCAAATACTTAAATGGGAAAAATCAATGATATCCATATGAAACTTAAACCTACTAGCCACATAGGCACATGATGGTTCTTTTTCATATTATCTGTCAAAATTAGCACCACATGGCAGAACAATCATCCTAAGCCTTAGCGAAGTTCAAATGTTTACGAAGGTAATCGAGAACTGTTGAAATGCTCACCTACTTGTCCAGCCATCAAAAGATCCAGTCAATAGAACCTCTGAAGCAGGATTAGACCACACAATATAAACAGTACGGAGCTCATCCAAGGCCTTCTCAGCTTCATCAAGCCTTCTTGTTTCTCTTCAATTATTTTGTTCTTCTCACTGATGACATGGTATACAATTACTAAAAGGGAACATACAAATTCTAAAGCAAGTTAATCAGATATTAGGTGGACGTACATTATCTCCAGTGCCATCTTTCCTTCTAATACTGCTATTTTGCACGGATTGACCGTAGCTCTTCCTGAGCTGCATTACTTGGTCTCTTCAAATTCCAATCGTCGGAGAGCCCATTGGAGCTTTTGCTCCGTCACCTTCGGACTGGAAAAAAACAACAAAGTTGGATGCTTAGAACAATGAGTACAGTGCCTCTGGCAGATCAAGGGAGAGGCAAAAGCACAACTTCATCCAGTAGTGTTTCATGTATTTGTATGCCCTGTAACTGCCATATCGCAATTACAAAAGTAGCTGCAGATGGAAGTGTTGCTAAATGTACATTATAGTTAAAAGTTACAATATTATGAACGAAATTTCAATGGAAAATCAAGTCATATCATTCCACGTCTCTAATCTGCATTTTAATCAGGAAACTGCAAGTTAAAAACTCGAAATACATTTTTTTATTGCATACTTCCCATATGGCACCTTGTTTTTTTATTCGGAGAGAGCATAAAGCAGATGGAGTATTAGACATACAAAAGGCTGATTAAATAAATGGAACTATCTTTCTTCTTTTGTTTGTGTGGCAGCAGAATTTTTATGTAAAACAAACAGCTTTACAGATGCAGAAAAAACACTTCACGCACAAAAAATTATAGTCCACTAGTAATTCAAAACAAATGAAAGCAAAATTAATGATGTTAGGGGAAATATACACACCATATCTGATATAACCTTGTCGAATCTTGATCTTAGTGTATGAAGAGCGGCAGTAAGATCCAACTCCAAATTTTGAAGGCGTGCATGTATATCGTCTCTTTCAGAGTCTACATCATTAATATCATAATCATGTACAGCCACACCATTAGATGGCCCGTGCACGTCATCTTGTGCAAGAATGTCTAGGCCATCATGTCTAAATGATTTCCTGCTGTTAGTTGAATGGATTTCAGCGGCTGCAACAATATTGACCATGTCAACAAATAATCATCAAACAAATGGGATGCAGTACAGAAGAAAGTTAAGTTGTCATAGGACCTTGAAAATCTGAAAAACCACCCTTGTCAAGGGACCATGTTCGCCATGCATCATTAGTCAAACTCTTTGAGCCTTTGTTATGCTCTAGTGCTCCATTTTGAGGATGAGAACTATGTATATTTCCATTATCAGGTACCTTTGGAGTGTACCTGCCACCAGTTGCAGAGTGACTGGGTGCTCCACTCTGACCCATTAAAGCTGCATATATGCAACACAGAAGGATGATTTCAGTTATACACATTATATGCAAATACAAACTAGAAAAAGAAGTAGATAATACATCCAAAAGGAACACCACAAATATGTACAAACAAGTTATCCAATAACGACAAACCAAAGTTGTTGATAAGTTCATTAATAAAATTGTAAATTGTGGGACCTATGATCACTTCATATTTTGTTTTACTTCATTTACAGTGTTGCCAATTACAATGCATGATTTAATCAGTGATATCAGTAGTCAAACATTCAATTTCACTTGTCCTATTTATAAGTTTCTAGTGGGTGACATAATTGTCGTTCGATGATTATAAAAGTGAACTAAGACTACCATGAATGTGCGATAATCAGTAAAATACCTAAATATCTTAGAATATAACATACATGCACACACTACATTTCAAGTTTTCAATCATTTGATGTTCGTTCTACGATTACTCTTGATTGTAACTGGCGTTAAAATCAGAATGACACGTCACCATGAAAAAGGCAATTTTTGGCCCCCTGTGCAGCTATATGTGGACAACTAGTAAGCAACTATTTTACTAGGTACTCAAGAGTGAAGAATTGTAATGGTTGATTTAGGAAATTCCCTACCAGAGGGAGAAGTAGGGAAGGTTCGTGGACAAGACCGTCATCTGCAAAAATCAGACGGCTTGGATAAACTGACATGAATGCCTCTTTTTGCCAGCAAGGAACTGCAGTACTGCACTGAATAGGAGCCAGCCTAATACACTGATTCCACAAGCTGTAACCATGGGGGCAACAAGTGCACTGATACACGGACTAATCATCTCAAATGTAGTCAGATTAATGCTTCCCTAGGGACATGTAAAACCATTTTTGCGAAGCAAGTATATATGATGCACAATTGAAAACAATTGATGTTTCTGAACAATATGCTGGGAATTGAAAACCCACGCACCAACATTGTCGCGTTCCCCTCCCGCTCCATCGCTGCTCCGCGGGAGCGGCCGCCGTACCCTCTCCCTTTCCCTCTGCAGCCTGGTAAGCATCCCGTCCAACCCGGTCCCAAATTTCGTCTCCCTGCAAACCACCGCGCAAGCAAACGAACACAATCAGGAAGAAACGAACAACCCCAGGGAGCAAACAGAGCAACGATGCCGAGCAGAAACCCACGTCTCCTCCTCCTCCGTCTCCGGCTGGCGCCCGGACGACGACGCTTCCGCCTCCCTGAAACACACGGGAATTTCAGCTGGAATTTCATACGGGAGAGGGGGGCAAGAAAGAAAATACCCCAGTAGAAGGGAATAGCGAAACCCCACCTCGAGGACGCCCACGCGGCGCCCTGCGCTAGGTCGGAGGCGCCCCGCCGCCGCCCCGCCTCGGGAAGGGTAGTCAGGGTGCACGCCGACCGACGAGGAGGCCCTGCCTGCCTCCGCGCCACCGGAGGTCCAACCCAGCGAGAGCCACCGCCCGCAGGCGTCCACGGCGGCGGCGAGGTCGGCCTCCCGGCGGCGACGAGCTCGGCGCGGGTGGGGAACGCCCCCGGCTTGTCGGACCGCCGCATGAACTCGTAGATCGCCTCCTCGAGGTCCTCCTCCCCGCGGGCCGCATTGGACGACGTCCTCGGCGCCTGCGGCGGAGGCGGCGCGCGCTGGCGACGGTAGACGCGGCGGCGGTGGTGTGGTGGTGGTGGTGCGGCGCCGCGGCGGCGAGGAGACGAGGCGTCGGCGAGGAGCGGAGGCGGAGGAGGGGGCTAGGGTTAGGGTTGGGGAGGGGAGAGGAGGAGGAGGAGGGGTCAGGGGGAGGGGGAGGAGGAGGGGGAGCATCGCGGTCGCATTTCGGTGCTGCTTCTCCGCGGACGGCTTCAGGGTTGGGCGGGAGGGGAGGGGGGGGAGGCGACGAAACGAGAAAGATGAGGAGGAGGAGGGGAGCGAGACGGCCAGCCACTGCTGCTGCCACCAGTGGCGACTGGCGACTGGCGAGCGATCCCTCTGACGGGTGGGCCAGGCCAAGGCCAACCCAACCCAACCCCTGTTGCTCCTCTCTTCTTGGACCTTTCTGCACTGCAGAGTGCAGATCCCAATTTGGCAATTTGCAACCTTGCACCGCGAGCTGCTCAGGTGGCTACAGCTAGTAGCCTGCGTTTAGGCCTGCTACTGTAGAACTCCATCCGTCTCATTTTAAGTGCAGCTGTAAATTTACGTGTCCAATATTTAACCGTTCATTTTATTTTATTATTATTATTGTTATTATCAGATAATAAAATATAAATAATACTTTATACGTGACTTAAATTTAATTTTTTTCATAAATTTTTCAAATAAAACAGACAGTCGAGCGTTAATATAGAAATACACAGACTTAAAATGGGATAAAGGGTAGTAGTAACCGAGTAGACATGGGCAAACAAGGAGCATGTGACTGATGGTTGGTCCTTTGATGCGACTTGAGATTTTGTGGATATGGAGTAGGCTGTACAATGTGCCATTGTGGCGTTCTCTCTCTCTTTTGATAGGGAACGAGATCATCTATGCTACATTATTGGTTTTGAGTCACTGATATGTGGTTTATTTATTATGATTTATGTGTAAGTGATCTAAAGTCACCTGGCATCGTGGTAGAGAATCCGTATCCATTTGATCGAGCTAAATATGGTGATGGCGGTGACTATGGCAATGAAAAATGATGTTGGTGGTGGACTGGTGGTGGTAATAAATAGAACTGCATGTGTTTGTAATTTAATAACATGACGTGTAAATTTGTATTGTTGGGTTGTTTTGTTCGATCCAGTTGTGTGAATGTAAATAGCGTTGATGGAGAAAATATAGTAGTGTAATAAAAAAAGATTTCATTTCGAAATTGATTTGGACTACATTGAAAAGGCTCATTTGTGACTTGTGAAAGGGAACACGGGTGGTTGCTATATCCGAGAGATAGACACAAACACCTATGGGTATGTCCATACCTCTCACATCCTTGTCATCGTACGCCCGACAAATATAGGACAACATCAACCTCACATCATCGATTCGTTGATAACTTATCGTAAACATTTGAGAAATTTTTCAGTGAGCATAAAAATGCACATCTCCGATGATATTCAACATTCTCCGCGGCTTGTCTGATTGGATTGCCACGCGATTCGTTCAAGCAGAAAGAGGTGACAGCTTTGACAGTGAGGAGCATATGACAAAAAGGCTAAAGAGGCAGACACTTCCGTTTTGTTATTATGGGCTGAAGAGAGAATAGAGAAAGCTGGAAAATCACAGCTATGGAGGATAGCCGGTGCCAATTATTTCATCGTTGGTCGAGACGGTTACTGGTTACTGGATGCATGAGGCCATGAAGTTATTTCCACTGAACTGATTGTGTGAGCTGGATGGTTGATGAGCAAACAAACAGCAAAATTAAATTTTGAGTTTATGAGTGATGGCATGGGGTGTAGACAGCTGCGGTTCAATGTTACCATCGGATTCTCCGTTCATCATTAAGCAGTTCTTCCATTTCAAAATTTTGCCAAAATTTAAGCTGGACTTTTTCCTCGGGCCGATTTGAGAGACGGCTACTCCTTGCCAAGCCAACCTGGGATTTTCCTTACCTTCGCATGCTTTAGTTCAATATAGTTCATGCTGCGAGAGTACGCCGTGCCAAATTGTCGATACACAGATTTTGAAGGCGTACCTGCATATATATGGATTGAGATCCTCTGACTTCAAGTTAGAGAGGCGTGATCATTGACATGTGGATCCGATTGCCAGTGACAATGACTTCGACTACCATTAGATGACATGTTAACATCATCTTCCGCGAGCACATCGTCTCTGGCCATCATGTCCAAATGATTTCCTGCTGTTGGTCGAATGAATGTCAGCGGCTGCAACAATATTAACCATGTCAACAAATGTTTATCCAACAAATGGGATGCAAGTATAGAAGAATGTTAAGTTCTAATATGACCTCGAAAATCTGAAAAAACAACCCTTGTCAAGACATTCCGAAAATCTGAAACTTTTACGGCAGCTTCGGTTCTAACAAAAAAAAAAGGGAAGCTATTGCAGTAGTTCCGAATCAAAGGCACCATATCCCGTATCTTGAATTTAAGTAGACATATCCTATAATATTTCCATAACTACAGGCGGTTTCCCATATAACTAAACAATAATCCATCTGCCACAAACATGCCACATCTTGTTGCGTGCGCAGGATTTATAACCATTTACTAGATGTGTAGCCTCTTTAACGTATCGTGTTTGGCTAGTGCTACATGAATAGAGACACCAAACGAACACATCATGAATTTAAATATAACGGAATTCTGTATGATGATACAGCGGTTGGCACCTCCCTTGTTCTTGGGTCACCACGTGGATCTTCTCGAACGAGAAGAGGGAGGACACCAGCTGAGCTCCAAGCTTTGGATACAGAATCACTTGCATCACCCAAAATCAATGAGGAAACTGCATCAAAACTGCATGCAGCAAGTCAAGATCTCGTGCAGCTGCACTGTCAATAGAAAGTTCACCCAAACATGAAAGGTTAACAGCTCCAAGATAGTGAAGAAGAGCTGCAACTATTGATGTCATGGCAGCTGATGACCCAAGTCCAGTTTTGGCAACTTCAGGTTTGCAATTTTCTCCAGTCATTGTTCCATAATTCCATTAGCAACTTCTGAATTAAATGTAATTGGACAGAATGGAGGCAGCGAAAGCAATACCTCTGGTCTGGAGTTAGAGGGAGGCCACGTGCTTCAATATGGAGAAACGGTGGAAAAAGACAAGTTAATTATTTAACAGCGGCACAATGCTTCAAAAGTGAGTTATATTCAAACATAAGTTAATCATGGAAAGAGAGTATATTTGCAGTTTATAAAACCATGCAACCCATCCGCATTGATTTTTATTTTTATTTTTTGATGCTGGTTCATCCTTCACAACTCCATTGAATATTTATTTGTGGACACAATAGAGGATATCATATCATGATCACACAGAGTACAATACAAAAACTTTTCAACTTTATAAAGTACATAAGAGAAAGGATAGGCCTCAAAGCAATGCCATTACATTATAACCAATCGTGTTCAATTTATTGCAGTTACAGATAGGTGAAATGTAAACATTTGCCAATGGAATGATAATTCAATTAGCAGAGAATCTAACATCACCAGGTATCAGATATACAGAGAGAAAATACTTATTACAAAGCATAAAGCTTATATTCTCCCTTATGGTTCTGCCTGAGCCACCCCTTTTCAGTAAATTATCCGAGTAGTCATGAAAAATTACCAAAAGTTTTGTTCAGACATGTATCCAGGAAAAAAAAAATCAGCTGAAAATTACTATAGATTGTCAGGAGGGAAAGAATAGAAGGCGTTTTCTTAAATCCTTAATTGGGCACTGGCAAGTGGCAACCGTGTTTGTTAATGCTTTTCGTGGGATGTGAAGAAAATATATGTTCAAGATTAGGTGGTTAGCAAAGCTGAAAGAACCAACTAGGGCCACGTTCAGATTAAGTCAAACTTCTTTGTTAAATTCTAACCTGGGATTGGTGCAGTTAAGCTCTTGGCTAAAGGAAAGTAAATGCGCGACAACGCGAGCTAATTCAGAAAAGAAGCTTTACCTGTTCTCTATAGGAATAAAAAATCGTTGCAACCTACAAAAAATAGAGATGAGAATTTAACAACGATACGAAATCAAAATATAGCGTGGTATTCAAAATCATTCGGACAGGAGCAAAACTTGAGACTAAAATCGCAAAACCTTGCAAAAGCAAAGCTTGTCCAGTGCATCCTTCCCCTCTTTGTCAGCGACTGTCACTTCCGCAGCTGCCACCGAGAATTGCACTGCCTGTTCCACAACAGGGTTTGCAGATTCCCTGCAACATCAAGTCATTAACCACTATCACCAAACATGATTACATGAGGTCCAAGTCTCCAATGACAACTACAGAGCAGAGTTCTGCTGCGCAAATGGTACAATCCCAGCACATGATCATGGACTACTTACCTTGAGGAAGTCGATTTCTTCGGGGAGAGCTTGTAGGTGGCCTCCCGGGAGAGCTGAGGAGATGTCACTTTCACATCCGTCCACGCCTAGTAGCAATTTACCATATGGGACAGGTACCACACAGAGTAAGGATTAGTTCTCCCTGATGGTGATGGCTACTAAATTGTGTGAGAAATAATCTGGGGTTTCGGGGGCTCACCCATGCCCAGGATTCGTCGTGGTTGAGCTGGTCGCGGGGCGGGAGGACGACGGCGTAGAAGCGAGCGGTGGTGATGAGGACGAGGCCGGCGTTGGGGCGCTCCAGCACCTAGGAAACCTCCCGCGACGAGCACCTTCCCCGGCGCCGACGCCGACGCCGCCGCCGTGCCCTGCCCTGCCACAGGGATCGGTCGAACGGTCAGACCTGGATCGAGGGCTAGGCAATCGAGGTCAAGTAGAGAAAGAGAAACACTCACACTTCCATTCTCGGCTTCGGCGGCGAGGGGGGACGCGATCCGGAGCTCACGGCCGGCGGCGGGAAATGCCGGGTAGCGCGCGCGGCGCGGCGCAAGCACGACGACGCACGCCGCCTTTCGAGGTCGCTCCGCTTATGGCTGGGCGGGGCTTAGGAAGTGAGGGGCATCGCGAGCGTGTGGGCGCCGGCGGTGGCCAGGGGGAAGGACGACGACGGCGGCGGCGGCGAGATGGCCTTTTGCAGTTACGCGGGCTCGAGGACTGGGCTTTGTGAAATGGGCTTCTGGGCCTCCTAGCCCACTACACTTAGTTTCAATATAAAATTTTCTCCTCTTTTTTTTTTCTTTTTTAGGACAAAAGGAAGGTTTCGAATTTTGTCCTAAAATATAAGGATTTTACATGTCTAACGTGTACTCCAGATGACTCTCTATATATAACGAGTTTGTATATATTAACATCCATGTCGTGTTTAGGCGCATTTATAACACATGAGTATAACACAATCTAGTTTCATGTGCACAAATTTACTTTAAATAATAATTGAATAAAAATCATATGCTATACATGGTGTAAACCGTCTTTATACTCCCACTCTTGTTTGGCATTCGGCAAAAAAAAAGTGGGAGGAATTGGCTGATGTTTGCCCTCGTTGCGCGTACTCTCTTTTTTTTTTAATAAATGACATCGTTGATTCTACACACACTTTTATATCTTGTGCTAATGCATAAAATCATGCTTGAAGTATTTGTAGTGATAAAAAAAACTTTTAAAAAATACTTATTAATTAATTGATTTTTAAAGTATAACACAAATAGTTAAACGTGTCTCTAAAAGTTAACGGTGTCAATTATCTATTAGTTCCCTGCGACATATCGTTCCATCCAATATACAAACCACCCCAATAGTAAACCTTTTGGACTAGATATTAATTTCAAGGTCATGTGGAGCGAGGTTCAATCGCATATATGGTAGTAATATAGAAATCTAAGCAGTAGATCTGGGGGTGCTGACCAATCCAATTAACAAAAGACAGCCATTTTGCTGGCTAATCCTATCTTACTGTAAAGTTATCCCCCACTAACTCCTTAAGCTTGACATGTAAAGATGCCACATCATCATCCACTAACAAGATACCACATCATCATCCACTAACAATCATCACATTTAAACATCATGCAAACATACTATATCTTTATAGTTTTTATAATTTAAGAATTTTTTAAATACAAACATGTTAAATTATCATCCAATATAATTCACATAACGTTTCAATGTATATCTTTATTATGTTTTATGATATTCTATATACTTATATAGTTTATCCTTACTTAGTTAGTGCTTAAATGATTAATCTATGGTCCAAATTATCTTTCTTCTTTTTTCCTCTAATTAAGTCATATCACATCAATTGTTTTTAGCCTTTAGATGATTAATCTACGGTCCAAACTATCTCCCTACTTTTCTTCTTCTATAAAGTCAAACCAGCTTACTTTTTACGTTTGAATCACCATTCTACATACTATATAAATTTAAATTATCATAAACTACATTAATTTATTTAATCTGATGTTATCTAGCTATCTTACACGTTATTTTTTTTATCGTTATCATACTGAATTCCCGCAGCAATGCGCGGGGTTTCACCTAGTTCTCCTGTAGCACGTGCCCAACACCGAAACCGACATCCCATTTACTTTTAAGCAATTTTCACAAAATCCATATATTATACTCCCTCTATTCTTAATTATAATGTCTAAATTACGCAGGTTTCAATGATATATTTTGACCAGTAATTTATTCTATTTTATATTCCTAACATATATAAAATTAACATCATATGAAAGTGCTTCAAAATATGAATCTGGTGATGTGACATACATAATATTTAGCATAGCTATGTGGTTAGTATGCTTATTAGTCAAAAACTATTAAGTTTGATTTTTCTAAAAAAATTATAACGCTCTATAATTTGGGATGGAGGGAGTAGTCCAAATTGTTTCATAACCATTGTAACCTTATAGTTTCATAAAGCACAACATTAAACAGTTTTTCTTTGATAAGTCATGCATGCATGTGATATCCAAATTACATCCAAAACATATAAGTTTTATTAATTCAACCGTAGTAATTTAGGTTTTTTTTATTCTTTTATACAAAATTAAGATATGGTTAACGTTATGGTTCTATAAAACCTTACGACCGAAATACCCATTGTTATATGAAACTGCCTAATCTCCTATGGTTTTCTGCAACTTAAGGTTTGTTTGTATCACTACCCTTTCAAGTTCTGGGTAGTACCAAATTAAACATAGGAAAGTCCGGCGCTACCAATCGTTTGGTCGGATAGTTTTGTGTTGATCTTGTTTGGTTTGCTACCAAAATGTAGCCAAACCATGATACTATAGTAAATAAAGTTCTTGATTGCTACCAAATTTAGTATGAACATTACCAAAAAAAAATTGGCTTCAATCCAGATTAACCAATAGTAGGTACTATTTAGGCTATCAAAATATTGGTACGATAAATTTTGGTAGCAATCCAAAATTGCTACTTAAAGGCTAAAGCATAATATTAGGGGTTTTGTAAAATTTATTTATTTATCCTTTTCACCCTCGACTTAACAAGAAATAACGAAGCGGAGGCGATAACAAGTCAAACAGGATAGTAACTTGCTTTGCTTGGTGTGGCCCAGTAGCTTAGTTTGGAGTTGAAACGATGATAGTGATCAGTGTAAAGGCGGTTTGGATTTCTCGCCGTTTCCTTCTGTGCAGAGCCCTTTTAGAACAGGTCAAGCAAAACTTTGAGCCTTTCCTTCTGCGAGACTGTGATATTACGCCATGATTTGGAGTTCATGACATGCACCAAGGACCCACAATAGTGGATCCCTATACATGATTCCGCATGTGTAGAAACTATATAACAGATTTTCTGTACTAAACGTAGCATCAATGCTTTTCACATATATGAACCAGCAAGTTAATGTTACTTATCAATTTCATGAAATTCAATATCAGTTATTATGATTTTTTGCTAATTTTTTTATTTATAAAAGCATTAATCTGGGATGATGGTGTGGGTCCCTTCCTCTTCCCTTTAGATGTTGATTCGGATTCAGGGATTAAATTTTGATCCATGTCACATCGAATATTTGACACTAATTAGAAGTATTAAACGTAGACTAATGATAAAACACATTCTATAACCCTGGACTAATTCGCGAGACGAATCTATTGAGCCTAATTAATCTATGATTAGCCTATGTGATGCTGTAGTAAACATGTGCTAATTATGGATTAATTAGGCTTAAAAATTTATCTCACGAATTAGCTCTCATTTATGAGTTTTGTTATTAGTCTACGTTTAATACTTCTAATTAGTGTCAAATATTCGATGTGACATGGATCAAAATTTAATCCCTGAATCCGAATCAACATCTAAAGGGAAGAGGAAGGGACCCACACCATCATCCCAGATTAATGCTTTTATAAATAAAAAAATTAGCAAAAAATCATAATAACTGATATTGAATTTCATGAAATTGATAAGTAACATTAACTTGCTGGTTCATATATGTGAAAAGCATTGATGCTACGTTTAGTACAGAAAATCTGTTATATAGTTTCTACACATGCGGAATCATGTATAGGGATCCACTATTGTGGGTCCTTGGTGCATGTCATGAACTCCAAATCATGGCGTAATATCACAGTCTCGCAGAAGGAAAGGCTCAAAGTTTTGCTTGACCTGTTCTAAAAGGGCTCTGCACAGAAGGAAACGGCGAGAAATCCAAACCGCCTTTACACTGATCACTATCATCGTTTCAACTCCAAACTAAGCTACTGGGCCACACCAAGCAAAGCAAGTTACTATCCTGTTTGACTTGTTATCGCCTCCGCTTCGTTATTTCTTGTTAAGTCGAGGGTGAAAAGGATAAATAAATAAATTTTACAAAACCCCAACTTCTTTTTTTTCTTTTGAACTGACGAGATTGTGTTTTCTTGCACGGATCCTGGTACTATTTGGGCAGACGCAGGCAGGGGGACCTTGGAGTCTTCCCCGGCACGGAGGATCGGGTGTGTTTTGGGGGGCAAGAAGGTGGCGTGGCGTGGCCCCCACATCCAGCCTAGAAGTAGAAGGCCGCGAGACATCCTGGCTTGGCCTCAAATGCAGCTCGCCCCTCCCCTCTCTCCCCGTACTCCATCCATCCGTACTTTAAAAAAAAAAACTAACGTAGAAAAATTATAACCTCTTCAGTACAATAAATCTGGATAAATCCAAATTTATTGTATTATGAGGTGTCACATCTTCTCTTAAGTTAGCTTTTTTTGACAGAGGGAGTACGGTGCGCGAGTGAGAATTTTTTTTAAAATAATATAACTTTTTAATAAAAAAATATCAAAATACATGTTGATTGATAAAAATCACAAAGTTAGCACCATATAAAGTTCGATAGGATATCCATCGAACAACCATTATTCGATATGTATTTGTCAAACAACAATTGCTCGACAGGTTAGTTTGCTTGATTTAAAAAATGGGACTGCCTATATACTTATGTGACAGATTTTTTTAACCTCATACCATGCAGATTTCTTATCCTTTAGATCAACATCTAATGGATGACATTAATATACATAAACAAAATTAAAAAAACAAACAAACGGGCCACGTGGACAATGTAAGCTCACGTGGGCTCAAATGGACTCAAGTAGATTTCATACTTACATCGTAAATACACTAAAATTACATATGTAATTTTCAGACTTACATCGTAAATACACTAAAATTACATATGTAATTAATATGTAATTATAGTGTAAGTAACTATAAAAACAAGTTAGCTCAGTGAAAGTGATGAGTTAAAAATCACATATTTGAGTCCTGGTACGTGTAAGAGTTTTTGTTTCTCATGCCATGCACAAATCTCAGTGTAAATCTCAAAAATATCCGACGGTAAAAAAAGGTGCGAGATTAAGCTATACAAAATCTGTCAGCAGATGGATAGCTATTCCGTTAAAAAAAAAGCGCAAGCATGGGTGGCCTAGCGAACTCGATAGTTCGATAGGACCCACAGCCCACGCACATGCATGCACACACATCATCCTAAGTTACCTATTTTCTTAAACCCTATCGGACAACAGTTGCTTGACATGGTTGTTTGACAGAGTGTTAAATTTGTGGTTTCAGTTAATCAATACTCTCTGTGTCCTAAAATATAACAACTTTTAGCCCTTAGATTTTGTCTCAAAATATAATAACTTCTTCACCAACATTCTCTTCTCAACCAATCACAACACTTTACCATTCACTTTTCCTACCTACCTCCACTACTCATCCAATCACAACCCTCCACCACTTACTTCTACTTACTTTTCTTAATAACCGTGTCCAACCCTAAAACTTTTTATATTCTGGGACGAAAAGAGTATTTATTTTTATGATTTTCAATTAAAGTTGTATTATTACTATCTTCATATTTTAATGTATGACGCCGTTGACTTTTTTTCAACGTTTTACCACTCGTCTTATTCAAAAAATTTATGTAATTATTATTTATTTTATTGTGACTTGATTCATCATCAAATGTTCTTTAAGTATGACATAAGTAAAAATTAACATCATATGAAAGTGCTTCAAAATATGAATCTGGTGATGTGACATACATAATATTTAGCATAGCTATGTGGTTAGTATGCTTATTAGTCAAAAACTATTAAGTTTGATTTTTCTAAAAAAATTATAACGCTCTATAATTTGGGATGGAGGGAGTAGTCCAAATTGTTTCATAACCATTGTAACCTTATAGTTTCATAAAGCACAACATTAAACAGTTTTTCTTTGATAAGTCATGCATGCATGTGATATCCAAATTACATCCAAAACATATAAGTTTTAATAATTCAACAGTAGTAATTTAGGTTATTTTTTTTATTTTTTATACAAAATTAAGATATGGTTAACATTGTGGTTTTATAAAACCTTACGACCGAAATACCCATTATTATATGAACGTGCTTAACCTCCTATGGTTTTCTGCAACTTAAGGTTTGTTTGTATCACTACCCTATCAAGTTCAGGGTAGTACCAAATTAAAATAGGAAAGTCTGGCACTCCCAATCGTTTGGTCGGATAGTTTTGTGTTGATCTTGTTTGGTTTGCTACCAAAATGTAGCCAAACCATGATACTATAGTAAATAAAGTTCTCGATTGCTACCAAATTTAGTATGAGCATTAAAAAAAAATTTTGGCTTCAATCCAAATTAACCAATAGTAGGTACTATTTAGGCTACCAAAGTATTGGTACGATAAATTTTAGTAGCAATCCAAAACTGCTCCTTAAAGCATAATACTTGGGGTTTTGTAAAATTTATTTATTTATCCTTCTCACCCTCAACTTAACAAGAAATAACGAAGCGGAGGCGATAACAAGTCAAACAGGATAGTAACTTGCTTTGCTTGGTGTGGCCCAGTAGCTTAGTTTGGAGTTGAAACGATGATAGTGATCAGTGTAAAGGCGGTTTGGATTTCTCGCCGTTTCCTTCTGTGCAGAGCCCTTTTAGAACAGGTCAAGCAAAACTTTGAGCCTTTCCTTCTGCGAGACTGTGATATTACGCCATGATTTGGAGTTCATGACATGCACCAAGGACCCACAATAGTGGATCCCTATACATGATTCCGCATGTGTAGAAACTATATAACAGATTTTCTGTACTAAACGTAGCATCAATGCTTTTCACATATATGAACCAGCAAGTTAATGTTACTTATCAATTTCATGAAATTCAATATCAGTTATTATGATTTTTTGCTAATTTTTTTATTTATAAAAGCATTAATCTGGGATGATGGTGTGGGTCCCTTCCTCTTCCCTTTAGATGTTGATTCGGATTCAGGGATTAAATTTTGATCCATGTCACATCGAATATTTGACACTAATTAGAAGTATTAAACGTAGACTAATGATAAAACACATTCTATAACCCTGGACTAATTCGCGAGACGAATCTATTGAGCCTAATTAATCTATGATTAGCCTATGTGATGCTGTAGTAAACATGTGCTAATTATGGATTAATTAGGCTTAAAAATTTATCTCACGAATTAGCTCTCATTTATGAGTTTTGTTATTAGTCTACGTTTAATACTTCTAATTAGTGTCCAAATATTCAATGTGATAGGGATATTTTAGTCCCTGGATCCAAACACCATCTTAGTCTTCCTTTTTCCCTTTATACGGTGATTCAGTAGTAAAATTTTATGATTTAATTTCTATGATTTGTTTTTAGTTTTTGGAGTAAGACTTAAATGAATTGTTTGTCTAGAGATTGGCGAAGTCAACACAGACGCCTCACTGTCGAGGGGTACGTCGCCTATCACAGAAAGAATAATTAACCGTAAAAGCGAGCACCCATGTTAAATCTAGGATTTAAACACGGGTGGGCTTGTTCCACCAGAAGGAACCAAAACCAAATGAACTGTACTCACTTTGTGATTTGAATGAGCCGGATGATGGAGGTTGGCGTCATGCAAACTGGCACCGAAGTTTAACCCGGCACTAAAGACTTAATGCCAAAGTTTTGATCAAATTATATACTCCCTCCATCCCTAAATGTTTGACGCCGTAGACTTTTTAAAACTTGTTTGACCATTTGTCTTATTCAAAAAATTTAACTAATTATTAATTCTTTTCCTATCATTTGATTCATTGTTAAATATACTTTTATGTGTACATATAATTTTGCATATTTTGCAAAAGTTTTTAAATAAGACGAACGGTCAAACATATTTAAAAAAAGTCAACGACGTAAAACATTTAGGGACGGAAGGAGTAATAAGTTTTTATAGGGATCTATATGTCAAATGAGTTTTCACAAAGGTCTCGTATAAAAAAGATCCAGAGTCAGCAGTCAGCACTCAGGTAACGCAATCGACAAGGGTTGAGCTAGTTCCATTCCAAGCAAGTGTTTCCTTCCTCAACTTCTTCTTTTTTTTTTTCTTTTGAACTGACGAGATTGTGTTTTCTTGCACGGATCCTGGTACTATTTGGGCAGACGCAGGCAGGGGGACCTTGGAGTCTTCCCCGGCACAGAGGATCGGGGGTGTGTTTTGGGGGCAACAAGGTGGCGTGGCGTGGCCCCCACATCCAGCCTAGAAGTAGAAGGCCGCGAGACATCCTGGCTTGGCCTCAAATGCAGCTCGCCCCTCCCCTCTCTCCCCGTACTCCATCCATCCGTACTTTAAAAAAAAAAACTAACGTAGAAAAATTATAACCTCTTCAGTACAATAAATCTGGATAAATCCAAATTTATTGTATTATGAGGTGTCACATCTTCTCTTAAGTTAGCTTTTTTTGACAGAGGGAGTACGGTGCGCGAGTGAGAATTTTTTTTAAAATAATATAACTTTTTAATAAAAAAATATCAAAATACATGTTGATTGATAAAAATCACAAAGTTAGCACCATATAAAGTTCGATAGGATATCCATCGAACAACCATTATTCGATATGTATTTGTCAAACAACAATTGCTCGACAGGTTAGTTTGCTTGATTTAAAAAATGGGACTGCCTATATACTTATGTGACAGATTTTTTTAACCTCATACCATGCAGATTTCTTATCCTTTAGATCAACATCTAATGGATGACATTAATATACATAAACAAAATTAAAAAAACAAACAAACGGGCCACGTGGACAATGTAAGCTCACGTGGGCTCAAATGGACTCAAGTAGATTTCATACTTACATCGTAAATACACTAAAATTACATATGTAATTTTCAGACTTACATCGTAAATACACTAAAATTACATATGTAATT
>CM020180.1:28202193-28272410 GCA_009805545.1 Oryza longistaminata | reverse complement strand
CGAAACCGACATCCCATTTACTTTTAAGCAATTTTCACAAAATCCATATATTATACTCCCTCTATTCTTAATTATAATGTCTAAATTACGCAGGTTTCAATGATATATTTTGACCAGTAATTTATTCTATTTTATATTCCTAACATATATAAAATTAACATCATATGAAAGTGCTTCAAAATATGAATCTGGTGATGTGACATACATAATATTTAGCATAGCTATGTGGTTAGTATGCTTATTAGTCAAAAACTATTAAGTTTGATTTTTCTAAAAAAATTATAACGCTCTATAATTTGGGATGGAGGGAGTAGTCCAAATTGTTTCATAACCATTGTAACCTTATAGTTTCATAAAGCACAACATTAAACAGTTTTTCTTTGATAAGTCATGCATGCATGTGATATCCAAATTACATCCAAAACATATAAGTTTTATTAATTCAACCGTAGTAATTTAGGTTTTTTTTATTCTTTTATACAAAATTAAGATATGGTTAACGTTATGGTTCTATAAAACCTTACGACCGAAATACCCATTGTTATATGAAACTGCCTAATCTCCTATGGTTTTCTGCAACTTAAGGTTTGTTTGTATCACTACCCTTTCAAGTTCTGGGTAGTACCAAATTAAACATAGGAAAGTCCGGCGCTACCAATCGTTTGGTCGGATAGTTTTGTGTTGATCTTGTTTGGTTTGCTACCAAAATGTAGCCAAACCATGATACTATAGTAAATAAAGTTCTTGATTGCTACCAAATTTAGTATGAACATTACCAAAAAAAAATTGGCTTCAATCCAGATTAACCAATAGTAGGTACTATTTAGGCTATCAAAATATTGGTACGATAAATTTTGGTAGCAATCCAAAATTGCTACTTAAAGGCTAAAGCATAATATTAGGGGTTTTGTAAAATTTATTTATTTATCCTTTTCACCCTCGACTTAACAAGAAATAACGAAGCGGAGGCGATAACAAGTCAAACAGGATAGTAACTTGCTTTGCTTGGTGTGGCCCAGTAGTTTAGTTTGGAGTTGAAACGATGATAGTGATCAGTGTAAAGGCGCGCGGTTTGGATTTCTCGGCGTTTCCTTCTGTGCAGAGCCCTTTTAGAACAGGTCAAGCAAACTTTGTGCCTTTCCTTCTGTGAGACTGTGATAGACTAATTACGCCATGATTTGGAGTTCATGACATGCACCGAGGACCCACAATGGTGGATCCATATACATGATTCCGCATGTGTAGAAACAATAGAACAGATTTTCTGTACTAAACGTAGCATCAATGCTTTTCACATATATGAACCAGCAAGTTAATGTTACTTGTCAATTTCATGAAATTCAATACCAGTTATTATGATAGTTTGCTTTTTTTATTTATAAAAACACTAATCTGGGATGATGGTGTGGATCCCTGGATCCAAACACCATCTTAGTCTTCGGGTCTGTTCACTTTGATGCCATTTTTAACCTTACCAAGTTTTGGTAAAATTAAAAAAAAAAAGTGGCTACATTTAGTTTACTGTCAAATTTTGGTAACTATATAAGAAATCCTGCCAAAATATTGGCAAGTTACCAAAATTTTAGCAACTTGCCAAAATTTGGTAAGGTTTTTTTTAACATCAAAGTGAACAGGCCATTCAGTAGTAACATTTTATGATTTAATTTTTGTGATTTGTTTTTAGTTTTTGGAGTAAGACTTAAATGAATTATTTTTGAGAATAAGACTCAAATGAATTGGTTGTACGAAGTCATCACATACGCCTCGCTATCGAGAGATACGTCGTCTATCACCGAAAGAATAATTAACGGTAAAAGCGAGCACCCGTATTAAATTTAGAATTTAAATACGGGTAGGCTAGTTCCACCGTAAGGAACCAAAACCAGATGAGCTGTACTCACTTTGTGATTTGAATGAGCCAGATGATGGAGGTCGGCGCCACTAAAGACTTAGTGCCAAAGTTTTGATCAAATTATATAATACTCCTAAGTTTTTATAGGGATCTATGTGTCAAATGAGTTTTCACAAAGGTCTCGTATATGACAAGGTTTGAGCTAATTCCAAGCAAGTGTTTCCTTCCTCAACTTCTTTTTTTTCTTTTGAACTGACGAGATTGTGTTTTCTTGCACGGATCCTGGTACTATTTGGGCAGACGCAGGCAGGGGGACCTTGGAGTCTTCCCCGGCACGGAGGATCGGGTGTGTTTTGGGGGGCAAGAAGGTGGCGTGGCGTGGCCCCCACATCCAGCCTAGAAGTAGAAGGCCGCGAGACATCCTGGCTTGGCCTCAAATGCAGCTCCCCCCTCGCCTCTCTCCACTTCTCCTTCCGTTCTTAAAAAAAAAAAACTATCCTAAAAAAATATGATCCCTTTAATATAATGAATCTAAACAAAGAGCTATCTAAATTTATTATACTAAGAGGTTTCACATCTCCTCTTAATTTGGTTTTTTTTGGAACGGAGGGAGTACGGGTTCAAGTGAGAATTTTTTAAAAAATAATATAATTTTTTAATAAAAAATTTATAAAAATACATGTTGATTGATAAAAATCACAAAGTTAACACCATATAAGTTCGATAGGATATCTATCGAACAACCATTATTTAATATGTATTTGTCAAACAACAATTGCTCGACATGTTAGTTTGCTTGATTGTTTTAAAAAAGAGCAAGCATAGGTGGCCTAGCGAACTCGATAGTTCGATAGGACCCACAATCCACGCACATGCATGCACACATCATCCCAAGTTCTCTATTTTCTTAAACCCTATCGGATTTGACATGGTTGTTCGACGGAGTGTTAAATTTGTGGTTTCAGTTAATCAATACTCTCTCTGTCCTAAAATATACCCCATCTATTTCATAATGTAATATTTTCTATCATTGCCCACATATATATAGATGTTAATAAATCTAAATACACATATATATGTTTAGATTAATTATATCTAAATGAAAATGGACAATGCTACAAAGTCTTATATTGTGAAACGGATGAACTAATAACTTTTAGCCCTTTAGGTTTTGTCCTAAAATATAACAACTTCTTCACCAACATTCTCTTCTCAACCAATCACAACACTTCACCGTTCACTTTTCCTACCTACCTCCACTGCTAATTCAATCACAACCCTCCACCACTTACTTATACCTATTTTTCTTAATAATCGTGTCCAACCCTAAAACTTCTTATATTCTGGGACGGAGAGAGTATTTATTTTTACAATTTTCAATTAAAGTTGTATTATTATTATTTCTCAAAGAAACAAAAATTCCGAGCGCGATGCGGCTCTCGTGTCGCTGGACTGGATGGACGGCAGGCAGCGGCTGCCCACGCGAGCTGAGCCACACGATGCCGCGGAAGTCTCGTCCACTCGGTGGACGGGCGGTGCTCTCGCGTCACGCCGCGAAAAACCAACGCTGCTCGCTGCACGCTGCACGCTATAGTAGCCGGTTTGCTGACGGCGGCTGGCGGTGTGGCCGAAAGCGTGCCGGCCTCACGGGCAAAATAGCCATTACAATAGGGGAGTAGGGAAAAAAAATAGAAACTATGGGCCTGTTCATTTGATGAAAAAAAAACCTAACCAAATTTTGGTATTGCTAAATTTTGGTATGGTTGTCAAAATTTTGGCAAACTTGCGAAAGTTTTGACATGATTTCTTATATAGTTACCAAAATTTAATAGCAAACTAAATGTAACCACTTTTTTTGACAACTTTATCAAAATTTAGTAAGGTTGAAAATAGCAGCAAAATGAACAGGCCCTATATTATGCTGCTTGAGCTTTCTGGTGGTTGATGGTCACACAAGAAAAATTGCAACTTGAGCCCCTCCCCTCTCTAACCGTTTTTTCTTTTTCTGCGATTCATTTGGTGTCCTGACACCCTCCTATCGAAAAGAGAGTGTGTCTTGACACCCTGGTCCTATGAAGCTGTGCTTGTACTCCTGTGGCGTAGACATGCAGGAGCAGTGGTAATGTGGGATATAACCCTTGGGAACTGATGGAGAGGTTGTTAGCATAAAAGACAATGAAGTTCATGTGCAGACTTCAAATGGGAAAAAGGTACAGTTTGCAGTTTCTTATCTTGCATTCTGCAGATCATCTCTTTCTAGTTCTTAGTATTTCCTT
Organism: Oryza longistaminata; assembly: GCA_009805545.1. Lineage (NCBI taxonomy): Eukaryota > Viridiplantae > Streptophyta > Magnoliopsida > Poales > Poaceae > Oryza > Oryza longistaminata. Next base: position 28,268,282 of record CM020180.1, on the reverse strand, counting down.
AAAATCCTTCAATGGATCTATTTTGCTCTGTTTTAATGTACAAGGAGAACTTCGCAACACTGTTTAGTTATTTATATGTGGCTTCACTGTAACCATGGATTGTATCATTTTGACATAAAATGGATTACGAGTTTCATCACAAGCAATGCTTTTGCACAGGTTAAGACAAATAAATCAAAAGTTTTCCCCAAGGATATGGAAGCTCCACCAGGAGGAGTGGACGATATGACAAGATTATCATACTTACATGAACCTGGTGTTCTACAGAATCTTGCTACCCGTTATGAGCTAAATGAAATATATGTGAGTGCCTTATCATTTCTGCCCAAAATCTTACTTTAGATGCACTACATGACTAGCGCATGATTATCATTCTGTTGCATTCCCAGACTTACACTGGCAGCATTTTGATTGCGGTAAACCCATTTCAAAGATTGCCACATCTCTATGATACCCATATGATGGAACAATACAAAGGTGCAGATTTTGGGGAGCTGAGTCCTCATGTCTTCGCAGTTGCAGATGTTGCTTACAGGTGAACTGTTATATAATATTGATATTGCCATATATATGATCCTGTCAGCAGATTGTACTTTTTATATACCTACTTTTCCCTGATATGACCTATTAATGCGAGCAACCAGAGCAATGATAAATGAAGGGAAAAGCAACTCTATATTGGTCAGTGGTGAAAGTGGTGCTGGCAAGACCGAAACAACAAAGATGCTTATGAGATATCTGGCACACTTAGGTGGGCGATCAGGAGTAGAAGGAAGAACTGTAGAACAGCAAGTTCTAGAGGCAATTCATTAACCTTCTCTTTGTCTGCATAGTAATTTATTTTTCAAATAAAAAAAAATCCGTTGGCTGATTACCTAATAACCGATATAATTTCAGTCAAACCCAGTTCTTGAAGCTTTTGGTAATGCAAAGACTGTGCGGAACAATAACTCGAGGTAAGTTAACCTTGTTGCTTTCATTTTCTTTTCCTTTTATTGACACTTCTTGCTTTATTTGGACATCACCAATTGGTTTTTTGACATCCTCATTTGCTTTACGATTCTGGTAAAGTCGCTTTGGTAAGTTTGTTGAGATCCAATTCGACAAGACTGGACGCATTTCAGGAGCTGCTATCAGAACTTACTTGCTGGAAAGATCCCGTGTATGCCAAATAAATACTCCAGAGAGAAATTATCATTGCTTTTATTTCCTTTGCGCTGCACCCCCAGAGGTATGTTTTCCTATTGATTTACTGATATTTGTCTGACTGTTAATCCCTGTTTCGAACGTGGAACTGAATGTAGCCTAAAGGGTATTCTTTACTATGGATATACATATGCAGGATACACAGATGTATAAGTTGGCCGATGCTAGATCTTTTCATTACCTCAATCAGTCTAGCTGTATTGAAGTAGAAGGAATTAATGATGCTGAAGAATATTTAGCAACAAGAAGGGCCATGGACATAGTTGGAATCAATGAGGAAGAGCAGGTTTGTATTGTATTGTGCTGAAGGCCTGAAGCTGTTGGAAATACTAGTTTGAGGACTAATGGTAAATACGTAATTACCAAATTGTATTACAGGAAGCTATATTCAGGGTTGTAGCTGCTATACTTCATCTTGGAAATATAAATTTTGCTAAGGGAACAGAAATTGATTCATCTGTGATCAAGGATGACAAATCCAGGTTCCACCTTAACACTGCAGCAGAACTGTTGAAGTGAGTAAATTTCTTCTTTTATTATTTTCCTATATGTTCAGGGTGACCAAAAATCATATTGCTAACGACTAAAATTTCTTACAGGTGTGATTGCGATAATCTGGAAAAAGCACTGATAACACGAGTAATAGTTACTCCTGAAGAAATTATAACTAGAACACTTGATCCTGCTTCTGCACTTGTTAGCAGAGATGCATTATCAAAAACAATATACTCCCGATTATTTGATTGGTAATGATCCTTTCCCTTTGCCCTGGCAGAAAAACTCAATTAGATTTCAACTATGCATCTTGACATTTCCCTACTATTACTGTTATCTTCTTCTCAGGATTGTGGAGAAGATCAATGTCTCCATTGGACAGGACCCAAACTCAAAACAGTTGATTGGTGTTCTTGATATATATGGTTTTGAGAGTTTCAAAATTAACAGGTTAGTGTTTTTCACCTTTTTCAAACTAGGCCAAAAATCCATTTCATAACATACGCTAAAACAGCAACGTGTTGCACTCCTCTAAACAGTTTTGAGCAGTTGTGCATCAATTATACAAATGAAAAGCTGCAACAACATTTTAACCAGGTACATCTTGAATTTGTTCTTGAAAGAGGGCTTTGCTCTAGAGATTGCTGGTTTGTGTCTAACGTGAGATGTTTGTCCTGCAGCATGTGTTCAAAATGGAACAAGAAGAATACACCAGAGAGGAGATAAACTGGAGTTACATAGAGTTTGTTGATAATCAAGATGTGTTAGACTTGATTGAGAAGGTACACATTTCATCATATCTTACATGCTATGAGATGGCATATTTTGGCTATGCAAACGTATACCAAAATCCCTTAGATTATGGGGCGGATGTAGTATAATATAAGCTCTTCAAAAGAATATATATTACAAGCTAAATTTATCTAGTTCCACTATAAGCTTTTCGGAATATTAGATGAAGAGATGGGATAAAATTTCCCAAAAAAACCTATTCTCATCCTACAAATGGTGGTTGGGCAACAAGGCTTGTTCAGCTGTTCCTATGGGGTTATATCTGCAGTACTATTCCTGCCAATAATAGTGTCAGTAATTATAAATCAGTAAGAAAATGATCCAATTTGTGTTCTCATTTTGAAATGATTATCATGTAGGCTCCTAGTCTGTTTGATGTTTGCTGCTCGAGATAGCTTAACTTAGGCTAGAGGAAAAATCTGTTTTGTAAGTTTTGAACCTTCAGGGCCCTACCATCTGGGAGTTTACTGATTTCATGGATTAATTAAATTAATCTGTTTATTTGGTGTTATGTCCTTAGGTTGTAGGTCTTTTTGGTAACATTGTACTTGCAATGCATATAATGTTTCAACAGACTTGTGTCAGATAGTATGTGGTTGGTAGAAGAAAGTCTCCTAGCTATAATGAGCTTTACAGATTCCCTTCATATGTGCGATGCTTCTAGTTCTAGGATGAGCTAAGGCTTGTCCAGACAACATATTGCTTGTTAGTATTTGATTGTGGAAATTGGAAACAACATATTGCTTGTAATAACCTTTTATTTTGGAGTTCTATAAAATGGCAATAACACATGTTTCCGTACTCGCAGAAAGGTGGTTTGATCGCACTTCTGGATGAAGCATGGTATGTTCTGGAATTCACAACTATCATTCCAAACCACTTGCAAGCAACATAGATATCTTCAATCACTATAACATCTGGATCAATTGTAGATTATCTCAATCCTGTGACATGTAACTGCTTGCGAATTAATAATGTTTTGCAAATTTTGTTCGCAGTATGTTTCCTAGATCGACACATGAGACGTTTGCACAGAAGTTGTATACAACATTTAAGAATAACAAACGGTTTGCCAAACCGAAGCTTTCACGCACAGATTTTACAATTGTTCATTATGCTGGTGATGTAAGCCTTCTTCATTAAAACATATGTGTATTGTTACAGAAGGTAACCATCATACTAATTAGACATAGTTATGTATCATCCACAGGTGACGTACCAGGCTGATTTTTTCCTAGACAAGAACAAAGATTATGTAGTGGCTGAACATCAGGATTTGCTGAATGCTTCTTCTTGTCCTTTCGTAGCTGCTTTATTTCCTGCACTCCCTGAAGAGACTGCAAAATCTTCAAAATTTTCATCAATCGGGTCACGTTTCAAGGTGAAACTTTACTTGATTTTGTTCTAGCTTCCACAATATGGTTGGAAAAATTTGTAGTAGCATACACCTTACTTATTTACACATCCTACCTTGTTTGTAGCCTTAAAATGGCACCAATGTATCAAATTGTTTAGCTGCCTAGTATGCCACCTTATGAGAAACCTGGACCCATGCAAAATTGGGATAGAGCAACTTGGTTTGGAGCTTTGGATAGTAGTAACTTGGTAGGTGAAATGGCTCCTGCAAGTGACATGGATGGCAACAATGGTTAGCTCTTATTTGCGGAGAAATTGATTGTGCAATAATGTGAAGGACGCGGAATAAGATGTTTGTTTATAGCTTCGTGTGAAGCATGGTATTGTGTTTTACTTTTGGTGTGCTTGTTGAAGTTTGCTAGGTGATGTTCGAAATGGAACCGTACCTTTTCATATGCATTATGAGCAGTTTTTAGGTCCTGAGTCCTGACACAACTTTCTGAACTCGAATATTTATTCGAAAAGCTCTAACTAAAACAATTTGAGGAGACTGATATTTTCATGTTTTTGAACCAACTAGCTAGGATTAAGCTTAAATATTACTGAAACTCTGCAAAACTTAAATACTAAGGTTTTGAAGCAACTAGTAAGGAAATGCTATTATACTTTGCAAAACTTATAAATACTGAGGTTTTGAAACAACTGGTAAGGAAACACTATTATACTTTGCAAAACTTAAATACCAAGGTTTTTATATCATGAATTCATGACACTCTGATACCGCAAAAGACAAATACTAAGGTTTTCAAGCCTTAACAAGTTTGCACATCACAAAACTGATTTTGACATATTGCATGGTAAGAGGACTAGTGGAGTGAATGTTAGCCTGATGTTTTAGTGCTCAGATTTTTGAATCTTATCAATCTTCTAGATGAGACCCCATGTGTTGCTGTGGGAAAATTGCATGATAAAATGGTAGGCATAATGCGCGAAGTCGAATTTTTCTTGTTACCAAATGGTTCAGTTCATGTGCTTTGTACGATAAGAACCTTTAATCATTTCTCCAAAGGCTATACATAATTGATATGCATGGTGTGGAAAAGAGAGACAATTTGTACCTTAGAACAATCACCTAAAAGACTATGAACACAATTGAGGTAATGTGTCTACATGAGAGATGAGAGAATTAGCACTTACTACAGTTAGTGGGAGGCAACTATGTAAGTATAGGATACAATCATTGGAGGAATTGTTAACTAAAATTCACCTGCGAGATCTACTATGAATCCACCTGTGACCTACACGTTGGAGGAAAAAAAAGAAGAGGACATCGAATCACTCATTCCACTAAAGCAAATCCTGTCTTTACCTTTCGGCTAAAATCCCTATTTCTTTAAAAGCCTTTTAATGATATGTCATATGACATATTCGTCAACCCTGAGTGTCTGATGCTTGGTAAAGTTGGCAGCGATACGTCATGGACATCTCCTTTTTATCCTCTGTCATGTCCAACATACTTATGCATATTCTCAGTTGTCAGTTATATATGACAATTTCTCAAGATGTAACACAACCCTCTGCATGAGAATGAGGGAGGAGTATTAGATCATCCATCAAAGCCTTAAATTATTCTTAGTTCTGTTTTATCTAGGCATCTGTTTGATTACTGCACCACGTGTTTTGCAGGGGACTCCTGTTAATATTATTGTTGGTTCTCATGTTTGGGTCGAGGACCCAAATCTAGCCTGGATAGATGGAGAGGTTGTTAGCATAAAAGACAATGAAGTTCATGTGCAGACTTCAAATGGGAAAAAGGTACAGTTTGCAGTTTCTTATCTTGCATTCTGCAGATCATCTCTTTCTAGTTCTTAGTATTTCCTTAAAATCCTTCAATGGATCTATTTTGCTCTGTTTTAATGTACAAGGAGAACTTCGCAACACTGTTTAGTTATTTATATGTGGCTTCACTGTAACCATGGATTGTATCATTTTGACATAAAATGGATTACGAGTTTCATCACAAGCAATGCTTTTGCACAGGTTAAGACAAATAAATCAAAAGTTTTCCCCAAGGATATGGAAGCTCCACCAGGAGGAGTGGACGATATGACAAGATTATCATACTTACATGAACCTGGTGTTCTACAGAATCTTGCTACCCGTTATGAGCTAAATGAAATATATGTGAGTGCCTTATCATTTCTGCCCAAAATCTTACTTTAGATGCACTACATGACTAGCGCATGATTATCATTCTGTTGCATTCCCAGACTTACACTGGCAGCATTTTGATTGCGGTAAACCCATTTCAAAGATTGCCACATCTCTATGATACCCATATGATGGAACAATACAAAGGTGCAGATTTTGGGGAGCTGAGTCCTCATGTCTTCGCAGTTGCAGATGTTGCTTACAGGTGAACTGTTATATAATATTGATATTGCCATATATATGATCCTGTCAGCAGATTGTACTTTTTATATACCTACTTTTCCCTGATATGACCTATTAATGCGAGCAACCAGAGCAATGATAAATGAAGGGAAAAGCAACTCTATATTGGTCAGTGGTGAAAGTGGTGCTGGCAAGACCGAAACAACAAAGATGCTTATGAGATATCTGGCACACTTAGGTGGGCGATCAGGAGTAGAAGGAAGAACTGTAGAACAGCAAGTTCTAGAGGCAATTCATTAACCTTCTCTTTGTCTGCATAGTAATTTATTTTTCAAATAAAAAAAAATCCGTTGGCTGATTACCTAATAACCGATATAATTTCAGTCAAACCCAGTTCTTGAAGCTTTTGGTAATGCAAAGACTGTGCGGAACAATAACTCGAGGTAAGTTAACCTTGTTGCTTTCATTTTCTTTTCCTTTTATTGACACTTCTTGCTTTATTTGGACATCACCAATTGGTTTTTTGACATCCTCATTTGCTTTACGATTCTGGTAAAGTCGCTTTGGTAAGTTTGTTGAGATCCAATTCGACAAGACTGGACGCATTTCAGGAGCTGCTATCAGAACTTACTTGCTGGAAAGATCCCGTGTATGCCAAATAAATACTCCAGAGAGAAATTATCATTGCTTTTATTTCCTTTGCGCTGCACCCCCAGAGGTATGTTTTCCTATTGATTTACTGATATTTGTCTGACTGTTAATCCCTGTTTCGAACGTGGAACTGAATGTAGCCTAAAGGGTATTCTTTACTATGGATATACATATGCAGGATACACAGATGTATAAGTTGGCCGATGCTAGATCTTTTCATTACCTCAATCAGTCTAGCTGTATTGAAGTAGAAGGAATTAATGATGCTGAAGAATATTTAGCAACAAGAAGGGCCATGGACATAGTTGGAATCAATGAGGAAGAGCAGGTTTGTATTGTATTGTGCTGAAGGCCTGAAGCTGTTGGAAATACTAGTTTGAGGACTAATGGTAAATACGTAATTACCAAATTGTATTACAGGAAGCTATATTCAGGGTTGTAGCTGCTATACTTCATCTTGGAAATATAAATTTTGCTAAGGGAACAGAAATTGATTCATCTGTGATCAAGGATGACAAATCCAGGTTCCACCTTAACACTGCAGCAGAACTGTTGAAGTGAGTAAATTTCTTCTTTTATTATTTTCCTATATGTTCAGGGTGACCAAAAATCATATTGCTAACGACTAAAATTTCTTACAGGTGTGATTGCGATAATCTGGAAAAAGCACTGATAACACGAGTAATAGTTACTCCTGAAGAAATTATAACTAGAACACTTGATCCTGCTTCTGCACTTGTTAGCAGAGATGCATTATCAAAAACAATATACTCCCGATTATTTGATTGGTAATGATCCTTTCCCTTTGCCCTGGCAGAAAAACTCAATTAGATTTCAACTATGCATCTTGACATTTCCCTACTATTACTGTTATCTTCTTCTCAGGATTGTGGAGAAGATCAATGTCTCCATTGGACAGGACCCAAACTCAAAACAGTTGATTGGTGTTCTTGATATATATGGTTTTGAGAGTTTCAAAATTAACAGGTTAGTGTTTTTCACCTTTTTCAAACTAGGCCAAAAATCCATTTCATAACATACGCTAAAACAGCAACGTGTTGCACTCCTCTAAACAGTTTTGAGCAGTTGTGCATCAATTATACAAATGAAAAGCTGCAACAACATTTTAACCAGGTACATCTTGAATTTGTTCTTGAAAGAGGGCTTTGCTCTAGAGATTGCTGGTTTGTGTCTAACGTGAGATGTTTGTCCTGCAGCATGTGTTCAAAATGGAACAAGAAGAATACACCAGAGAGGAGATAAACTGGAGTTACATAGAGTTTGTTGATAATCAAGATGTGTTAGACTTGATTGAGAAGGTACACATTTCATCATATCTTACATGCTATGAGATGGCATATTTTGGCTATGCAAACGTATACCAAAATCCCTTAGATTATGGGGCGGATGTAGTATAATATAAGCTCTTCAAAAGAATATATATTACAAGCTAAATTTATCTAGTTCCACTATAAGCTTTTCGGAATATTAGATGAAGAGATGGGATAAAATTTCCCAAAAAAACCTATTCTCATCCTACAAATGGTGGTTGGGCAACAAGGCTTGTTCAGCTGTTCCTATGGGGTTATATCTGCAGTACTATTCCTGCCAATAATAGTGTCAGTAATTATAAATCAGTAAGAAAATGATCCAATTTGTGTTCTCATTTTGAAATGATTATCATGTAGGCTCCTAGTCTGTTTGATGTTTGCTGCTCGAGATAGCTTAACTTAGGCTAGAGGAAAAATCTGTTTTGTAAGTTTTGAACCTTCAGGGCCCTACCATCTGGGAGTTTACTGATTTCATGGATTAATTAAATTAATCTGTTTATTTGGTGTTATGTCCTTAGGTTGTAGGTCTTTTTGGTAACATTGTACTTGCAATGCATATAATGTTTCAACAGACTTGTGTCAGATAGTATGTGGTTGGTAGAAGAAAGTCTCCTAGCTATAATGAGCTTTACAGATTCCCTTCATATGTGCGATGCTTCTAGTTCTAGGATGAGCTAAGGCTTGTCCAGACAACATATTGCTTGTTAGTATTTGATTGTGGAAATTGGAAACAACATATTGCTTGTAATAACCTTTTATTTTGGAGTTCTATAAAATGGCAATAACACATGTTTCCGTACTCGCAGAAAGGTGGTTTGATCGCACTTCTGGATGAAGCATGGTATGTTCTGGAATTCACAACTATCATTCCAAACCACTTGCAAGCAACATAGATATCTTCAATCACTATAACATCTGGATCAATTGTAGATTATCTCAATCCTGTGACATGTAACTGCTTGCGAATTAATAATGTTTTGCAAATTTTGTTCGCAGTATGTTTCCTAGATCGACACATGAGACGTTTGCACAGAAGTTGTATACAACATTTAAGAATAACAAACGGTTTGCCAAACCGAAGCTTTCACGCACAGATTTTACAATTGTTCATTATGCTGGTGATGTAAGCCTTCTTCATTAAAACATATGTGTATTGTTACAGAAGGTAACCATCATACTAATTAGACATAGTTATGTATCATCCACAGGTGACGTACCAGGCTGATTTTTTCCTAGACAAGAACAAAGATTATGTAGTGGCTGAACATCAGGATTTGCTGAATGCTTCTTCTTGTCCTTTCGTAGCTGCTTTATTTCCTGCACTCCCTGAAGAGACTGCAAAATCTTCAAAATTTTCATCAATCGGGTCACGTTTCAAGGTGAAACTTTACTTGATTTTGTTCTAGCTTCCACAATATGGTTGGAAAAATTTGTAGTAGCATACACCTTACTTATTTACACATCCTACCTTGTTTGTAGCCTTAAAATGGCACCAATGTATCGTATCAGAAGTTATCTAGTTAATACGTGCATCCTTTTTAAATGTTATGTACTACGTATGTCGCTGCATCAGTGTTATTCAAAATTCCTAGCATGTGAGTTCTCACATATCCTTCTGACCTTCCCTTCGTACTCTCCTTTGGTTGCCATAATGGCGGCGTATGACAACACTGTTGCTCAGTTCCTCCTGCTATACATAGTGACATAGTCATTAGGTCTGCATGTATATCGTACAGAAAAAAAATGGTGTTGTTACATCTGTAAAGATTGCTCAAGTCTTCACTAATTATATTTATAACCTCTAGCAAGTCAAACAAGGCGGTCCCTCTGTCTCAAAATGTAAGTTATCATGCAGTCAAACTTCTGATTCATGTAAAAGTATATATAGATTCGTTGCATGCTAATGATTCCATTCAATTTGTCTTCCTAAATAATTTCATGTGATAATATAAATATGATTAAAATTCAGTGCTGAAGTCTTGCTTTATTTCTATCTGGGAAAGTATATCTTGTTTACAATGCCGCTGACCTTTTTTGTGTTTACATTCTTGCTGTCCAACTCTCAGCTGCAACTTCAATCTCTCATGGAGACCTTGAGCTCAACAGAACCCCATTATATTAGATGTGTGAAGCCAAATAACCTCCTAAAGCCAGCCATTTTTGAGAACACAAATGTTATACAACAACTGCGATGCGGAGTAAGATTCACATGTTCTATTATTGTTTTTATGCTAGCTTCTGGTGAACTAATCCTGACAAAATGCAGGGTGTTCTCGAAGCTATCAGGATCAGCTGTGCTGGATATCCCACAAGGAAAACATTCTATGAATTTGTTAATCGCTTTGGTGTTCTTGCTCCTGAAGTTCTAGAAGGAAGGTAAGAAATCCAGTTGAATAGAAAACATAGTTTTTTGTTGCATAAGTTTTTTTTTTTTTTTGATGTTTCAAGCTATTCACTTTTATCTTGTTCTTGTACCTAGCAATGATGATAAAATTGCATGCCAGAAGATTTTGGAAAAAATGGGGCTGGAGAACTACCAGGTAATACATGCAACTAGGCCAAATGCCCATGGTGTATACATGAGTTTGCGCCATTGTGTTAACAGAATCAGTGAAAGCAATGTTTGAAAAAGATGCATGCTGTGTATACACGTTTTGAGGCTTTATTGTTGTCGTCTTTGGGTTAGCTCTTACATAATCTATTGATTGTCTTTCAGATCGGAAAAACAAAGGTATTTCTGAGAGCAGGACAGATGGCTGATCTGGATGCACGAAGAGCAGAAGTGCTAGGAAGAGCAGCAAGAATTATACAGAGACAAATCTCTACATATATCGCACGGAAACAGTTTGTTTCGCTCAGAAGATCAGCAACACAGCTACAATCTTTCGTTAGAGGTACTCCTCCCCTTCTGTATAATGCAGTTTCTGCAGCACTGGACAGATTTTATGCAGCTGTCCTTTTCCCCCTTTTTTTTTGTAATCTAGGGACCTTGGCGCGTAAATTATACGAATGCATGAGGCGGGAAGCATCAGCAGTGAAGATACAAAAGAATGTTCGTCGTCACAAAGCTCGCGTGTCTTATTTACAACTACAGGAGGCTGCAATCACGTTGCAGACAGGATTAAGGGCAATGTCTGCCCGCAAAGAGTTCAGATTCAGAAAGGAAACTAAAGCAGCTGTCCATATCCAAGTATGTACGGTTTCAATTATATTGTTTTGTAATAGTATTTCATCAATTTTACAAATTATGCCATGGCTTGAGAAGTTTAGGTCCATCATGTTTCTGTTCTATTTGTAGTTTTCCTTTGTTGTTGTTAAAACACTTATTGTAATATTTTTTGATGAAACACATTGTAATATTGTGTTATGGCAATTTTAAACATAGGCTCGATGGCGTTGCCACAGAGACTATGCGCATTACAAGAATCTGCAAGGAGCAGCTCTTACTTATCAGTGTGCATGGAGACAAAGGCTTGCAAGAAGAGAGCTTAGAAAGCTAAAAATGGTAGCTTGTTATCCCTTTGCAATCTTCAAATATTCTTTACCATAGTATATGCCATTGTTGTGTTTATCCATGAATCGTCTGCAGGCTGCGAGAGAAACAGGGGCCCTTAAGGAGGCCAAGGATAAACTTGAGAAGCGTGTTGAAGAACTGACATGGCGCCTTGGACTGGAGAAGCGGTTAAGGGTATGTTGAGGCTGACGTGACACTATTTGGGCTTGGTAGTTTGGTACTTGATGCTTAAGTGTAACATTCTCAATTTGCAGACTGACCTTGAGGAAGCAAAAGCCCAGGAAATTGCTAAGCTGCAAGAGACATTGCATGATATGCAACAGCAAGTTGAAGAAGCAAAGGCTATGATTGTTAAGGAAAGAGAAGCAGCTAGAAAGGCAATAGAAGAGGCACCTCCAGTAATCAAAGAGACCCCTGTATTGGTCGAAGACACGGAAAAGATTAACTCACTGACAGCAGAGGTTGAACAACTGAAGGTATGGTAGAATCTGAAAGCGGTTCCTAGTAGTTGGTGCATGCATAAATACAGCCTTATTTTTACACTGATCTTTTAATGAAATGATCTTTAGCTGAGGCATTTTTCATTGACAACAATATTAGCTTGCCTTGTGAAAATTTGCAAGGTTTATGCCATACTTTTGCTTATCTTATGAAGGAAATGCTATTAAGTTTTTAGGGAAAAAGAGGTCATGTGGTTTTTGTTATGTGTGCTAAGTTTGAAGAAATCCCTATACGCTTAGAAATCCCGTTTCCACAATTTGGCACCCTCTTCAGAAAAAGACTGATGGTAGTAGTGGACCCTGTGTATTTGGAATTCAAAATATATGTTTGTTGTATAGTTGAACTTACGTCTGACGGTGATGTTTTCAGGCTTTGCTGCAAACAGAAAGGCAAGCAACAGAAACTGCAAAGAAAGAATATGCTGAAGCTGAACGGAGAAATGAAGAACTAATCAAGAAATTTGAAGGTGCAGAGAAAAAGATTGAGCAACTTCAGGATACTGTCCAGAGGTGAAGTCTAAACAACGCTATCAGTTGTCATTATTTCATTTCGTTGTTTGTAATGTTTTTCTTTTGTTAAGGATGATGCCTCTGTTTATACTTGTATTAACTCCTTTTTCTTCATTCTGAATGGTCTTTATGTAAAATTGAGCACAGGCTGGAAGAGAAAGCAACTAACATGGAGTCTGAGAACAAAGTGCTACGTCAACAGGCTGTTGCTATTTCTCCTACGGCAAAATCATTAGCTGCATATCCTAAGTCTCCCTTCCAAGTATTCCATGACCCTGACTACTTGCATTCTGTATTAATATAATTCTTTTCAAATTTCACATTGATGGTCTAATATTTCAAATCAATTGTGCTTTGTTAGCTTAAAACTCCGGAGAATGGTGTAGCTCCGTATGGAGAAGTGAAACCGTTACCTGTAAGTGGAAAGAATAATTTGTACATTTGATATTCATTCAAAAGTTGCTGATATTTGGTATTTCTGCATAGGATATCACCCCTATCTCACTCAACCCTAAAGAGCCTGAGACTGAGGAGAAGCCACAAAAATCACTCAACGAGAAGCAACAGGTGTGTTTTTCTGTTTGTTTGACATTTCTGTCCTGAAGCAAATTTCACACCTCTGTTTATTTGACCCTGAAGTTATGTCGATTGTGAGTTATTTTTCATCCTGTATTTGTTTTATGCTTCAGGAAAACCAAGATATGCTGATCAAATGTGTATCACAAGATCTGGGTTTCTCCAGTGGGAGACCCATTGCTGCTTGCCTTATATACAGATGCCTTCTGCATTGGAGATCATTTGAAGTTGAAAGGACTGGTGTTTTTGACCGTATAATTCAAACAATAGGCACTGCTATAGAGGTAATAAATAATATATTGCTTGTCCATTCCGCTTTACCTCCTTTTTCTTGGAAGTTGGAAAGCTGCATATGATATTCTGTTTGCCTATTACAGATATCTAGGCTTTTGCTGTAGAAATTGAAAAACAGAAATACTGGAGCTTAAAATTTTTAATGCTGCTATTACTCGCACCCTCCATCCCCCCAAAAAAACCAACTTCTTGGGATACTGTCAGATTCATCCCCAGAAGTTGTCCTTTTTTGGGATGGATGGAGTATAGATTAAAATTCGTTTACCCTTAATGTTTTTTATATCCTTAATTTGCTATATAGCTAAGTTTAAATTCTTACTTTCCAAAGGCCCAGGAAAATAACGACAAACTAGCATATTGGCTCTCCAATTCATCCACATTACTCCTACTATTACAACGAACACTGAAAACAACTGGAGCAGCTGGACTCACACCTCAGAGGCGAAGATCTTCTGCCGCATCATTTGGGCGGGTGTTTTCGGTAAAACATATTTCATCTCTGTTTGTTTTACTCTTAGGATTTTCTAGTCCGAATATCTTTTAATTCACCATTTCTGAAATTAAAAGGGAATGAGAGCTTCACCACAGAGTGCTGGCCGTCCTTTTCTGGCTAGCCGCTTGATGGGAGGAATAGGTGATCTTCGTCAAGTTGAAGCCAAGTATCCTGCTCTGCTTTTCAAGCAGCAGCTTACAGCTTTCCTTGAGAAAATCTATGGCATGATAAGAGACAACTTGAAGAAGGAAATATCCCCATTACTTGGTCTTTGCATTCAGTTATGAATTGGGGGCACTAGCTTGGTATTTGTTTATAAAAAGAGAGTGAACTTCAGGTTTGTTTTTTTTGTGATGCTTATTTTTTGCAGGCGCCGAGAACATCTCGTGCTAGTCTAATTAAAGGATCTCGTTCTCAAGCGAATGCCTTGGCCCAACAAACCCTGATTGCCCATTGGCAGAGCATTGTGAAGATTCTAACGAACTACTTGAATGTTCTGAAAGCCAATTATGTACGTAAGCAATGTGTTCTCACATACAATTTTGATTGAGTTGACATTAACTTGTGCTGTATTAAATGTGCAACAGGTCCCTTCATTCTTAATCAGCAAGGTGTTCACTCAAATCTTCTCATTTATTAATGTTCAGTTGTTTAACAGGTAAGATTTGGTTTTTGCTTTACCTGTTCTACGTACTCTCCTTCTGTTGGGATTTTGAGATGTTCCTTATCTTGTAGTCTGCTTCTTCGACGAGAGTGCTGTTCATTTAGCAATGGAGAATATGTCAAAGCTGGACTGGCAGAATTAGAGCAGTGGTGTATTTATGCGACTGAGGAGGTATTTATGGACCTTTTAAGTATCCTGGAGATCATTTTGATTTTTGTGCTAACATACACATTAATATACAGTATGCAGGTTCTTCCTGGGAAGAATTGAAGCATATTAGGCAGGCTGTTGGATTCCTTGTAGGTGTTCTATACCGATTGTTTGTTTTGTTTTTGATTTTCTGGATCAAAATAGGATAATCTAACTGGTTGTATTATTAGGTAATTCATCAAAAGCCAAAGAAAACACTGAAAGAAATCACCAACGATTTATGCCCTGTAAGTGATCTTTGAAATGATTTAAGTTTCTCAAGCCATTTGACATTTGTTGATTGACTTGTCATGTATGATGCAAATTTTCAGGTCCTAAGCATACAACAGCTATACCGAATCAGCACAATGTATTGGGATGATAAATATGGAACCCATACTGTTTCGTCAGAGGTAATCTTGTTTGGCTTAATTTTACTTGTCAAAATTTTCCAATATACATCTGCTACTGGGTCAAGCGGTGGATTTACTATTTTTCTTTATTTCTTTATCACTAAATATTGTTTTTGTTCATGCACAAATGCTTATAGGTCATCTCAAGTATGAGGATAATGATGACAGAAGACTCGAATAACGCAGTGAGCAGTTCTTTCTTGCTGGACGATGATTCAAGGTTTATTCCCTTACACCAACTTCAACAAAAGTCAATCACACCTGAAAAAGTTGTTCTCTAACGTTGGCCATGGTACTTCTGATTGCAGCATTCCGTTTTCGGTGGATGATATCTCAAAGTCAATGAAAGAAATTGAGGTAACAGATGTTGACATGCCGCCTTTGATCAGGGAGAACTCTGGCTTTACCTTCCTACACTAAAGAAAGGACTAACAAGGGTGGTGGTCCTTTCAATGCAAAACATCTTCTACATTCCTTTTGTCCAACTCATCTCCAACCTGTGCATAACTCATGTACATACTACTCATGTCCTTTTGCACTTTTACCAAAATCACATGGTCTAGTCTGGTCAGTAATCGTTAGGCCTATTTGTTATTTATTATTTAGGTCTTCGGTTTGATTTGATTGGTTCTTTGTCCAATTTTCTCCCCATTTTTCTGGGGGATCAAATTTATATTGTAATGGGAGGGGTCGGATGCCCCTCCCTGGTCAGGTCCCCGAGCTTTGTTATTGGAAAAGCTCGTGTTCCTCTTAGCGTCTGGAAAAGGTTTTCCACATCTGTGTCGGGTCACCGGTGTCGTTCATTTCAATCTTCACCGTATTGTAAATTGCAAAGAAGATCATAGTTGAAAAAAAATCACATTGGAAAACTGAAGCTTTTGGTGTATTCTGTGATTCTTTCTACCCCAATTTTCATCCATTTCTAGATCTCTTTGATCAGGGATGCAACTGAGACCCAAAAAACTAGATGTCTCGTTCCATCCGATAATCCCATCAAGAGATTTCTCCAATATATAAATCACCCACAGGAAACATCAACCCCAAAGAAAAGAAATGCCGAAATGAACAAATGATCCCAAGTGTAATGTTGGCGTACCAGGTCCTTGTCGCCGGCAAGGCATTGTTTCCCTTCAATGAATTCCTTGGTATGCATGTCGTTTCCTCTGCTGCCGCGCAAGAGAGGTTGGGAGACTTGGGAGCTGGAGGGAGATGATGCATGTCGCCACTATGCTATATTTGTCTTGTGCCGGATTCCAGGGATCACAACTCACAAGTGGGAAGGTAGTTGTTGACTCGCCCATCATCGATATACTTAGTAAGGCCTGGTTTAGTTATTAACTTTTTCTTCAAACTTTCAACTTTTTTATCACATCAAAACTTTCCTACACACAAACTTCCAATTTTTCCGTCACATCGTTCCAATTTCAATCAAACCTCTAATTTTTGGTGTGAACTAAACTTTTTCATGCTAAAATTGAAAGTTTGACTAAAATTGAAAGTTTAAAGAAAAAAGTTAGAAGTTTATGTGTGTAGGAAAGTTTTGATGTGATGGAAAAGTTGGAAGTTTGAAGAAAAAGTTGGGAACTAAACAAGGGTTAAGTGTGTTCGCTGGATGGAGTTCACAGCCGGGAATGCGCACGGAAAACGGAACGATCCATTAGCACATGATTAATTAAATATAAGCTATTTTTTTTAAAAATAGATCAATATGATTTTTTAAGCAAGTTTCATATAAAAACTTTTTGCAAAAGACGCACGTAGTTTAAAAAGCGTGCGTGTGAAAAACGAGGGAGATGAGTTGAAAAACATGTGTTAAAGAACAGAGAGTTTCTCAGTGCAGCAGATGGCTCCAAAACGGATGGAGTGCTTGGATCTGACCTTACGGAGGCTAAGTTTCGTTACCCCATCCCTTCAGAATTCATCATCTTATAAGATGTTCGCACTGAGATCAAAGGAGGAGAAAATCGATCCATACTCTATTTAATTAGCGTATCGATGTACTTTAGTGGATGTGTGAGAATTGAGAGATGCTGGTTAGTGGTACTGCTGTCGTGCGTGTGTGCCGCTTTAAAGCGGCAAAGGGAAACGGAAACTACGGAGCAATGTTTGGCTCTGCTCCGGGCCTCAGACGAAATTGGAACACAAGTTGAGACAATCACATCTGGCTCATTCGAATAATGCATACTTGCATAGGAGCATTGCGGTAATATAGCGTAGCTAGAAATTGGAGCAAAGATGATCCATATATATGTAATGAGCTAAATCAAAGAGTAGCCCACTATATAATTTTTATCATGTTAGACAACAGAACTAATATAGTTTTAAGCTTAGACCATATTTTAAGATAATTCATGGTTTAACTAAGGACATATTTTAAGATGGTACATGGTCCACAGTGCCTCCGCCTATGTTATCTTTGATCTTCACATAAAAGCCAACCAACCATATCAACCGAGAGAGTGGCTTGAGGATACATATGTACTGTTGAAGGCAGGAGACTTCAGTTTTGAAAAATAGACCATTGTACAAACAAAGCCCTTATCATGATGCTTTCTTAGGGCATCCATTCTTTTTTAACCGGTAAGATTTATTAAATGCTTTCTTCTTACACGGTAGGAAGCATCGAGAGTGGTAAAGACTTAGAACCTGATCATACGCTACTACTGATAAAGAAGACATAAACTATATTATTTGCATAGTGTTTTTGATAGAACTATAAAAAATGTAGAAATGAAGGAGAAGTCGTGGGAAGGAGCCGCGCGGCAGTCATGGGGATTATATAAATATGGGTGACTCGGCCTTGTCTTATTCCCCTCCGGTGCACTAAAACAATGTGGAAGGTGTGATGGCTTAATGCCACCTGACACCTGACACCTGGACCCATAGTATTGCCGAACTCAGCAACCAACATTGCGCTTGCCCTTAGACCATTCAATCTACTACGCGTTGACAAATAGATGCCCTACACGGTGGCTCTAGGGTGTATTCTTTTCTCCTTTTCAATTTCTACTCCCTCATTTCCCTCCTTTTCAATTTCTACTCCCTCATTTCCCCGCACATGCTTTCCAAACGGCATGTATTTTAACAAAGCTTTCATATAAAAAGTTGCTTTAAAAAAAATCATATTTATCTATTTTTTAATTTTAAGCTAATACTTAATCTATACTCCCTTCGTCTCAAATTCATCATTATATAATGTTCCATATAATGTTTGTACAATATACAAACATTTTTCTCACAATGCATACATCGATTAATATAATGCATAATTACACCCTTAGCATCCACGTATTCTCCCGTGATGGATGAATTGCACTCTGATAAAATCCGTATCCACGAGGTTATATGATATCAATTTTTGTGAAGGAGAGAGTAGTAGTGCGCTAATCCATCACTCGTTTCACGTACGACGTCCCAACCCACGCTAAAGAACACATCATAATATTGCACCGAAAATGCCCTAGCAAGCTTTGTATACCACAACAATTGGAATGGTTTTCAAATTTTAATGACGCAAGCAATTCCTCAGTGCGATTATTAAAACCTTTTGTGGTACAGCCATGTAGTAAAATCAAGAACGGAAATACAGAAACGGCCTCTCTAAGACCTTCTGGATCTGAGCTTTTAACCAAACAGAAAGCAGATGACCAAAGCACGGTAGTTCAAGGATAAAATTTTCAAAGACGTCATTTGGATGGAAACGGGTTTCTTATTGCGACCACACTTCCTCACGAACGGCATCTGCAGAAAAGAAAAATGCCCTAGCAAGCTTTGTATACCACAACAATTGGAATGGTTTTCAAATTTTAATGACGCAAGCAATTCCTCAGTGCGATTATTAAAACCTTCTGTGGTACAGCCATACAGAACAGTACAATCAAGAACGGAAATACAGAACGGCCTCTCTAAGACCTTCTGGATCCGAGCTTTTAACCAAACAGAAAGCATATGACCAAAGCACGGTAGTTCAAGGATAAAATTTTCAAAGACGTCATTTGGATGGAAATGGGTTTCTTATTGCGACCACACTTCCTCACGAACGGCATCTGCAGAAAAGAAAATTAAGAAACCATCAAATCATCTGACGCTCCAAGTAAAAGATAAACGAAGAACACAAATGGACTACAGGTTTTGTATTCCCTCCGTCCCATAATATAAGAGATTTTGAGTTTTTGCTTACAATGTTTGACCACTCGTCTTATTCAAAAAATTTGTGCAAATATAAAAAACAAAAAGTTGTGCTTAAAGTACTTTGGATAATAAAGTAAGTCGCAAAGAAAATAAATAATAATTCTAAATTTTTTTGAATAAGACGAGTGGTCAAACAGTGCAAACGAAAACTCAAAATCCCATATATTATGGGACGGAGGGAGTAGGTAATAACACATGACTGGGTGACCTGCAAAACCATCTAATTTACAAGATCCTATCATCATCAGGCAACATAAACAGAGAGACTAAACACCACAACAGGGGTCTAAAGACAAACTTATTGAGCTGAGCTGATAGCATTTTTCCATGAACAAACTACTTGCATTTATGAGGCTATTGCCATGTTCAACAAATGTGTTAGATCAAGTGGAAAATGAACACCAAAAGAACTCTATAATTTTCGTAGGTTGATTGGAAAATCAAAATATTGCAATAATTTGCTCGCAATCTATAAGCCTGAAGTCAACAACTTGGTTTTCTTTTGTGTGCAAGCTTCTGATAATGTAGCAACCATACTCGAACTGAGGGTGGGTCTGAGAGACTCAGTGTGCACTTCCCCAGATTCCCATCAAGCATTAATATGGACTTTACTAGCATCTATTTATATATCCTAATCCAACAGTTCAAAATAAAATAAAAGAACAATGAAGGTAGTCAAGGTACTTACTCCCCATTCAACATTAATCTATATAATATCCCATCATTTCAAATTAGGGGAACTGAACAATTCATGAGAGGTAAACACATGAAAAGAGTAAGACAATGACTCCAGCGCCCAAACTATAATTGTTTCTTATCATCCAGACCATAGAGGCCCATCGAACATTTTCATAACTAGGAATCCCAATGGACATATTCTATCTCTAAAATTAGGTAAATCAAACTATCAAAGACAAACATGAGTCTATGAGTTAATAGCAGCAACCAACTAATCATAAAAAACTAGGATAATGCAAAACTATAAGCACACTACCCTAACAAAACTTTGATAGTGCGAGAAACTGTCAGGGTAAAATTTATACTAGTTAGGAGAGAAATTTTGATAGTGTTGGAAAAAAAAGGCTTCCATCCAAACATCAACAAGATACTATTGAAGATACCAACAATTTGGTGGGTAAAGTTATGTAAAAGCATCGCAGGAATAAACATAAAGAAAATATTACTAAAGTTGGCAGTTTCAGCGTATGCAGCAATTATATGAGTATATGTTCCAGCATTCGATTTTTTTTGGATATGCCAACTGAAAACATAATAACTACTTTAGGCTCAATTTTAAAATCCGAGTCTGTTAAAATATAAATGTAGTTAGAAAATTTTAAAGTCTTAGTCTCACCACTTGGGACTGCAGGCTTAGTCACCAACACGTCATGCATCATCTATGAATTTGGAAGAGCTAACAAGTTGCTAGATTCAAACTCAAAAATATTGTTTCCTTAATGTGACACCAAAACAAAGTTAAGAAACCATTTAAGTATTTAACACACCTTCTTCCTCACTCAATTTCATGTTTTAAAGAAAACCTAGAGTTTTGACATCCATCTGCAGTATATGAGTCAACAACCTATTCTCAGGATAATAGTTGAACCTACAGGTTCCAAACAAGTATTATTTCTCTGTCCTTGACTCGATACATTTCGGCGACATCTCCTGAGTCTATTCAATCAACCATGTGTTAGTGCAATAGTGCAGTCAGATTGGAAATTAGTTCAGTGAACACCAACTCACAGGTGACCAAGCCTAACCTAATGGAATATATACAAACCATCGGAAGGCAATGAACATTGAATGTTCGACAAACAAGCTAAACTATTGGAGTTCCCCAAAAAGGGGAATCGAGCAACGAACAGCTAAGACATTAAACGAGCCCTAATCGCTTAATTGGACCTCCCCAAGAGGGGAATCGAGCAAGGAACAACTAATAAGATATTTGAACATATAGGAATCCACAAGAAGCAGGGCCAGATCGGGGCAAGTTACCTATTCCGGATCGAATCGGGGGATCAGGAGGAGGGGGGTGGGTTGGAGTGGCGGTGGAGGACGTCGTCGTAGGGGTCGCGGCGGCCGGGGGCGTGGCTGATCTGGGGATCCCAGGAGAGCTGGGAGTTGAAGCGGTCGAAGGTCCAGAAGCCGTAGGGGCGGAGCGGGAGGCTCCACGCCGCCTTGGTCCGCTCGCACCGCTCCTTCATCCGGTACACGTGCTCCCGCTGCGCCGCGTCCCGCTTCCCCGGGTCCTCCATCATCCGCAGGATCAGGTTCTCCGCGAACTCCATCACGAAACCCATCCTCGCAGCCTCCTCCTCCTGATCTCCTCTCCTCTCTTCTTCTTCCTCGGTCGCGGTGGGTGGTGGCTGACGGCTGTCTGCGGCGACCTCGATGTAGGCGTGAATGGAGTTTATCCCAGGACCGGCCCAATAAGCTTTGCTGCCTAATGATGGGCCAGCCCGTTTAATGGCGAGCGCCCGTACCTCTTTTTTTTTTTTTTCCTTGGGGAATTTTAAAATCATCGTTAGTGAAGTCACCTACGGGGAAAAAAACTAATCCCTCCATTTTATATTACTCCGTATAAGTTTTTTCACTTTTTTTCTAGTCAAACTTCTTTAAGTTTGATTAAATTTATATAAAAATATAATGATATTTTTAACAAAAAACTAACATATTATCAAAATATATGTAATGTTAGATTTAATAAAAACTAAAAAACTAACATATTATCAAAATATATGTAATGTTAGATTTAATAAAAACTAATTTGACATTTTAGATATTGCTAATTTTTTATATACTTAATCAAACTTAACAAAATTTGACTAGAAAAAAGGTTAAACGATTTATAATATAAAACAGAGAGTCCTCAGATTTATGAGCAACATTCCAAGTTGTATCAAGGAGTACCGAGTACTGACCCAAGGGTAAGAACAACATTCCAGGTTAACCTATTCGCACTAACCTACGTTTCCACCTATTTCTTGGTAGGTAAATTGAGTAACAATACGTCATGCCACTACTGTCTGTTACAGGTTTTCAAACTGTACAGCATATTTTCCTGCGACGGTAATCAGCGTTGTGAGACATCAACATTAGGAGGGGGTCAGTCACTCACACCACACAGGTCACACATATTCACATGGACACACACTGCAGAAATTAGCCTACTAGCAGCCAGTAGACATGGGGCAAAGCTAAGCCGTGCCGTCGTTTCCTCTGCCGCCATCCTGACCAGTGCTCTCCATCGCCCTCGATGAGCTGCTACGGGTGAGTTGAGAAGCCGCCGTGGCGGCGGTTTTCTGGGCCTCAGTGGCGGCCTGAGGGGTGCTTGCAACTGCAACACCTGCCTCTTGCTGGGAAGGAGCAATCGCCGCTGCTGGAGCTGGAGTAGGGGCTGCTGCTTCTTGAGCTTCGCTAGGGTCAATGTGGGTGCTCTTCTCTTTGGAGCCAACTGTTATAACATCAAGCACACAGCATGCATTAGGCCTTTTTTCGGGTATGGAAAGAAGGGACACCCAGATTGCGGAAGTTTGATGTGATACCTTGCGGAGAAACTATGGTTTGCTGTGAAGCTGTCGCTGTCGATGTCGGGGCTCCTCTTTTACTTCTTGACTGCAACAAGAACAGGTCGGCGTTAGTTGAGGTGAGGGGGGAAGGTTATATGGTTAAATACTGGGCATCATGTTCATACCTTCATCTCATCGCAGTACTTTACAACGGCTGATATATTGGAGTAACGGCCGTGGACCAAGGTATAAACCCATAGAAGGAGCTTCCTTGGAATACTGAGGTCAAGGTTCTCAACTGCGTCTGGGGCTTGCTGTAGGCCTTCAACAGGTGGCTGCGATGGGGTGACTGTGTACAGATTAATACCCGATGGGAATGTTCCGCAAGAGCTCTCCCGATAGAAGTTGTAGGTGCTCTTCATGACAGTAACAGCAGTCTCCATGTTATCTTCGGATGTTTGCCTGATCGGAATGTTCTTAATTCTGTTAAAAGTCTCAAACCAGTTCATATCGAGGCCTTTGAATTGAGCAGGCCCATCAGGAGACGAGATGAGAAGCTCATCAGGTTGCAAGTCGATGTAAAGCACTAGACCGCTGGATAGTGGAGCAGGCTGATCAGTTGTTTCCATGGATTCAGGCAGTGGAGTGATGGATGCAAGTTTGATGAGAATACAACGGCACCATGCCAGAGAAGCGTGCTTGCATATCTTGGCGAAACTGCTGTTTGACAGTTTGGGTGTTTTAAAACGCTTTCTTATCTTCTCATTTAGTCCTTCAAGAACATCCAGTCGGACATCACTCTCAAGCAAATGGATGTATTGGTGGATATAACTGCCACAAGGAAATAAAGTATGAAAACCATCTGGCTTGAGTAACTATGTATTTTGCACTCTAATCTAGTAATTACCTGTAAAGATTGCTTTCTGATAGCTCGGGACTATTGACCTCTGGAATAGTGCTTATATCAGCCCATAAGTTTGCATGGTCCATGAACACACCGAACATTTTCTCAAGTAGGTTCTCAACGGAAGCATCACCAGAAACTTTACGAATCTCAGGATTGCGAATTGCTGAAGTTAGAACTTGAAGGTACTTCCCAAGACCAACAGGAACGATATCGCCCAAGCATAGAGCAAACTACAAGAAAAATAGACTTATTATTATAATATATCCACAAAACAAATATAGCTCAACATCATTGTTGTGGTTTTTAGGGGGTACCCTCTTATCAGTTCGCAGATAAGTGTATGCCCTCTCTAGGGTCCACAAATCCCTGTTTTTCTCCAAAAGGTTCAAGTAAAGTATCATGTACTTCCTGATGCATGTAATGAATTTCCGTGAACTTTCTGACAAGCTGACCTCCAGATTCTTTTTGGATCCACCAATATTCGGATTTTTCCTCCTGGAAAATGGAAGGTAAACCAGAGTTTTTTTGGGAAGACAATAATATTGTAAGCTGTAATGGTTGGATAAATCAATATGCATTTCTAAATGGGTAATTACGACATTACACACAAGGACAAAAAACTTTACCTTCCTTTTCTAACAGAACCATCAATTTCCCACATGTTCACCGTAAAGGAAGAACGAGTAGATTTGAAACAAAATGAAAGCTCTTCTTTAGCTCGCTCTAGGTCCCCTGCTTCACCCCTTCTATACAATCCTTGTGCAAGCTTGTATCTCGCCTTATGGAAATGCTTCAGCTCACCTTCCACACAAGTACCAAGGGCACACAGGCAATCATCATATAGGATGTGCCACACTTTATCAAGTAGATCAGGGTCAACAAACTTATTCTCCGCTGTGCTATCAAGGACACATTTATCATTATGATCAGAGGGTGAATTCTTGACATTATTTATGGACTGTAGCATGCTCAAGACATCTTCCTTGGTTGACTGTTTGTATGTATAATCAGCAACAACCTAAAAAACATAAATCAAGGAAAACCAGAAACTGCTAGTAAGCTAGACCAGTGAGGCCAAGGAAGGAGCAGGTCCCTCTTTAAGGCTGCACCCTTTCCTTGGCCCTTGGCCAGTGCCCATGTCAATAGCCTAGTTAAGACTGTACACAAACTATTAAATAAGGAACCCAACCGTGCTGTAACACTTTTACAAAGAAAAAAGAAGAAGCAAAAACTGATTCATGAATCTTAGACAAACCTGTATAGCATCCAGATTCTGCTTTCCTTGGGTATAAAGTAACTTCATGCGTGATGCATGCATCCTGTAAACCGGGTCAACTGCCGTTGGATTCAACACAACAGCTTTGTTGTAGTATGAAAATGCTTCAGCAGGGGAATGCCCCAGTTTCTCACACAACTTCCCAAGGTAAAATGCATAGAGCCACTCAGCCCTGTGAAGGAAATAAGCATTATCATCCTACTTGTGGCAAACAACACACAGAATATGAGATTACAAACAAGGTATGTAAGATTACTTCAGTTCAAACGCCTTCCGAAAGTGCTTCATAGAATTTCGACAAAATGTCTCCCATGTTGAATCCTTCACTGGCAAAGTAGCCCTTTGATCATAAAAGGGTACCACATTTTGCAGGCTATCATAATAAACTAGGGCCAGCATTTCATGCATTTGGGCCTGAAAGAAAATGAGTTAGACATCATTGCCAATATTAGTGAAGTTCTCATCAAGATTGAAAGAAGAAAAATAGCACCTAAGGCATCTCATAGATGAGTACAGAACAAGAGGACACACCTTATCAGAAGCGGTTTTAGCCAATGCTAAACTCATCAATAGGCAGCGTCGACTATGTCTACGACCCATCTCAACTCTTTGGATTAAAGTTGTATTTGTTCGCCAGTCCAAAATGCTAATATGTTTACTACCATCGTTCAGCAACAAGTCAACCTCCTGTTTTTGAACAAGACAAAAACTTGTTATGCAACAGAAATGCATGATACAATGGAACAGGTTCAATCAACTGCTGTAACCAAATAAACATTACCTCATCATACAGATTAGCAAGCTTCTGCCAGCTTTCGAACCGCAATGGGTTATACAGTAGATCGTACTTGAAAAGGTTAGCACTCTGTTGAACAAATTCACCCCCTTCTTTTTTTAACACAAAACCTGTATACTTGTCAGAGGCACTTATATCTTCAACTTGCGCTATGTAGTGATACAGGTTCCCGTAAACTTCTGAGTATGGCTCTGAGCTGCAGCAATCAGTCAAAAATGTACTTAGGGTATATCCACAACTAAACTTGTTCCAGTGCAAAAGAAAAATAAAAGAAGAGGAGGGACTATAGGTACAATGCACAAAGCCAACCTAGCATTGGACAGTTTCTTGAATGCTTCGTAGCCATTTTCACCTGGGAACAGTACATTCAGGACAGCTTCCTTAGATCCATTAGTTTCGTAAATTTCAGAGAGTATCTTTTCGCATGAATCAGGTCCATCCAAGAAATTGTCAAGAGGATTATTGACCAATAAGTCATAAGGTGGCTGTGGAAAGTGTTTACGTATAGCTCGCAGCACTCTTCGTAATTTAACCAAGCCAGTTTTCTGAAGAAAATGAAAAAAGAATGACCAAGGCACTATGCGCTGCAATTGATGCTTCTTACCAAACTGAAACAACAAACATGAAGGAACTCAATATGAATTTACTCACAGATAGAGCTTTTGCATATGGCAGGACATATTGAAACACATCAGCACATTGTTCTTTTGTCTGATAATCACCACGGCTTGTATTTTTGTGTACTGCTAAATCATCTTCACTGCAAGAATCAGGGTTTATCTTCAAACCATATAAGCAGAAAAAGGCCTGGTCCAAGGCACTGTCAATGCTTGACTGTATTTCGTCCAATTCTGCAAAAACAGAGAATTTCAGGGTCAATGGTAAGTCGGTAACAGAAAGCTTATTCAATCATTTGTCGGATTCTAATTTGACTATATCACCAGGCATTTACGTGTGTCAGTAAGTCAATATGCATGCGACATAATCAGACAGTATTGTCTGTCATTGTACATCATGTCTACCACAAGATATATAGGAAAATGGAATAGTTACACGCTATGAATATAGCCTACCAGATTCTTCCTCATCCTCAGAATTATGTTTATTGTCACAAACAGATGCCTCATCAGTCGTAACATCTTCTGCTCTGTCATTTTCTGCTGCATCTTCTTCCATCCCATTTGGATCTAACAATAAGATAGAGATAATAAACAAATTCTAGTAATTAATTGGGACAGAAACATGATACCATAATAAATTTGCTAGGAAACACCTACTAAGTTGGGATTTTAGTTTCACATCTAGTGCCATGAGATGCTTGATAGCGAACTTGAGGAATGTCCCTTCCTCCCCTTTACCATCATGCCCAGCACAGCAGAGCCCATATTCAGCAAGCAAATCATGCACTGCCACAATCAAGTCAACCTGCAAATAATCATAGGTGAACAAAAGCAACTAAAGTTAATCATGAAAATCAATACTAGAGAGTTTTTTGGTAACGTGGTGCACAGAACGTGCCTGAATTTTGATAGATATCATAGGATCAAGATGCTGAAGTTTGCAAAATGCGATGGCTGCATCAACAAGGCAGGAACTCTCCAACTGGTCAGCCTGATAGGAGGTTCCAGTGCACGAGTGTTTTCTGGATAGGATCATCTTAACAGCAGCACACATGATTGTGAGGAGCAATGATTGAAAATCACCAACAATAGAAACTAGTGAACTGAAACCGTCTTGCCCATCCTGCAAATATGACAATAAAACAGTTGTTTCAGTGGCCCTCTTTGAGGAATTAATCAATAATAATATCCCCGAGATTGTTAGAAATATAGATATTCAGCCTGATATATTAAAGAAACTGATACAGGCAATATAGAAACAAATATGAAATTGAAAAATCTCAGAATAATGGGCGTCTTACAATTGCTCGTATACTAATTTCACTCATGCTGGATAGCATTAGTGTTAAGCTAAACTGGAACACACCATTGATAAACAACTCCCACATAAAGCAGTAAACAGTCAGGAAGGACAGTACAAACCATCCTAGAATGCGCAGCATAACCTTTACCCTAACAACCATCCTTAAGGGTTAAATTGTATATTAGATAGCTCGGGGGCGAGTTGATGTTCCAGAGAAGCTCAAAAGATTTACCTCTGACATGCTATACAATTCTACATATTGTAATTCCCTGTGATCATTTATGGTATTCATAGTATTACCTATTCCTTTTGTTCAAAAAATAAACATGAAAATTTCCTTTATATTGTCTGCAAGATGCAGATTAACCATACTTATTTATTACCATATG
Source organism: Oryza longistaminata (assembly GCA_009805545.1). Taxonomy (NCBI): domain Eukaryota; kingdom Viridiplantae; phylum Streptophyta; class Magnoliopsida; order Poales; family Poaceae; genus Oryza; species Oryza longistaminata. The sequence continues at coordinate 28,239,910 of CM020180.1, read as the reverse complement.
TTACTAAAAGCCTAAAATCATAGATAGAGGTTATTTTTCACAGCACTCAATGAGCATGCAATACAAATATTTCTAATGAGTAAATGGTCAAAGTAAAAAAAAGTTTGGCAGTCACCAATATACCAATTCTTAAATTGTATACTTAGCTTCTTTTTTGTGTGCATTTTTCTCTCTGGTAGCTTAGCGGTGTGTCCCTATACTTGAGCCTAGCTCACTTCTAACTGCAATGATACACAGTTCTCCTGCCTATTCTCCACAAAATAAATAAAATAAGAATATTTAAGTTTCCTCCCTTCCTCCTCCACTGTTCTATGCAGCTTCACCAACTTATATAGACCTATGGAATTTTATGAAATTTTCATTTAGCTCCACACATACTTCTTCCTTTATACCTGTTTCTAATATTCTTTTAGTCTGGTGCAGTGTTGTGCATTGACCTATAATATAAAAGTGAAGCTTGGTAGGTAGCATTCCAAGTATGAAAGACTTGAATTAAAATGACAGTCAAGAAAATCCACAGAAAATAGAACAGTCAACTTACAGGGTTATCACACTGATCAACAAAGGCTTTTGCTTTACTAGCATTTCGAGAAACATCTTTGACTGCTTCAACAACACTTTCCAGTCGATTCCTATTCATTGTTTCCATAAACTCTATATCACTTGATTTTTTCCCCTCATTGGTGGTAACCGATCCAACCATGCCAGCTGCCACAGTTAGAACTTGCATTTTCCTTCGATGAGAGTCAAGGTATACCTGGATGTTCATTGGTTTAGCATTTTCACATGCTGATATTAAAACATCCAAGGCACCTAACTCTAGTGAAATAACTTTCTCACTTTCTCTTGGTGGACCATATGCACTGCCAACATAGACATCTTTGGTGGAAAGCAAAAGTGGAGGAAGCAATTCCATGAACTCTGTATGAGTTATTTTATTGATGTTTTCATCATTATGCCAAAGTAAAGATTCAAGCTTGATCAAGTTAATTTCACGAAGAATCCTATCAGCTGTCAGCAATTTTACAAGCTTATTGTGAGGTAGAAGGACAAACTCTCTATTGATTTTGGCTTCGTTGCTACTTCTCATAAGTGACAGGGCAATGTTGAACTCCTTGTAAGCTTTTTCTTTGCAGTCTGATGAAAGGGACAGACAACCACTCAGCCAGAAGAAGCGAATCCAGAAAACACAATTAGTGTTTGAAGAAGAATCACATTCAGATGTTTCATCACAAAGAATGTTACTGGAAACTGAGTCGACAGAATTTACAGAGTTTCTGGACATATTTGAGGCATTCTTCTCAGTTTTACTGCTTGAACACACCTCTTCCATATGGCTTTCCATATTCAAATCCAAATTGGTGGACTTCGCTGCTCCATCAGAGGTTCTGAATGGCAATTCCAAAGCTACTGATTGGATGACCTTACAAAGATGGTAAGATGAATTGGACAACTCTGAGGATGCTAATGGGCTTCCAGAACAAAGAGCTTGATCATAGTATAATTCAGCAAGAAATAAGCTGCATTGTGCAGATCTATCTTGAGCCCAGCCTCTAGTAATTTTGTCTAGTTCAATGAACTTAACAAAGTAATCTTGAAAAGGTATGTTGGTCTGAGCTATTTCCTCAAGTAACATATAGCCAATATGAAGAGGTCCACAATTTTTTGATATTTTGGAAAGAAATTGCTTCACATCACTTGCCTCACGATCAGGTGTATATGTTAGAACTTCAGGGGTAGAAGCATCACCATTTCCAGAACAATCGATCTTTTCTGGAATACTTGTGTGCTTCAAGATAAATGAATCTAGAAATTGAGTTATAGCATGTGATATATCTTTTCCATTGGATTCATGTTCATCTTTACCAGATTTACGACTTCGCAGCCTCTCAAGACGTGTGCTTCTCCTTTCATGAGGATGTTCTCTATCTGAATTGGTGTCCTTCTCTTTAACTGCAGTTCTGCAGTCATGAGACAGCACAATTTCACCATCATGGTACAAATCATGTTCATTCCCACCAGCAGATTCCATAGTTTTCAATGTTTCCGTAGATAAGGAGACATCCATCATGTTATAAGCAAACCCATTGATACTCCTCTTAGTATCACATTGACTCTCAGTATTGGCACCATGATCTTCATTAGTTTTTGTGTTGTTTGAACTTAAGAAGCTTAGGATACCATCTAAAAGGGCCATCCATTTGGCTTCAGTCAACTGCAATTTAGCATTCTGCCTACTCTTCTTTGTCACTGTTTCATGACGCGTTTCATCATCTCCAGATTTTCTTTTGTTACAAAATTTGAGTTTTGCATGCTTGGGTTCAAGTACGTCGATACCTCGAGGTGCAAAGGGTACTGGTTCTGCATCCTCAATGGTCTTCTTTACATGTAAAGCCCGATGATGTGATGGCCAACTCCTAAGTATTAACTTTGCTACAGAAAGGCATGCAACTTCATCACAGATAGCTATAAGCACCTCCAAGAGTTTCTCCATGCAGTTCCCTGAAAACCAGAAAAAAAATCATGGATTTTAGGAACAATAGATGAACTAAAAGGCAGTGGGAATAAACTAGAACGGAATAATGAAAAAGACATCATACAATTATTTGGGCTACATAGAAGCCCTTGCTCAAATGCCCATCTTGATGTGCTCAGCAAACCCATTGAGCAGGAAAGTGTTCCCAGATGGTTCCATACAACTGAATCATTTGCATCAAGCTCTACAGCTTGTAGGTAACAACGAAGAGCATTATCATAAAATGCTGACCCTTGTTGAAGAAAAACAGACGCAAGGTTTTTCAATGTAAGAAACCTGTGAAATTAAGAAGCCAGCAATCCACGTTAAAAATTAATGTTGCAGATTTCAAATCTATCAACCATTGAAATTTAGTCAGCTATATCTGAAGGAAGAGTCAACACACCCAATTATGCACATGTGTAGTATAGCACAACATTCAAGAAATCGTGACACACAAACAGTTGCCTATGATTATATTATATCATCCATATGATATTAGCTACTTAAAAGAAGAGATCTATCCACAAAACATGATCAAACCAAAACCATGATTAATCAGATTGGGGTAAATAATATATTGGGATGGGATGTGGTTGAAAGGTTCTGCTTGTTGCAATTCAGCATAGAATTGATTTAGTTGATGCTTGCAATTCAATCTGAGTCATTTGTATCCCAAGTTCTTTTTTTATCCTCCACCATCCACGTTCCTTTTACAGATTGCATACTGTATGCAATGTAATAGTAATGTATATTTACGTTCTTGTGATATATTATCAATATCTTACTTTTTAGTTATAATTAGTATTACAAGCAGTGCCATTGCAACTCGTCACTCAAATTATGCTTCCTTATACAAGACAGAATTGTCCCACCAAAATATGTTCTAAAAAATATGGTGTCCCAAGGAACGACCATCTCCACGGGCAAAACTATATGTCGAATCCAACACATTCCTATGCTTCACAAGTTAATTAAACATAATGTTTTATAACTCTGCAACACAAGATTCATCCTACAAGTTGAGATCCAAAAAAGAGAGTTGAGATGCAAAAAAGAGAAGTTGTAATGCTAGCACATGATGAATAGTTCCAATTGTTTTTCTTTTTTGTCCTCGATATCTAGAATGAGTTTGTGCAGGCCTTGTATAACTTTATGTGATACTACACATGAGGTTGTTTCTCTTTTGGAATTTTTGAATCATTGCAACATGGTGAATTAGATTGAATGTGTGGTTACCCCAGGACTTCAAATGCATCTTTCTAAAATTAAGAGCTGTTGTAGTTCTAAGAATTTCATTATTTTATGAGTGTTTATTCCACTTGGTATAATTCTTCACGCTATGTCAATGATTTTAACCAACACAAATAAAAATGTGGCATTACATCATGATCATTACAAATGAGGTATGAGAAAAAACCTTAGCTGCAGGCAAATGCTGATCACTGCCAATGTTATCAGCCTGTTAAAATAAACAACTTGGTGTTATAGAGAGCACAGGTTCTACAACAAACTGATATCTGAAAATTTCTTATAGAGATTGCCTGAATTTTTGATAATTAGTGGGTCCTTTAAGACATCCTCCAGAAGTTCACGAGCTTTTACATAATTTTTTTCTTGCAACTTGAGGAGCCCCTCATGGTACTTCTGAAGAGTGCTGATTCCTGAAAGGCATTTTGAAAAGTAATTTCAATAACACAGTAATATTGCCGGCAGCAAAATTGACAAAGCTTGTAAGTTGTAAAACTAAAAAAAAATTGACCCTTACCACAGGAAGAGATTTACAAAAAGAATCCTTCATTAAATTACTGTTAATTAACTACTAAACGTGTTCTCAGATCAATTACAGTGACCTACCTATTGCACAGACTGCAGAATCCAATTCCTTGGACAGACATAATATGATAGCCACACACATCTAGTTGGCACAGGTAAAACTACATCAGAACTGCCTATATTATGATATACTCCTTCCGTACCCAAAACATAGCTACATTTAGCATTCAAAATTTGCTCCCAAAATATAGCTACATTTCCCCCTCTCAACCAATCACAACCATCTCCCATTTAATCTCTTCTCCTACTTCCTCATCTCAACCAATCACAACCATCCATCATTTTATTTTACCTTTCTCCTTAATAACTGTGCCCAACTCTAAAAGTCCTTATATTGGGATGGAGGAAGTACTAGCATAGTGACTGACTGACTGTGCATTGCAACAATTCTCGAAACACATATTCTAATTTTAAAGATACCGAAATAATTATCTTCGAAACTAAAATTAAATAAAAATGTGTGCCAGCCATCTACTCTCTGTCTCTCTCCATCCACAAGAGTTAGACCTATTTCATATTTTAGTTTTTTCACAAATAAGTTTTCCTATTTGTAGTCTCTATGCACCAAGACTTAAACGGAGAGGTAAATTAGATGTTTAATCAGAACCCGAGGAGCCATCTTAATACATTTCTTGGTTGCCATGCGTGCATATACTCCTTAATCTTTGTTACATGCAAGATGAGTTAATTTCTCTTTGTCTTGGAGACAAAAGTAACAGGTCTAACTTTTGTGAAGGAGGGAGTAGATATGTATACACAATGCATTAAATTACCATGTACAAATGGCACACACATGTATCCACCATATAAAAATCCAGCATAGGGAACACCATCCCCTATCCCAAATCCCAACACATCAACACATCAATAAAAAGGCAGATGAAAATACTATATCACCTATCAAAACTATAAATTACCACATGCATTCCATTGTAATCCAGGACCAGCAGAGCAACATCAAGACAATCAGAGTGGTCAATGAATCATCCTAAATTAATGTTTACATAATATAACAAATGTTATTTAAGGTTTTAAAAAAGAGTAAGATAAAGTACAAATCTGCCCCTGGAAGATTCCCTTTTGTTCCGTTGGAGCACCTTTTTATGATCATGCCTCTAACTAAACAAAGTTCCACATATATAATCGGATGACTTGGCAGCATGTTCAATAAGGGCTATTAACAATAATAACTTGGAATTTCCCTGAGATATCCTTCTTAACCATTTAACTAAGATGCAAAAGACACCAAAAACCACCAAGTTTAGTTCTGCTTTTTTTTTTTTGCTTTTGGGGGGGGGGGGGGGGGATATCTCTCCTTCCGAATTGAGAAGCAGCACTTAGAACATCTAAATCAAAAGGCTCCTATGGATTGAGTTGGTGAGTGTAGATAATAGATCATCTAGGCACATGATATAGATTGATGTTTGGCTGCAAACTATATGTGTTTTCCTTCTGAGAAACATAAACAACTTTTCATAAAGTTCATAACTTATATTTATTCAAAATATGTCAAGGAGAGATGGGTAATTAGCTAGTAATCCTAAAAATTTCCATCCCAAAGTTATTTACTTATAAATAATTGTCTGTGTTAATCTCTCGATTCTAGTAAAGCAACCGTATTTCAATTAAATCGGTTCCTAGAATAACTAAAGATGACACCAAAATCTTTACCAACAGCTAGCTTTCAAAATGACCCTAATTCCTAAATAATTTTTCTTTTTTGAAAAAAAAAATGTAGTACTATGCTACCACGCATTCGTCTACATCATGGGCAATTGAGCATGTATAGCTCAACATCAAGAATACTGCCCCTCAACCTGAAAGGCCTAACCTGAGTGCCCTCCTACACCTGCAACCGATAATGAAAACCGAAATCTTACATAATATCCTTTTATTAGGGGATGATAGAAGATAAGCAAAAATCAAATCAAAGGAAAAAAAACAGCTATTTTGAATTCCCAAGGCGCTGAATCGGAAGAAACCATGGCTAGTAAAAACCCCACTTCAAGCTCCCAAATTGTCGAAACACAAGCTAAAGAACACACGGTACCTTACATCACATCACATCAAAGAACAGGGTGATCGAATTCTACATCTCCTAGAGTCTGCTTGCACAACATTAAGCTGCGTTTACCCACTTAAAACCGCTCAATCCATCACATTGCACTCGAAGAACCGAAAAACCCTAACGGGGCCCAAAATCACAAGCTACGGAGGCGAAGCATTAGATAGATACGCAGGAAGAGAGAATGCTCGGGCGACAAGGGGGAGGAGACTTGCCTGAGCTTCCTTTGTAGGCGCGAGCGGCTCCCACTGCCCGCCGGTGTCGCCTCTCGTTGATGGCCGCGATGGAGAACTGCGAGCGCCGCGGAGACGCGCGAGAGAAGAGAGAGAGAGGAAGCGAGTAAGGAATAAGCTGACCGGAACATGGAGCGAGGCGCGCAGCCACGCACAGAGAGAGAGAGAGGTGGAGCTCACCATGGCCAACTCCGGCAGGGAGGTGCGCGCGGGCTTCGCGGCGACGAGGCTCCCTCCAGCCAAGGAGCGGTGGTCGCCGCCGTCTCGCGGCGAAGTGATGCTTCCTGCGAATAATTACGGGTTTGCCACGGCTTTTTTTTCTTTTTTTAACCTTTGTATGTTTCATCTTCTCGTGGGATTGGGCCTATGGGGGAAAACCTACCCACAGCCCACGGATCAAAGCCCAAGGCCCATCGCCGCCGCCATCTTCGCTCCGCCTCCACCCGTGGCCCGCACCATCTCCGCTCCGCATCCGCTCGTCGCCGCGCCGCTGCCAGTCTCCGCTCCGCTCTCCCCGTCGCCGCACCGCCTCCTGGGCTGCCACACGGCGGCGCCTCCACCTGCCGCCTCCTCCCGTCGCCGCGCCGCCGCATGCAAGCGTCCTTACCTGCGGGTGCAGCGGGGCCCCGGAGGGGCCGGGGCTCGGGTCCGGGCCCGGGATCGATTTCGACCCGCCCTCCACTCCTGGGCCGGGACCGGGTGGAGCCCAACCCGGCCCCGACCCGGTCCGTTGCCATCCTACACGAGTGACACGAGGCGGGAGAAGCCGACTAGCCGAGAAGTCCAGAACCCTAGCATCGCGGCGGCGCGGACACAACTCCGCCGCCACAGGCGCCGTTCCTCCTCCTCCCTTCTCCCCTCTCGTTTCTTGCGGCCGAGGAGTCGCCCCCAACTCAGGTGAAGTCACGATGAGCATCTCGGGCGAGGTCCCCGGCGGCGAAGGCTCTGATGGAGAGGAGGTGTTCATCAATGAGGAGGACATCATACACGAGATACCCATCGATGAGGAAGGTTTGTATTACTACTAGTAGTAGTACTATCCATCTATCTGTTTTCTGCTTTGCTTGGTGCTTACTATTATTGGTTGTGTTTTTCAGATCTCCCTGACCGGGATGATGATGAGGATGACGATGGGATGGGTATGTTGCATGCTAAGGCTCAATATGCTTTGTAGAATATAACATTTTCCTCTCCAATACTGTTGGAATTCTGTAGAATATCATGAGTTCGACTCTTAAGCAGAATTACAATCACGGGCAATAGATTGGGGGCTACATAAGCTGGAACACTTATTTTGGATGCATTTCTGTGTTACTATTATGCTGTTATACTGCCTATATAATTGTTGGAGTTACATGGGGCGTAGTTTGACATTTGCTTTGTTGATGTTGGTGTCTTGGTGGTTCTCTTAAGCAAAGCTACAATCTGGATCACTTCTCTTGAGTGCACTTCTGTTTTATTAGTATCCGGAAAACTTATTTTGAGTGCACTTCTGTTTTAGTATTATGCTTTTTGCCTGTTTTACTGTTTATCTTATGCTCCATTTGGCATTCAGGTGCATTATGGTAATCTCGTTTGGTGCAACTGCATTTAGATGATTTAGCAATCGGCAAACTGCTTTCTTTATCTAACTTGCAAATGAAAATATTATTGCGTCCTAAAAAAGATGGAACAATTGTGAGAAATATGACAGTTGGACATATTTTGTCCAGCCTTAATTTGATTTATAAAGAAAACTGCAATGGTTATGTATTTATGTTTCTACAGCTGTCCTGTCAGATCCTAGAGGAACATTCTCTTTTCTAGAATTTTAGTTGCAATCTGTTCTTCAGTTGCTCATTTACATGCTAAGCATTTAACTATTCTGAACTGTCTTACTTGTGATTTGTGAAATTTGGTTTGTAATTATCTATCCTTTCAATTTCAGGTGATATGCAAGAGGATGATTCCCAATATGCATTTCGTGCTCATACAGGCAAGTTGGTGCAAAAGAATGAATTTATGATTTTTTTGGTGCTGATCATTGGTCAATATAGTACTTGATTGGTGTAACTTTGATGCACTGTTCTCTGAGCCACACCATCCATAACTCAGGCAGCAATTGCTCCTTTTTTTTGTACTCCAGTCTCCAGTTATACTTATCCATGCAGATTTTGTTATATATATTCTGATACTTCCTGTTCTTGTTCTACACAGACGAGATATTCGCTGTGGCATGCAGTCCTACAGATGCATCACTTGTGGCTTCTGGAGGGAAAGACGATAGAGGATTCCTGTGGAAGATTGGATCAGCAGAGGATGTTTTGGAGCTGGCCGGTATGATTTAGTTATTAATTACTATTACAGTGTTAATTTGCTGTGTCTAAAATATTCATGGGAACATCTCTGTTCCTTTCCACCTTTAAAAAATATTAACTCTCAGGTATATGCTTCACTTCCATTTCTTTTATTTATTAAGTTGATGTATTCATTTATGTTAATGGAATGTTTTGGTATACTGCCTGTAGTCTCTAAATCAACATATTAGCATTTCAATTGTTATATATTGATCTTATGCAGACAAATCATTTACTCATTTTTTTATTAACCATTTTGTGTTAAATTACTCTCTCTTATCATGCATATCAGCAATGGAACCCAGAAGCTTTCTGTGCTCGATACTTTGTATCAAAGAATTTTGAGATTTCCTATGGCCCATGGATTTCTTTTTTTTCTGCATGCACATTATTGTTGTAATTAGTCATCACATAATCATTATTATCACAGAGTGTTGATACTCGGAATTATTTCATTGAACTTATGCAATAGCTTCGCAATACAGGGCACACAGATACTGTCTGCACGGTTGCTTTCAGTTCAGATGGGAATCTTTTGGCTTCTGGAAGTTTTGATGGACACATAAATGTGTGGAATACAGCTACACGAACACTTCAGGGAACCCTTGAGGGTTCTGGATCTGGCTTCGAGGTGAGATGATTCTGTTCCATTTCATTTGTTAGTTGAACTTATTGCCGCTGACAAACTCTTGTTTCCTCTCCCAAAATATATGAATACTTCATGATTAGTCCTGTGGTGTAACTGTATGTCTTTGGTATTGTAGTGGCTTAAATGGCATCCACGAGGGCATTTGATAATTGCAGGATCAGAAGATTGTAATTTGTGGATGTGGAATGCTGACCATAATGCCATTCTGAATACCTTTGCTGGCCATAGTAGCACAGTGACATGTGGTGATTTTACTCCAGATGGTACCGATATATTTCCTTGATCAATAACAATTTGCTTATGTTAATTTTGTTAGTTAACCCTGAGTAAACAAGTTGTTTGGGATGCTTTAGCATGGAAATTTTCTCCTACCATCTTTATTTAGCTGTCCACATAGAAGTTCTACAGTGGCAACATAGTTTTTGAACGAAAATATTGTTTGCTAATGCACATACCTTCTTCTGAAGGTAAACTTATCTGTACTGGATCAGATGATGCATCATTGAGAATATGGGACCCAAGAACTGCACAAAGCAGACATGTTGTTCGAGGTAAATTACCATATGATTGAATTCATATATACTTAATCAGTCGTGAACATCAAATTCTGATCTTTTTTGTCTCCAGGCCATGGCTATCATACGGATGGATTAACATGCTTATCAGTTACTTCGGATTCCCAAACAATTGTTAGTGGTTCAAAGGATAGTTCTGTGTGTGTTGTGAACATAAACTCAGGCCAGGTAAGTGTTCTTATGACTCAAGCTAGTGTGTCTTTATCATGTAAGTTGGTACATAGGCTGGAATTTTTTCTTGTTTTGTTTGAAAATGTATGCAGTCTGGCATTTTGGTACCATCATCATCGCTGTCGTTTTGCAGGTTGTTGGCTCACTGGACGGCCACACTGGCTCTATTGAGTGTGTCGGCATCTCACCAAGGTACTGGATCCATAGAGTAGCAGTATGGTAAACACGTGAACACCGCACATTTCTCACATTGACCTGGAGTATTTTCTGCAGTTACAATTGGGTGGCTACAGGGAGCATGGATCAGAAGCTCATCATCTGGGACCTTGGTCGCCAATCGATCCGATGCACTTGCAACCACGATGTAAGCGCCAAAAACCGTCGCCCATTTCTTAGATTCTGCCTGCGCCAAAAACCGTCACTTCCATTTCTTAGATATGCACTCAAACAGTATATCTGTTCTGCCTGTGTGATGAACAACAAACAGGAGGGGGTGACATCCCTGGCATGGCTGGGCCCGTCCAGGTTCGTGGCGTCGGGGTGCATCGACGGCATGGTGCGAATCTGGGACAGCCTCTCCGGGGAGTGCGTGAGGGCCTTCGCCGGCCACGGTGACATCGTGCAGTCCCTCGCCGTCTCTGCTGATGGCAACTCCATCGTCTCCGTGTCCACGGATGGCTCTGCCCTCGTCTTCGACATTTCCATGTTCAAGTGAAACCATAGTTTGTAGCAACACATGGCAAAACACAAATGCAAGCTGTACAATGGTCTCAGGCTCAGCCACTTTGGCCATAGGCGGATTGAGATGTTATACATGGAGCCACTGCGAGTTGTACAATTAAACACCCTCGTCTAGGGGATTACAACTGCAAGTCGAATCAATTTTTGTGTGAGCATTTGGCATGGATTAATAGCATATTTTCATAACTTATATTAATTCAAAATATGTCAAGGAGGATGGGTAATTAGCTAGTAATCCTAAAAATTTCCATCCCAAAGTTATTTACTTATAATAATTGTCCGTGTTAATCTTCCGATTCTCATAAAGCAGTTTAGAAGATATTTATTCCGTATTTCAATTAAATCGGTTCCTAGCATAACTAAAGATGACACCAAAATATTTACCAACAGCTAGCTTTCAAAACGACCTTAACTTCCTAATAATTTTATTTTTTTGAAAAAAAAATGTAGGACTATGCTATCGCGCATTTGTCTACATCATGAGCAATTGAGCATGTATAGCTCAACATCAAGAATACTGCCCCTTAACCTGAAAGGCCTAACCTGAGTGCCCTCCTACACCTGCAACCGATAATGAAAACCGAAATCTTACATAATATCCTTCTATTATGGGATAAGCAAACATCAAATCAAAGGAACAAAAAACAGCTATTTTGAATTCCCAAGTCGCTGAATCGGAAGAAACCATAGCTAGTAAAAACCCCACTTCAAGCTCCCAAATTGTCGAAATCACAAGCTAAAGAACACATGGTACCTTACATCACATCACATCAAAGAACAGGGTGATCGAATTCTACATCTCCTAGAGTCTGCTTGCCACAACATTAAGCTGCGTTTACCCACTTAAAACCAATCAATCCATCACATTGCGCTCGAAGAACCGAAAACCCTAACGGGGCCCAAAATCACAAGCTACGGAGGCGAAGCATTAGATAGATACGCAGGAAGAGAGAATGCTCGGGGCGACAAGGGGGGAGGAGACTTGCCTGAGCTTCCTTTGTAGGCGCGAGCGGCTCCCACTGCCCGCTCATGCGGGCGTTTGGGATTGGGTTCTCGCGTTGAACGCGCCCGTTGTTGTTCTTGTTCGGATCTGTGGCCTTCGTTTGGATGGGTAGGTAGATTTTCGATTCGGATCGATCTGCGCCGCGCGATTGGGCGATTCGTGGTCTCACGTTTAGCGTTTGGTGGGATGTAGGATCAGGAAGCGCCCTCCCTCTTGTATTGGCGTATTTAGCTGCTAGATTGGTCAGATCTATCGTCGGTGTATACATGGAACTCTCCCCGTGTTTGGGGAATTATCGAAGGGGTTCTTTTTTTAGATCAGGAACGGGGAAAAGATTGCTTCTTGAATAACCGGTTGCGAATTGTTTTATGGCAAAATGTGCAGGCGGTTCAGACAGGGGCATATAACAAAGTTTGAATCCATAATATATTAGGGAAAGGAAATTTCCATTGATCCTTTCTTAGATGGACTCCACATATATGTCTTATATTCCATTGCGAATTGCATCGTGCATGTGCTATGATAAACCAACATATATATCTTTAGTTTATATACATTGCGAATTGCATCGTGCATGTGCTATGATAAGCCAATGGCTTCCATTCCATGTGCCTCTTTGAGTGGCCACTTCAGTTGTGCATACTGTCCTGGCTTAGTTAGGAGGCGCATACAGATGGGCATTTGATGCCCACTTGGGCCTTTTGAGGGAGCGCCTTGTAAACCATAATATGCGGTGCTCCCCAAGCAGCTCTAGACATTCCATCAAATTCTTATGTCCATACTATTTCTTGCTAAAGTTTTCCATCCACAATCCAAACTACACCCTTGCATTTTGCCTTAGTCATTAAAGTTAACTGTTTGTGTTTATTTCATCACTATTGTAGAATTTCATTCTGTCTTAATGAGTAGCCATCATAGTTGTGGAAGTTTTGAAATTTGCTTGGGCTTGGGTACCTCATCTTCTATAACAAGAAATGGTACCAAGATGTTCTAGATGTACATCTTCTACGTGTTCCTGCAGTCTTTAGTTCCATACGACTATCTCTATTTCATATTTGGTCATCAGAAAGTGGTGTTGAACATGCATTAAGATTGTTCAATTCGGTTCCTTTGGGGAGCTCATGCTATTTGCCTTTTTGAGTAGCCATTCTAGTTATACATGCTATCTTGGCTTAGTTAGAGGGCATATAGAGAGGCTATTGACTGCTTTAGCTGTTTTAAGTGCAACTCCCTTCTTTATAGGGATTGTTGAACAGCCTTGCACATTATGCATTAAGCTTTTTTTTTTCAATTGCTTTGGGCTGCAAATACTGTTTGCCTTTTTGAGTAGCCATTGTAGTTCATGCTATCTTGGCTTAGTTATGGGGCATATAGAGATGTTATTGACTGCTTTGGCTGCTCTAAGTGCAAGTCCCTTCTTTCTGGGTTTGTTCATTGATCGGCCTTGCATATTCTTGGGACAGCCTCTCCGGGGAGTGCGTGAGGGCCTTCGCCGGCCACGGTGACGTCGTGCAGTCCCTCGCCGTCTCTGCTGATGGCAACTCCATCGTCTCCGTGTCCACGGATGGCTCTGCCCTCGTCTTCGACATTTCCATGTTCAAGTGAAACCATAGTTTGTAGCAACACATGGCAAAACACAAATGCAAGCTGTACAATGGTCTCAGGCTCAGCCACTTTGGCCATAGGCGGATTGAGATGTTATACATGGAGCCACTGCGAGTTGTACAATTAAACACCCTCGTCTAGGGGATTACAACTGCAAGTCGAATCAATTTTTGTGTGAGCATTTGGCATGGATTAATAGCATATTTTCCTGATATTTTGCAGCATACTCTTTTGTTTTCAATGCCAATGGTGTGTGCAATTGCAACATGCGTTTGGTTGTGTGTGTGGGATCTAGCTGGTTGGACCAAACCTTAATATGGATATTAGTTTGAGATTTCTAGAAGATTATTAATTAGAGATATTTCATCTGGCATTTATAAATGTATGCTAATTTGAGGTTAATATTTATGACCAAATTGCTCATTTTGTACAAATCGGAAGAATCACGTACTTCCTCCGTTTCACAATGTAAGTCATTCTAACATTTTTCATATTTATGTTGATGTTAATGAATCTAGATATCAATATGAATGTGAAAAATGTTAGAATGACTTACATTATGAAACGGATGGACTATCATTTTTCACCTTATCATCACGGGAGCACGAAAAAAAAAAGTTTTCCCTTAGCCGTTCACGGCTTCGTGCTGCTTCCGGTCATCTGGAGGAATCCAGAGTGTTCCGAGCATATCCCTTCCAACGGTCAAAGGCGGTTAGTACTACCCTCCCAGCGTGCGTGCCGCCGACATGTGGACCCCACAAGCGATGGCCCCACATGTCACCGCAGATTTCTGGCCCCACATGTCAGCTTGGCGTGTCTTGCAAGAAGGTGGGAGGTTGGAGAGAGAGAGAGAGAGAGCAAGAACGAGTAAAAAAAAAAGAAAAAAAATCCGGACTCGCGGCTATAAAGCCTAACCCTAGGCGTGGCTGCCGTTCGACCTCCCGACCCGTTGCTGCCCTCTTCATTCGCTCGCTCCCCTCCTCGCCGCGCCGCCATCTAGGGTTTCGTCCGCCGCCATGGCTCGCCGCAGCTCAGGTAACCCCCATCCTCTCTCGTCCCCCTAGCCCTAGTAGTCATGCGGGCGTTTGGGATTGGGTTCTCGCGTTGAACGCGCCCGTTGTTGTTCTTGTTCGGATCTGTGGCCTTCGTTTGGATGGGTAGGTAGATTTTCGATTCGGATCGATCTGCGCCGCGCGATTGGGCGATTCGTGGTCTCACGTTTAGCGTTTGGTGGGATGTAGGATCAGGAAGCGCCCTCCCTCTTGTATTGGCGTATTTAGCTGCTAGATTGGTCAGATCTATCGTCGGTGTATACATGGAACTCTCCCCGTGTTTGGGGAATTATCGAAGGGGTTCTTTTTTTAGATCAGGAACGGGGAAAAGATTGCTTCTTGAATAACCGGTTGCGAATTGTTTTATGGCAAAATGTGCAGGCGGTTCAGACAGGGGCATATAACAAAGTTTGAATCCATAATATATTAGGGAAAGGAAATTTCCATTGATCCTTTCTTAGATGGACTCCACATATATGTCTTATATTCCATTGCGAATTGCATCGTGCATGTGCTATGATAAGCCAATGGCTTCCATTCCATGTGCCTCTTTGAGTGGCCACTTCAGTTGTGCATACTGTCCTGGCTTAGTTAGGAGGCGCATACAGATGGGCATTTGATGCCCACTTGGGCCTTTTGAGGGAGCGCCTTGTAAACCATAATATGCGGTGCTCCCCAAGCAGCTCTAGACATTCCATCAAATTCTTATGTCCATACTATTTCTTGCTAAAGTTTTCCATCCACAATCCAAACTACACCCTTGCATTTTGCCTTAGTCATTAAAGTTAACTGTTTGTGTTTATTTCATCACTATTGTAGAATTTCATTCTGTCTTAATGAGTAGCCATCATAGTTGTGGAAGTTTTGAAATTTGCTTGGGCTTGGGTACCTCATCTTCTATAACAAGAAATGGTACCAAGATGTTCTAGATGTACATCTTCTACGTGTTCCTGCAGTCTTTAGTTCCATACGACTATCTCTATTTCATATTTGGTCATCAGAAAGTGGTGTTGAACATGCATTAAGATTGTTCAATTCGGTTCCTTTGGGGAGCTCATGCTATTTGCCTTTTTGAGTAGCCATTCTAGTTATACATGCTATCTTGGCTTAGTTAGAGGGCATATAGAGAGGCTATTGACTGCTTTAGCTGTTTTAAGTGCAACTCCCTTCTTTATAGGGATTGTTGAACAGCCTTGCACATTATGCATTAAGCTTTTTTTTTTCAATTGCTTTGGGCTGCAAATACTGTTTGCCTTTTTGAGTAGCCATTGTAGTTCATGCTATCTTGGCTTAGTTATGGGGCATATAGAGATGTTATTGACTGCTTTGGCTGCTCTAAGTGCAAGTCCCTTCTTTCTGGGTTTGTTCATTGATCGGCCTTGCATATTCTAGCATTTCTCTCTTATCAATCCATTTCCTTTAAAATTCGTGAGATTTACTAATATTAAGATTGATATATATATATATATATATATATGGATTCGTTGGCCATGCATTGAGTGCAGTTGGGTACTTGGGCGGTTATTGATATATATATATAGTGTTCAAAGATTAAAAGATCTGAATGACTAAAATTAGTTTGCAGACCACTTGTATAAGTTAGTACTGTACTATAATGTTCTATGCAGCTTGGCACCGCTGCCTCATGAATAACCAGCTGCTTAGTATATTTGCATTTGGTTCAGACTGGGGCACATAGCAAATAGAATCTTTTTTGAGGGAAGGGGCCTGATTTTCTGTTCATCCCTTCTTAGATAGATTCTGATATGAAGTGGTGTTTCTTTTTTCTTTTTTCTTATGTACGAAGACTATGATGTTGTTAACTGTATGTATTATGCCCTTCTACATGCATATGCTCTAGATTAGTGTGACACATCTCAACCCATTTCATTCTTTTTTATGCTTTGACATTTATTTTGCAGCAAGGTCTCGCCCTGCACCACGTGCTGCTCCCGTGAGGAACCCTCCGCAGCCAGGTATTGATTTGTCCATGTCGTTTCACAAATTTTGTGTTATTCTTTACTGTTCTAAAGTGTTTTGTTTTGTCAAGTTGTGCCTTATGTTCTCATTGTACCTGTATAATCTTTACAGGTTTTAAAGTGTTTTGTCTTGTCAAGTTGTGTCTTGTGTTCTTTGATTGACATCTGTAATTTGTTCATTGCAGCAAGGCAGGCTCCTCCTCCAGCTCCTGCCCAGAACGGTGGTGGCTCTATCCTGGGAGGAATTGGTTCCACTATTGCTCAAGGTATCATCATTTTGCTTCATTTTAATTGAAATGAATAGCATTATATTAACAATGCAGTTTCTAATAAGTACTTCTTTGCACATATATGCAGGAATGGCTTTTGGTACTGGTAGTGCCATGGCACATAGGGCTGTTGATGCTGTAATGGGTCCCCGTACTATTCAGCATGAGACTGTTGTCTCCGAGGCTGCTGCCTCTGCCACCCCAATGGCCAACGCTACTCCATCTGACTCATGCAGCATCCATTCCAAGGCCTTCCAAGACGTATGTTTTCCTGCCCATTTTGGCTTAGTTATCTTTTGTTGCCTGGCTGCTTCCATCTACTCGTACTTACATTTCCCATGCAGCCATGAGAATGAATTTGATGATGCTTCGTTTATCTATTTTAATTTTACTCTTAAAACTCCATCTGGCATTCTGGCTTGCATGTTGATCACCCCCACCATTCTCTGATTACCATCATCTGATTAATTTTACACAGCATAAGTGCCTCTTTCTTCTATGTGGACAGAAGAAAGCATCCTCATTTCTTCATAGTGTTAACATAGATTGAATTGATAAGAATTAATTTGTATATGCATGCTACTACCTGTAACTAAGGGCAAGTTTTATAGTAGGGGTAGTTGTCACATCTAATTTTATCCATGTAAGATAAGAGGTAATATATACAATACACCACATCTACACCACCTCTATCATTATAACCCAAATAATTTTATTTTATTTGTTTGTCCAATCCCCTCTTTCTTTCATCTCCTTTTTCTTGGGGTTTGTGTGGAGGTTGCCTGAGAGGTGGCTCACATTCTCTTTCCTCAATTATTACTTCCACCTCATCATCCAATCTTACATGGCATTTTTAGGGGCAACACATTAAGTATCATAGTACTTGCCCTAACAAGAGTCTACGCACTAGCATAGAGGTTGTCCTAAATCCTAATTATTGGTTTTTTTGTATTGCAGTGCATCAACAACTATGGAAGTGACATCAGCAAGTGCCAATTCTACCTGGATATGCTGAACGAGTGCCGCCGTGGTGGTGCATCTGCTTAGGCTGGTGGCCTTTTGGAACTTTTATTAATTGGGCCTCGCGTTACTCTCATGATTATACATGAATAACTTGGCAAATTCATGAACTTGGTGCCACTGCTTATGGCTGTACTCTGATAATCGTTGGTACGCTTGGGTTTGTGGTATGCTATGTTGTTCTGGGAGTAGTACATTCTACTGTCCTAAAATGCTAGAACTGCCTACATTGCTCTGGGTGTCATAAATATTATGGAATTAAACCCGTCATTTCTCGAATCGCTCCGTTGTTTCATGTTTGGTGGAATCACAGCAGTCTCCGTTTGCCGCCTAGTTTTGATGCGATATTGTTTTGATTTGACATGTTCGTGAGCTCACTTTGGACGGATTTCTCCTTGCGTTCCACTGCACTTCTGTCACTGGTTCTGGCCCATATTCTGGCTGGTCGGGGGTTTTGCATACTTATAACTGCGTTTATATCTTGTTTAAATTTTAGTGGAAATTCAAACTAGTGTCAAAATTGTGGCTCGCCTGAGAGCAGACTGAATTATTTTTTATACGAGGGCAAATCATTAGGGTAACTAACCATTTTAAGAAGTGTGACATGTACGTTTCTATGGTAGAAATTGAAGTAAAAAACATGAAAAAGATTGTAATAAAGGGTAACTGAGGCTGCCTTCTATACCCTATCTAACTCATTTTCTCACGCTTATCAAAATACTAAACTTTTGAAAAAACCTGTAATTCATTTCCCATGCAAAGCCTATCAAAATACTATAAATGTTTGGAAAAACCGTTATACGAAAGTTGTTTTAAAAATTGATGTATTTATGTCAAAATATATAAATTGATATAATTATGTTAAAATAATAGCTAATATTTAATTAATTATATTCTAATGAGTCGTTACGTTTTACGTATGCAAGTACTAGGTTGTTCCGTTTTAAGTGTGTTTCTAACATCAACAACCAAATTATATGATCCCACATTCCTACATTAGAAAATGATCATATGCTCTGGTACCCTCGTGGAAAGTTGTCTATTACACCATCTGTCACTATAAAGGCCGAGTTTAGTTCCAAACTTTTTCTTTAAACTTTTAACTTTTTTATCACATCAAAACTTTCCTACACACAAACTTTTAACTGTAAAATCAAAGGTGGTTTTGATTATTATTCTGTGATGAACAATTGAGCATTGAGGATTATTGGTTTTGTTATTTGGAATTTATTCTCGAAGTGGTTTTGGAGATGATCGGATTTCACGGGTGAATCGCAGATTTTATCATTTTATGTGGACCGGTCAGACCGGGCTCTGGTAGCCGGTCAGACCGGCGTGTAATGCGCGGTCAGACCGGCGCAGCCCGCGGTCTGACCGGCCGACACTGTGTCGGTTTTGGTTTCGGGTTGTTTTATTTGGCGTATCCGATTTATTCCATGATTATGACTTCTAAGATGGATACTATGCGTATGTAATACTATTGTTTGCTCAATGAGTCAAGTTGGAGATAGCTTGGTCTCGGAAATATGGTTTCTTTTGTTTATTCCATGTGTAGGTGACTCGATTTTAGTTCGGAGAGTATTTGCGGTGATGGACCGGGAGTCGGCTTGGGGATAAGACGACGTCCGTGGTGGTCAAGTTCATGCGGGATACTATAGACTAGAGTTGATGCACGTGGTTGATGGAGATTCTACTATGGTCATACGATGGAGTTATTGTGTACGTCTGGAAATGCGGAGTTCGAATTTTTGGAAGTAGTCCAAATTGGTACATTGGTTATGTAAAGTTTTCCTTTCTTGTACTAGTGGGTTTCCTAAGGTGTTTAGGACTCCTAGTATAAGGTTTGGTTCGTGGCTTTAGGCTGCCTACCTCATGTATAAATAGAGGGGGAGCGTGAGGCTTCCCGGTATCGCTTTTAGAGAGCAATGAGTTGAGTTGAGTTAGGGTTTCGAGTTTAGTCGAAATTTTGTAAAGGAGTGCTGTTGGTGCACTTTGTAAACACAGAGAGAATCAATAAAATCGCATCTACTTTAGAGTTCTTCGATTTGTGTTTACCGGGTTTTGGCGGTCTAACCGGTGACTACGGCGGTCAGACCGCGGCGAGCCAGCGGTCAGACGGCGACACACGGCGGTCAGGCGGCGGCGAAGGAGCGAGTGGCAGGCGATCTCGGCGGTTACGACGGTAGATCAACACCGGTTAGACCGGCGGCTACGCTTCGGTCAGACCGGCTAATCTACTCCGGTCAAACCGATCCTCCATCGATTTAGAGGGTAACTTTTATTTCCGCTAAAAGTTTTCGGGTTTTGGTTATACCAACCATTCCACCCCCTCTGGTTGGCTTAGTTCTTGTGATCAATCTTACACATAACTTTTCCATCACATCGTTCCAATTTTCAACCAACTTTTTTATTTGGCGTGAACTAAACATACCCAAACATCTATGTCATGTTGAGCTGTTGACATGTCTTCTAACCCTTCTTGATTGTGCTTCCATTCCTGACGTTTAGACAAACCCCTGTATGCAACAGCATCTTGTGCACACAGTCTTCATCCCAAGTAAGTTAATGATGAATAGTCGCTGCGACTTGGCACTGTGTTGGCGTGTTTCTTCTATAGCAACAACTACTGGTAGTGGTAGATAAGAGCAGCGGCAATGCAAGATACGCTATGGGAGTTGCTAGTCCTTCTGAAACTAAGAAATTGGCCCAAGGCCTCGACGCCCCATTGCACGTTTCTTTCATAGCTTAAATTAGGGTGAATTAATTGTTGAGGTCACATAGCCTACAATGCATGTGACCAAGGTAAGGAAGGGTATCTCAGCCTTAGAAATAAATTTCCCCGCTCTCAGGATGCTCGCCTCGCCTCCTATCCACTGTGTCGCTTCACTCTTCTATCCGTCGTGCCGCTTCTCCTTTCACCTGCCGCCTCTTACCCATCCGCCGCGCCGGTCCACTCTCCCATCAACTGCACCGCTTCTCCTCCCAATCCGCTGAGGAGCATCACCGACAACCATGCCCCATGTAGCTAGTTCACGGGGGTTAGTGCTGCTCCCACAGGGATGTCTCGTATAGAGTGGCAAGGGCGAGCGGAGGAGAAAGAGGGGTAAGGCGGTGAGAGTAGTGGGTTGGAACCTCGCACAACGGTGCTCCATCGTCCTGCCTCCACTAGAGCTTTGGATCGTCGATTGAGATGTGAACCGAACCATCGATTCAAGATGTGGTTGACTTGGATGGTCCACAACTTTTGGGAGCTCCACAGCTATTGGGATGGCTTTACGTCTATCCACAACACCGGACCGGTCCCGGTCGTACCGCTTGTGGTTCATCGAACCTAGACACCAATCTTATCTTTAGTAGTGTGGCTAGCAGCCAGTTGGCCCAATTTTTGTACTACCAGTACTCTCTGGCTATTTTCTCGCGTAGCTGCTCGTGCAAACATGGAAATCGTACTAACATATTTTTTCCTTCGGAACTGAATAACATTATAATGAAGTTTGGTGCATAACCATCATAATAAGTTACACGCGGTTCTTGATGCTGATTAAACAACTCCATATGATGGATGTCTCTGATGTTAAGCAGTTAGTGAACCTCTAGATGAGGGGGCTTATGTGCCAACAGGAGAATCAATTTTCAACGGAGAACCTATTGAAGTAGAAGGGGACATGTCCACCACGCAGTTTAGATGAAATTAAGGCCCTGTTCTTTTTCAGATTATCCATTGAATTATTGTCACTTACTATTTTGCCCCCACTTTTCTAAAGTACATTTCTTTTTAAAAAAAACCATTTTTTACTGACCACTTGTTCTATAAATGAATAGGTACTGCTCAGTTTATCCTATAAATGAATAGGTGATTCATCAGTTTTCTTCACCAAACAAAATGTGTTGACTCAATCAGACCACACGATTGCACGGACGGAATTGGGATGATCCTACAGAATGACATGAACAATGCTTGTCTCTATGGCTTACAAGGTGTTATAGGGATTTGTTTGGAAGCACTAGATGCAAAACTAGTTGCATGATAGAAGGGCCTAAAAAGAAGCAATTTATTGTCTACACACGCAGAGAGAAAGGACTCCCGTGCCGTTCTCCTGAGCGACACGGGAGCCGGCCAGCCCCGAGAGGAGGTTTGCCGGCCACGTCCCACTAGCGTCGCCGCCGCTAGCGATGGCACCTCCCACCCTTTTCTTCCCTCTTTCTTTCCTTCCTCATTTTTCTCCCGTTCCACCTTGTCTCGCCATTGTCGGCATAGCCACGACGCCTCCCTCCCCACCCCCCATCCTTCCTTCCTCTTCCCTCTTCCTTTCCCCATCTTCCTTCTCCCTACCCCCCCCCCCCTCCCCCCTCCTCCTCTCTTTCTGTAGATCCACATCCAGGTTATATGGTGGTCTCCGTGAGGGGGCTGTCTAGTTGGTGGTCATCTAGTAGCACCGATGACCTGGCTCCCCAGGTCTGGCTAGGTGGCAGAGTAGGTCGTCAATGGTACCAGTCCGACCATTGTGCAGGTGGTAGTGTGCATAGTGCAGGTAGCTTCGGTGTGTATGTGAAATTTGGTGGCTTTCGTTGTGGATGCTAGGGTTGTATGGGGACTCTGAGGTGAAAGTCTTACTCGGCTTGCTGGTGGAGCGACAACAATGCCCTCGAGCGCCGTTCACCTTCTTGAAGGCATTGCTATGGAACCCTCGTTCAACTTCACATCAAAGTGAGATGGCATGTTCATGTTGTTACCACTTTCGACCTACTAAATTTTAGTAGGGTAACGAACTAAACATTACCTTACCAATGCCATTCTACTAAAATTTGGTACTTCCAAAACTTTCCTCTCAAAAATACTACTAAATTTTGTAAGGCATCAAACTAAGTAAGGTTGGAATTGGCAACAAAATAAAGCCTAAAGTGTCCTTGAGCAGATTTTCCCTTAGAAAAAATAGGGATAAAGTAGTACAACAAATAGAATATTATTTCCACTCTATAAATATCCTAATTGCAACCCCCCCCCCACCAAAAAAAAATAAATAAAAATAGTTCGGAGTAAATTTCAATTAAAAATGCTACAGGACGATATTCCGTTCGGAAAAGATGAAACCTCTTAAAGTATTGTCAGATACCTAGTAGATATCGGCTGATATCCACACATCAGATGATACCTCTCAGGTATCATCCCGTTTAAGCGGAATACCATCATATAGCAATCCCCATTTCTACTGCATCAATTGGTCCCCCTCCGCCAAGCATGATCCACCGGCCGCCGGTCCCGGAATCCCTCTGCCTACGGAGAAGGCTGCGGGTGGATCCGTCTCTCTCGCGTGTCTCCACCAGCTTGACGGCGCTCCGCCCGGTGGTCCATCACTCCATTGTCCGTACTACACTAACCAGTACCCCCCCCCAACCCCACAAATGGCCATGGCTGGCCACATCTATTCTACCCATGTCTACCGCGTTTGTGTTGTGTTGTGGTCGATCGTCCTCACCAACGCCGCAACGGCGTCACGTTCGCGAGAGATGGGCGCGTGCGTGGCCGGGGAGCGGCCGGAATCTTGGATCTTGGCAGACTCTCTCGCGCGATGAGGACGGCCAAGAAACCGAGCGGATCCTGTAGCCCAAATGATGACAGTGTCCTTCGTCCGTTCCAACTAAGGGCAAGCTCAATGTATCCTACTCAACTCGGTAGGAGGGTGGGCCCAAACAGTACATAGCAATAGTATATCACAGAGGCCACAATGCTTATGTGCAATAGGGAGGAATAAGGTGGACCCCTCTTGAAAAAACATCATCCATCACTCAATTGTACACCTGCACGTGGCAGCCAGTTGCTTTCATTTGATTTTTTATTCCATGTGTCAGGCATACAGTGCTTCTTACCGGGTATTAGCTATATGACCGGATAGTAGTTATGTATCACCCTCACAATGCTTCTTACTAGGTAGTAAGGATGTATTGAATGCCTAATACCTGGTTTCTAGCAACATTGTGGATGCCCTAACAAACACAGCACTGTTGGGCCGTGAGAGGGACTTGGTACTGGCTTGTTTGTTTGGTTTGGTTGGGTCTTTTGAAATGACGCCGATGGAAGTTAGGGCTTTTGTACTTTGCAGGTTTCTTGGAAAGTTGAAAAGGGACTGGGTTTCAATTGGAAGCATCCTACCGTACTGACGATTGATACGTGAACGAGCATCCATGTAAGTACGTTTTGTTATGTGCCGCGTGACGAAAATGTAGGATGGAAGATGGGAATTGATTGGCACATGGGATTTTGCTAATTAAGCCACCCCCAATTACTCTCTTATTATTGCTCCGAATAAATAGTTTTTTTTCCTGTACAAATCTGAAGCAGAAAATAAGGATTAATCTAGGCTCCCCAATGCCCCCCATCTGATCTCACTCAACTAATCTTGTTTACTATAGCACCAGTGCCTGCGCCGCCTTCTGCTGCTTCTGATGTTGCTGCTGCTGCGGTGACTGAAGCCTCCCCTTCAGAAAACCCCTGCACACCTTCTTCCACAGATCCTTGTCTGGCTGCCGCAAGTCGAAGCTCGCCTTCGCCTTATCCACCTGGTGATCCTGTAATCAACACAAATCTTCAGTTTTTCAGACCAGCTACAGTAGAAGACAGAAGAAACCATAGAAAGTTCAGTCAATTCCGTGGCTTACCAGGATGAGATTGTTCCGGAGGAGACGGTCGGCGATGCTCATGAGGATGTCCTTGCTGTACTCCGGGTGGCCCTGGACGCCCATGGCGCGGTCGCCGAGACGGAACATCTCGACGCCGGTCATGTCCGACCGCGCCAGCACCTCGGCCTGAGGAGGCAGCTCCCACACCTGCATTTTGCCATGTAAGTTATGTCAGGTCATTGACCATTTCTGAAGCTCTTTGATCAGAGCAACCTTGAAAACGAAACGGCGAAAAAGTGTACCTCATCTTGGTGGAACTCGATGATCGGCATGTGGACGGGGAGCTTGATCGGCGAAAAGAGCCTCGCCATGGCCGCGGTGGGGTGGATGCAGTTCACGCCGATGTCCCAGCCCTTCTTCGATCGGCCAGTCTTGCCACCCAGCGCTCGGCACAGGACCTGCAGCAGAGTGATCACGCCTCTGTTAGCCACTTGTGTAAAGATTGTATTTTTTTTTTCAAACGGCAAGAATCTGAAACATTGTACGGCAAAACTATATTATTACTACATATCTGAAACTTTGCAGTAAAATTAAAAACAAATGTTGCAGACTGCGGTCAATCACATGCAGAGATCTTCAAAAGGGGGACCAGATCAACACCCAACTCGGTCCTGTGCGTGAATAATTAAGACCAAAGCTGGCGATTTTTAAGAGCTAAACGTGTTTTGTTCTGACAGGCGATCGATTCCATCCTCGCCGCTGGGGTCATCATCGACCGATGCCGGGGCCGGCCGGCGACGCATCACATCCAGCTCGTTCACAAATCACAAACATTTCAACTAATTCCAACTGGTAGAGCTTCGCAAAGCCAGCCATGTGGGTGGAGACTGGAGGAGGAGAACACACCGACAGACAGACAGTGGAGTACATGCGAGCTGAGCTGGCATGATGCGAAACATCGGATCCATTTTCGGATTCAGACAGCTCGCGAGATCTAACGCGGCACACCGAATGTAGGAGTAAATTAACTGCTCTTGCGCAGCTGTTGCTGCCATGGACACGCTGACCTCTTCGACAGAGCTTTGTACGGTTCTTGCAAAGCTTTGACTTTTGAACAGAGATCACGGACGATGCTTGGCTTGGATATTAAGCTATGATCGGTACGGGACTCCATCCTACGATTATACTAATCACTAAAGAAACCAATCCCGCTGACAAGTTGGGGATCAATGTCCCCCAAGAACAACAGCACAAGTTGCGCTTCCCTACTCGCACAAACAAAAACAACTCGTCTCTTCGATCAAGTTAGGGACAAGGCTACTTCTATCTCCTTTCTATAGACACAGATCAGACTGTGCAATCTCTTAAAAAAATTTAAAAAAAATCAAAACAATTATAATAAGTTGAATACGCAAACTCATCTTCTTTTTTACAGCAAAAAGTCTACCGAGTCCTTACGGGAACCATGGTTCCCGCTCGTTGGGACAAACGACCGGATTCAAACATGTATATATAAGCCCACCCCAACCTAACACAAAAATCACACTCTTTGGGCGCTGTCGCTGGTGGTTTGATTTCAAAAGCGACCGCTGACCGCCTTCACCGGTTTTAGATGCATCACGCCAACCGTGTGCCGTTCAAACCGAGCAGCTTCCGTGGCAGCAATTCCACGGAGGAGGAGTTTGATTACCGCCAAATATAGAGAAGAAAATAAAATAAAATATAAAATTAGATTACTAGATTGTCTTGTGTGTGTGCAACAGCAAGTGAGCTCAGCCGGTGCCGCCACGTCAGCTCACAGTGAACGTCTTGGCACACTGTGCCAGGCTGTCATCGACCGTGTCCGGAATTAGATTTAGCGAAAGCTAAAAATTCATTTTCTTTTATTTAAGCAGACAGGCTAATGCGTTGGCGTGACAGGGAGTGGGGCCCACCTGTCCAACGCACAAGACGGGAATTTCTTCTGGCACGGGTGCGGTCGGTGTGGGCCCACGGGATTCACGCCCCAAAAATATTATAGCTCTACTAATTTAAAAAACGATTTTATACTTGATACTCTCTCCGTCCAAATCTCCGTCCAAAAGAAACTCAACCACGTGGTAGATATTGAATATTATATATTATGAACTGGACATGGTCAATATTTAGTACGAGGTTGATTTTTTGGACGGAGAGAGTATATTTTAAGTTTAAGCGATTTTTATTTATTTGAGAAGAAGTATTTTTTCAAAATAAAAAAAAGTCCGTGCAGATCACTGCGAAGGCTAAGCTCACCTGCTGTGACTTGTGCAGTTGCCATTGCAGGTTTACCCCCCATTTATGAATTACAATTTACAAATTTTGTACTCGGATTCAACCTGTTTAACCTGCGACAATGCAATTAGTTCGAATTTTTACCGCGCATGGTTTTAAAAAAGCAAAAGGAGCAAAAGGAAGAGACGAAAAAAAAAAAGAATCCATAGAAAAGTCGCTAGAACAACGCCACTCCAACCAGGTAATCGCAAGCGGCGCCGATCTCGGAAAGAGCAAATTTACCATTTCACCCCTCCCCCGAGCAAGCGAACCAAACGAAACCCAAATCGCAACCGAGACGAACAGAGGGAGACATCCATGCGACGAGGGAGGAGGAGGGCACCTGGTGGCCGAAGCAGACGCCAGGATGCGCTTGCCGGCGGCGCGTGCGGGGGCGGATGAGGTCGACAGAGGGCGACGATCCACGGGTCGTCGGCGTGGGCGTCGCTGCAGCTCCCGGAGATGACGAACCCGTCGATCCCCGCCGCCTCCTCCTCCCCGGGGAGCTCCCCGCGCACGGCGCGGTACACCCGCCACCGCTCGCCGTCCTCCGCCAGCAGCGCCCTGAACACCTCGAAGTAGCCCCCGTACGCCTTCCTCACGTACTCCGAGTCCTCCCCGCACTGCAGCACCGCGTACGAACCCCCCACGCCCACGCCGCCGACCGCGGCCTTCGCCGCCACGGCCTCCGCCGCCGCGTCCACCACGGCGTTCTCTAGTGGCCCCATCCCCATGGCTGCTGCTGCTGCAACACCGGCGGCGGCGCAATCCGGGAATGGAATGGGAGCTCGCGGAGGCGGAGGCGGAGGAAGGAGACGAGCTGATTCGTTTTTGGTGTGAGATGAGATGATGGGGAAGGGGAGCGAGGCGAGGTGGGAGTATTTAAAGGCGGAGTTCGAGGCTTCTTTTTTTTTTAATCTTTTTTCGTTACGAAATTGAAAAAAATATATTCATTTCCTTTTCTCCGGCGGTTTTATTTCGGTTTCCCCTTTGTATCCGGCGTGTTGTCTGCGAGCTTGCTTCACTGCTTTTTTTATACCGTTATCATTTTTTTTATCCTCCCGTGAAAGCAAGAATATACTACTGTATTACTTTTGATCCGAATCGTATCAAGGTAGATAAAATACATATACACGGCTCGATTGTCTCGGGTAGATTTTATCCCTTTTTATTAGCATCTAATTGTTAAAACATTATTATTAGAGTTTAATAAGGCTAAAATACACCTATTATAAACTAATAATAACGGTATGATATAATTTCAGTAATGCACTGTATATGTAGGAAAAAAATCTAGAAATTCATATGAGTAACAGTGCTATATTAGCTCGATTTTGGATAGCGAATTCATTTCTCCCTGTATCTTCGGCGTGTTGTTTGCTCATTCCCTCAAAATGAAGTCTCTAATTCTCTGTTGCTCCGAGTAGATTTCATTCAATTTCCATTCTCTTATCCTGTCTTGCAACAAATGTGTTAAAAATCGCAATTTCAATGCACAATATTTTAAAAAAAATAGTGTCAGCGTGATCGTGCGATTTTATTGATATAATACAATGATGTGCTTATTGTATGTTTACCCTTAATTGCACATTTTGTGTGCTGAAAAATAGGAAAATTATAGGGAAACTTTTATTAGTCTCGCCGCCAAAAATAATGTATCTTTACTTATGAATTCGGCTGCACTCATTCGACTACGGTACAGCTAGCTCGAATAGCACTTTGTGTCAGCAGTTGTGACATAGCGGCTATACCGAACATGTCAATTTGGTTTACTCAAATTCATAGCAAAAGATAGTCCAAATTTATACCTAATATAAAGATATTTATATATTTTATAGGACACAAGAAATTGCAAGATTGGTAGAGATACTTTTGAGATTAAGGGAGCACCGAAGTTTCCACCGTATGTATTGAGATTTTTTTTTTGTTTCACATCAGGAATATAGAACAAGTAGTTGCTCCCAGGTTTTACATTACCGGTTGACCACTAAATTTCGAGCTCCGTCAGTATCACGGTTTTCAATAAATTTCGACTGAATTTCAACCAAATTTAATGTTTAACCTTCAAAATTTCAATTGAAAATTAATTCCGAGCCGTGTCGAAAAGTTGAAATTTCGTAAAATTCGACCGGTTTTCGTTAGAATTGTGATCCTGGTTGCTCCTCTTTGGAATCACTCAAAAACTTGTCTACCACGAAACGATCCAACGCATTGTGTTTTCCGGCCATGTGGCGACTTGACTGACTCGTGTGCGCGCACACAAGCCTGCTCGAGCACGTTGTCCGAGGCCGCCGATCCGGCCGAAACGGCAAACGCTCGCTTTTTCTTATCTCGGGGAGAAGAAAAAACAACCTCACAATGCAAACCAGGTCAAAAAGCGGTAGCAACCGGCCGGTTGCCACCTTGGTTCAAGCGGCTCGGCCAGTGTAATTTGAACCTCTCGTGGATGGACCTGGACATGGTTTTGAACTGGGACGGGTTTTAGAGGTTTAGGGAGGCAGAAAAAGGCGTCCAGATTCGTTGAACCTGGGTGGACTCCAAGGATTTTTGGGTGTCACTGCACGTTGGCTGATTGTGAAGGGAGGAGGGGAATTTGGTGATCCATGAGGAGGGCTAGTGGATATGGAGTCATGGAGTGTGGATATACTGCTTTCGCTCTCACATTCGACGAGAGTACGTTCTGGCACGAAATGAAATTAGATTCGTCGTGGTGGCGAAAATGGTGACTTTGACTGACAATGGATGTCCTAGATATGATCTATCTAGTGTTTGATGGATTATGTGAAAGACGTATGCACAACCTAATTAGGTCAAATCATATACTACTACGCATATAATATTATATGCATGTATTATATTTTCAACTATATATTCATCATTCACAAAAGAAATACATATATTAAAATAGCATAAGCAATATCATAATGGATCAAGGACAGCTCTGGTGCACCACACACAAATATATATATATATATCTCTGTGTGTGTGTAAGACCGCACAAATTATTGATGGTACCACGTTAATATTGAATCATTCGGTATGAATATCTTTGTCCTACAGACACAAAAAATAAGCACAGACATAGGATGACGCTCTGTTTGCCTATACATATAGATCGAGGATTGTCCGATATATTTTGTCTATAATAAATATTTGTGCTACTTGTGCTTGGTTGCAAGAGAAATATGCCCCCTTGGTCTCTACAAATGACACACATCTTAGTGCTCTGAATCTAAATAATGGTTTGTCCAGATTTATAGTATTAGAATATTTCACATCTCGTATTAGATTCTTTTCTTAAGTAACCAAGAGGAAATACGCGTGAATAAGGCGTGCCAATGCTGCGCGCAGTCAGTGTGGTGCAACTACTCCCTCCGTTTCATAATGTAAGACTTTTTAGCATTATTCACATTCATGTAGATGTTAATGAATCTATACATATATGTGTGTCTAGATTCATTAACATCTATATAAATGTGGACAATGCTAAAAAGTCCTACGTAGTGAAACGGAGGAAGTAGTACATGCATGATCCATCCATCCATGCACATGCGACGCAAGAACAACGAGACGAGCTAAGGACCACATGTGGCGGCATGTGACGCCCCAAGATTCGGATCTTTGCTCTGCCAGTACGTCGTCCGGCCTTGATTTTTTTTTTCTCTTTCATTGAGGGAAAAAATATATTAAAGGTTCAGAGTTCAGAAGAGCCACCACGTTGTAGTAGTAGAAATTCAGAGAGCTGAGCTGAGCTATTTTTTCTCTATATTAATTTATCTCAAGGCAAGTACACTAATGTGACATGCCGGCTGTATATCAGAAATTAAGATTGTTTTTACAAGTAGCTCGGGCTAGGAAAAGTACAGTAATTAATTACTGCCCCTATTTTTTAATATTTGAAGACGTACGTTTGACCATTCTTTTTAAAAGACTATACAAATATGAAAAAAATTGATTAAAGTATATTTAATAGTAAAGCAAATAACAATAAAAAATAATAATTATGTACTACCTCCATCCCAAAATATAATAACTTTTGGCTTGTCCAGATTTATAGTAAAAAAATACTTATATTGTACTCTAGTAACTTTTGGGACGGAGGGAGTAACTTCTTTTAATAAGAGAAATTGTTAATTTTTTATTGAAAAGTTAATGATGTCAAACGTTAAAGAAGCAACGGAGGGAGTATTATTTTGCTGAATGTTCTGAAACGAGTCGAGAGTGTTAGGCCGGTCGGGCTTGGAATTTCTAGATACGCCTTGACCAAAATTTCTTGCATCGCCTTCATTTTTCCACCTGTTTTGTATGTCTAAATGGTTGTTCATGACTTTGAAACTGAGCACACCCAGTAATGTTGGATTGTACATTTCGTACAACTTATTTAATTTTCTTTTGTTAGTCTAAGCGCTAGAAGATGAATAGAGCATTAGACAAATTAACTGGTAAATTGATCTAGCTAGCATGTTCGTGTCGTGTGATCTGTGTATGCCGTGCGGTTTGAACTTCTCTCGCTGGCTACTCTCTCCGGAAAAAAAAAAACTACATATCCTAGTGCAACGAATTCAATACATGCTTCTGTCCAGATTTATTATACTAGAATGTCTAGGTTCGCGCTGTACTAAAATATATCACATCGAGACATACTTCTGTCCAGTTTTATTGTACTAGAATGTCTAGATTTATTTTATTAAAATATATCACATCATTTGTTTTCATGTGATAAAGAGAGTACAGCTGCGCGCGGTTTCGACTTCCAACCAGCTGCACGTACCCTTCTTTGCTGTGGCCTGTAAGCACATCGCATCGACTAGTCAGGACAGAAGAGAGGATTACTTCTAAGGGCCTCCTTATAATGTAGTACTCTCCTAGGGATACAAAGGTTCAAAGACAGGATATATTTCGACAAAATACCTTGGATTCTAGAAGGACTATAATGAGGAGGATGACTCTCCATTTATAAATGATCATCATATAATTTTTTTCAACGTTATATAGAAATGGTAAGCATATTTGATAGTACTTTTTATACCTGGCTTTTCGTTTCTCTGTGTATTATTAAATGGTCTTTTGCATGCATAGTTCAATGTACTATTCAACTAATTGTAATTTGAGGTGCATGCATGTATACATGCAAGCAATATATCATTGGTGCAAATTTCCCTTGTTGCATGCATAGGATATGAAAAAATGGTGTTGCAGGTTAATCGATGTAAATTTAAGTGGCATGTGGGAGTGCATTGGCATAGGTGCACAAATCATATATGCTGATCATTTGTGAATGAAGGGAATAGCAAGTGGGTAATAAGGATGGAACACAAAATCATGTACTCTTTCCATCCTAAAATGTAGCAACATATGACTGAATGAAACACATCTAAGTTGTACGAATCTGGACAGAAAGATATGTCCTATCTAATTTTAAGTTGTTATATTTTACAATGAAGGGAGTTGTTGTTTTAGTTATTACTAGGAATGGATGGGTGAATAAGAGAGTGGGAGTGAGAAAGGAGAGTGTTTTAATATTTGTTGATTGCTTCTTATTTGGTAGTAGTGTTACTACCGGATCATACTACTATCCACCTTACTACCTACCCTCACAATAGTGAACCAGGTAATATGACTCCTTGCTACCCACTTTTTAGCATAGTGTGGATGCCCTAACAAATTTCCATAACATTTCGACTTCTTGAAATCACACGGTTAGTTTGTCAAAAAAAATAAAATAAAATCACAGAGTTACTGCACTAATTTAGTACCCTTTATTTCGAACATCAAATGTGTTCACTAAGGAAATACCTGCAAAATTTGTTGGAGCCTTAAAAAAAGTCTATGAAAACTATCAACTATAGATAAATAAAACTTTCCTCTTGATATCAAAATGTTATCCGGAGACGAAAAGGTTTTATCAATGAATTTTGCTCTAAAAAAATCACAGGAGCCTTAAAAGTTTCTATATATCATCAAACTGGTCTGTATCTATGTATTCTACAAATTTATATCCGAACTCCAAAACTGCTACTTCCATCTCAAAATAAATCAACTTGAGACGATAAACTTTCATCGACAAATTAAAATTGTGTATCTCACTCTTTTGTTGTCCCCTTTGAAATATACTCTCTTGGTCATAACACTACTGGAGAAGAGATCTTTGCTGGGTTGATTTCCACAATAGTCTCGGTTCTAATAAGAACCGGGGCTAAAAATTATTTTTAGTCTCGGTTAAAAATTTTTTGATCAACCGGGATTAAAGATGATCTTTAGTCTCGGTTCATCCCCTGTCAGAGGCCTGTCAGGGGGCCGAGGATCTATCAATCGGGACTAAAGATTATTTAGATCTTTAGTCCCGGGACTAAAATTCAACCCGTCGTATATAGTTCCTAAGACTTATCCTCAAATCCTCTATCACAAAGTCTCTCTCCCCATCTTCCTCCTCTCTCCCTCTTCTCTCTCTCTCTTATCCTCTCCTCTCATCTTGCAGTAGCGAAGCGAGTGGCGCGGAGGGTGGTAGCCAGCGCGGCGCGGAGGGCGGCCCGGCTGTGGGCAGCGCCTCTTGAGTTTTTTTTTTGCATCATGCTAGTACACTTTTACGCCCATACAACACTCATGTATGTGCATCCTAGCACATATCAAAACAAAGATTGAACAATTGTATTACACTGACACGCTTTGACAATTAAATATACCCACCTATGCATAAGCTATCTTCTAGAATTAAATTATAAAACACGAGTTTTTTTTTTTGCCAAGTCTAAAAACTCATACCCAAGTCGACCTTTCAATCAGATACTGAGTTGAGCCATACTGAAATCCAGCAACCGGATTACCGGTGTTTTCGCCAATTGGCAGGAGGCATTGCAATTTGCACTCTAGATCCCCATCACCCGATGCTTGTCGGGGTCATGGCCTCCCTGCCGCACCCCCGGGGACCACCTGAATCCTCGACCTCCCAGAGAAGGGACCCACAAGTCGACGGCTACAGGAAGTAAATGCCAGCGTTCTACTAAGATGTATCATATTTAATACGAGTATATACCGGTAACAGGTAGCAACAAAACAGACGGTCACACTTTTTCACACAGGTAAACATACCATCTCGCTCTTGCCGCTAGATTCAAAGTGTACAGGCTGCTGGCCATATATATAGTAGCTTGGCCTGTGTTAACTTCTCACTGGAAACATCCATACAACACTTCCTCATCACAACACACACATGAAGACCGGAGAGTGGAGCAACCGGTGAGCCGCCGGCCGGAGGAGGCAGTCCAGTCAACAGCTGCAGGGGAGGCCAAGATGGACAAGAGCGTGCTGATGATGTTGATGGCGGCGGCGGCGGTGATCCTCCTGTGGCTCCCATTGGTGTTGCCGCCGCTACCGCCGCCGCCGCCATTCTTGCTCTTCATCCCCGTCGTGATGATGCTCCTTCTCTTCTCCCTGGTTCTTGTCCCGTCTAGAAACTGTACTGGCATCCCCCAACTTCAGTCAGCAACATCAGAATAAGAACGCCTGATGGTCAGGTACCTTCTTTTGAGTCTTATTCCTTATCCGTGTGGCATTTCCTCACACTTATTGGGTAGGAGTATACTCGTATGATATATGATACAGTATGCAACAGCAGGCAGATGGCTGGTTCCTCAGGAGAACTTCTGTTCTACCTCAAGCCTATATGAACCATGCCTCAAGCCTATATATATGAACCATGGTTGTGAAGACTGGGAAGAAAAAAAATGAACAAATGAATGTTAGCTAGGAATTCCTGCTGGTGAAGGATTTCCAGGATTTTTTTGTGCCTGTGGAAAGCTGTAGAGTAGTAGGCCGGCGGTCAGCACCACGGCGCCTGCAACAAAGCCAGGAGGGAGAGTAGACGCCACACCGATGTACGGCAACGGTAGGGTGAAGGCGTAGATGGACAGTGGAACTGCATGCACCAAGAAATTTAGGCATCAGAAAAGATTATAGTTCTCTCTGCAGGTCTGCAGTTTACATTTATTAATATTTAGCATCTTCTTGTATGGAGTATTTCCTCCGTTTCACAATGTAAGTCATTCTAGCATTCCTCACATTCATATTGATGTTAATAAATTTAGACATATATATTTATCTAGATTCATTAATATTAATATGAATGTGAGAAATGCTAGAATGACTTACATTGTGAAACGGAGGAAGTAGTATATATATTTGCAAAATAAATAGGAATTTAGCTAGTAACCTATATGCATCTTCTCATTTGTTAAACCTTTCGGCCGTGCGAGGACCTCGCTAATTAATATTGTCAAACCATCGATCGAGAGACTGATATACACACCTTGTCTTTTTAGGATGTCAACTGTCAAGTGCCCCATAAATTACACTCCATCCCTAAAAAAAAAAACCAAAAGATAAGCGAAAGAGCTTCAAATAATTTTTAATTAGTCCACTGTACGGCAGCAACCACCGTTTTCGTCTCCATTTTATTCCGTGGAAATGGAATTGAACAACGACGGTGCGCCGCCCATGGAGGAAAAAAAATTGAAAATTAAAAGATGACAACGCATGGTCACGTCCCACGCGTAGCAACCTTTGTTTGTGCGGCGAGTTAGTTAGTCCAGTAATTTATCGCGTAAACACAATGGGACAAAGCATATTAATCCAGGTAACGCGTTGTTTTTATTAAGATACGGATTGTATCTCGTTTCCGTTAACACGTTTTTCAAATTACTAACCTATATATTTCGTGAAAAAAATTCTATATAGAAGTTAATTTTGTTTTAAACTATTAGATAAATAACTTAATTAATAATAATAATAATAATAATATTCTTGTTTTATGTATTTTTTACTTAATCTTCATCCTCCATGAATTCAAACGGAGCCTTACAGCCTTTACTGTTTAAGCTTGCATTGTAGGAGTAACACATAATTAATTATGTAGCTAATGACAAGGTCTGCTAGCTAATGACGAAGGTTTACACTGTTAATTTAGCTGGCACACGCTTAACTAATTTGCTTCGTGATTAGGCAAGACCAGCGATAGCCTAAAAACTAACTGCTGTTTGGACGAGCCGTGCCACGTGGCGGCCTGCAGCATGCTTCGTCTCGGAGCGGAGGAGGCGAAACGAAAGCCGCGAGGATCTGACGTGGCAAGAGGCGATAGGCCTGATGACATGGCGGCGGTCAAAGATGTCAAAGTCAAACGCGCGGTGGAAATGCGGTCAAAGATGTCTACGGGCGGAGGCGGAAAGTTGACTTTGTGGAGATTTTGCATATTTTAAAGGTGAAGCTTCCTTCCATCTTGTTTCCTCGACCGTGTTCTCCTCCTCGACTTTTTTTTTCCCCTTCGAATTTAAATTTTTTTTGTTGCCGTATGTTTTCAACTTCTGAATTTGCACCATGGACGTTGTTTTTTAAAAGTGTGATTAATTAGTCTTTGTTTTCTTTTGTCATAGAGGATATTAACAGTTAGTTGTACCTCAATGCACTATTGACTTTATTTTGTTTTAATGTATAACTTTGACCCGTTTTTCTTATTAAAAATATGCTTCCATAGTCTGTATTTAACTGTTTAAAATAGAAAGGAAGGTGATGTCTGTATTTAACTCTCTAAAATGAAAAGATCACCCTTCACCTAGGCATTATCAGATCATGCCACCCATTTAGCTAGCAGGGTCATTCTCCTGCTTGCTCTTGAGTTGCAGTCTCGCTCAAAAGATGAAATTTGGGAGAGAATGGTTTTCAACTTGTGGAGAGTGAGAATGAAAGATAAGGGAATTTCGTTTTTGTGAGAGAGCAGGGAAACTATTAGTGTATTTTTTTTCCGACTGAAATCCCCAAAAATCTATATTGGGAATGGAGTAGGGGCACGATGTTCTTAGTATTTCATCTTTATATTTTTTTTGAAATAAACAAATAAACCGACAGAGTAATTTACCCATAGTTCAGTCACGTGGCTGGACATGTCTTTTTTTTAAAAAAAAAAGAAAAGATAAATAAACCGACAGAGTAATTTACCCATCGTCGTCGCCGGAGATGTCTCACATGACCGAGACAAGATTTGGAGCTTTCACAATTGAATAGCTCGAGTGAGTTCACCATCGTGCCGTGAAATGCACAAGACACAGCATGACTGCTTGACATTTTCACCTGAAAAAACGCACCGATTTGATTTTCCCAATTCCTATCCAATTTGCGCCGTGTTTAGTTCCAAAATATTTCTTCAAACTTCTAACTTTTTCATCGCATCAAAACTTTTCTACACACGAGCTTCCAACTTTTCTATCACATCGTTTCAATTTCAACTAAACTTTTAATTTTAGCGTGAACTAAATACAGCCTTGAAGTGTTTTTTTCCCCTGTCGCTTTTTTGAATTCGTTAGCAGGAAAGTGCCACGACGAAGTGGCAGCACCGACCTTTGAAGGGAGCTAGAGATTTTTCAAGAGAACCCAAACGAGTACTTGAATTAATTACTCGACTGATTTTATTTTCTTTTTTAACAATACTCGACTGATTTTTTAAGAGAATCTAAACGAGTACTACTTGGATAGTTGGATTAATTATTGGACTTCCTTTTTTTGGCTCATATGATCGTGTTGGTATTGTCTTCTACGCCAGTGCATGCAAACTCTATGATGGAATCCTACTCATAGTTACTGTATCAGATTCATCTGACCTACTCCTACTTGTAAAGCATACTTCCTCCATACTCGTAAAAAAAGTCGTTTTGGACTACAGCGACACGGTTTCCAAAACACAACTTTAACTTCTTGTTTCTATAAAAATAT
>CM020180.1:28168334-28190985 GCA_009805545.1 Oryza longistaminata | reverse complement strand
GGCGGCGGCACCGGCCACGGCAACGGCGCCGACCTATGGTCGGTGGCGGCGGGCATGGCGAAGGCGACGGCGACGGTGACGGCCGCCGTGGAGAGGAGCAAGGAGACAGCCGCCGCCGCCACTGCCGCATTGCTGCGTGCTGATCGTCCAGGGCAGCAGCTGGCCTAATCTGATGACTGCCATATACTCTACTCTACTCCACTTTCTTCACAGCTGCAGGGTTTTAGAACTAAGCCAGATCTTTTGGGGGGCTAATCTGTTTTTAGAAATCGACTAGTGCTACCTTTGCTGTTCTTTTGGAGAGGCTGCTGCTGAGTTCATGGGAAATTGGAAAGTGGCGCAGTGATCCACATTCCATCGCAGCAAGAACTGATGTGTGTAAATGGAGGGTGGGGTTTTAGCTGATTAAAGTACAAGTACTAATGCTCCTGCTTAAGCTTTTTTTAAGGTTAGAAAGACACTTGATGCGATGATGCCGAGATGCATTGGACACGAATGTCTCTGTGGCATCGAAAGGTACTCGATTGTGCTGGAGAGCAGTGCGTTTGGCAGGCTTCGATATCGGTGGTTTGTATAGGGCTATAGGGGATATCTCCAGATTATGCTATCTTCCTTTATTGTCCTCGGTAGTCGGCTTGGCCATCCTTGGAAACTGCGCAACATGTTTCATCCGTTTTGACACTATCCAGGAGTAAAAAAAATACTCTCCAGTTCTAAATTAAATTAAATTTTGTACCTATGATGGGAGTACTCCATGTTTGCCTTCTATAGAGCAGGTACAATAGCTACTAGACATCTATAAACATATTTTTTTTTAAAAAAAAGATAAGAGAGAAGAGTGACGAAGTAGCGGGCTTTAGATCTGTAGCCAGCTGCACCATGACGCAAAGCAACTATTATATAAATTGACTATAAATAATTTAAAGATAGTAGTTGGCAATACTATTAAACTTGCTCGTATACGGTTCCTACTGCCCGGTTTAGTTGGCAAATTTTTTTTTTTATTTGAGGTGTCACATCGGATATACGAACAAAAAGTATTAAATGTTGTCTAATAACAAAACAAATTATATATTTCGCCTGGAAAACTGCCAGACCAATTTATTAAGCCTAATTAATCCGTTATTAGTAAATGTTTACTATAGCACCACATTGTTAAATCATAGCGTAATTAGGTTTAAATTATCTGTCTCGCAATTTACACGTAAACTGTGTAATTGTTTTTTTTCACATTTAATACTTCATGCATATATTAAATATTCGATATGATAGATGAAAAGTTTTTGTTTTCGAACTAAACAGGGTCTAAGTTTACTCCTGAAGTGAAATAAAACTAACGTGTGCGATGAGCAAATCTGTAAACGTTGCAAAAAGAACGTACTGCTAGTGGGCAGTGGCTAAGCCCGCAGGCCTGAAAGCACGCAGCAATGGAAGCATGGAGTAATCTTTTACGCAGAGCCGCTAGACGGGACACGAATCGCCGGTGGTTCCAAAAGGCCAGGCAAGACGGCAATCATTCAAAAGGCCAGGGAAAAAGACTGTACTCTGAGCAAAAAGGACGGTTCTTCAGGAGTGTTTCATCTTGGTCTTTTATTTTTACGGCGCACCTTTGAAAATGGTCGCTTCAAATAATTTGACGGCGTTGATGCAACTTAGGTTTCTTACGGTCTGTTTGTTACGGAGTAGCTTCAATCGTATTTATTTTGTAATTTAATTTTAGGATTTTTATTCATGGTAGGTTAGTTTTCAATATTGATTTTTAAATCACTAATAATACATATACGAAAGTTTTACTTATAAATTATTTTTGGTTATGTGGTGCTTGGTTCAAGTTTTCTACTGGTTAGGGCATCCTCAATGTATCTTACCAAACTTGGTATTAGCGTGGGTCCAAACAGTAGTGGGTAGTAGTTCTTTACTGTATCTACAATGTTTATGTGTATAGGTGATGAATAAGGTGGGGGCCACTTGAGAAAAAGATCATCCATTGCTGGTAGCAATGTGACCGGACGTGTCAGAGACAGTGTACACATAAGATTGTTTATTTCCTTCCATCCGGTAGTAGCATTGTTACCCGGTAGTTGTTCTTTACCAGCTTCACAATGTTTACTACCAGGTAATAAGGTGCTATTTAATGCTTACTACCTGGTTTCTGCTCACATTGTGGATGCCCTAAAGTTTGGTAGCTGTACATTGGAAAAGATTTCTCTTGTTCTCCGTGCGCACACTTCCTAAACTGCTAAACGGTGTATTTTTTAACAAAAAAATCATATAAAAAAGTTGCTTAAAATTTATATTAATTCATTTTTCAAATTTAAAATAGTTGATACTTAATTAATTATGCGCTAGTGTCTTACCTCGTTTTGCATATCTTCTCAATATTTTCTTTTCCTCTACTCTCAAACGCAAATTAAGGTGAAAATGTCAAGATTATGATGCCTTTTATTAAAATGAGGTGTGATTTCTACATTTCATATAGACGGGTGGTTGGGGGTATATTTTTTTATTTTTATTTTTTTGAGAGGGGGTGTGTTGATCAGACG
The DNA here is from genome assembly GCA_009805545.1 of Oryza longistaminata. Lineage (NCBI taxonomy): Eukaryota > Viridiplantae > Streptophyta > Magnoliopsida > Poales > Poaceae > Oryza > Oryza longistaminata. Next base: position 28,188,442 of record CM020180.1, on the reverse strand, counting down.
AGTATTACGTTGAAATGTTTATATTTATAAACAAATTTTAATTACTTGAAATACCTATATTTGTGGGTGAGGAGTAGAAAACAAGTAGTCTTAGTCAACTTTTAATTGCCACAAAAAAATTTTAAAAAATAAATTACTGATTTTATTTAGTATAAGGCGAAGTGAGCAGCTTAACCTATGGTTGAGTTTTTTTTTTTTATTGTGGAACCTATCAACACGGATTCAAGTTTTAGACTTGATATATACACTAGCATTTACATCTAATTGTTCTTTCAGCGACGGTGTACCTCTCGACATCAAGACATTTGTAGTGACTTTGCTAGTTTCAAGATATGGCCAATTTTTCGAAGATGCTTATAGGGATAGGGTGTTCGCGTGTTAAATTGTGCCTAAATTGTGAGCGTCTACATTGATACCGTGTCTTTTTAAAAGGGTAGAATGTAAAAGTGAACCACGTGAATTCTAAAACACATTTACTTCCAATTATCTATCTCAAATCATTTTAGGGTCCATAGACAGTACATATATTTGTTGCAAAAATAGTTGGGCCTTATCTGTTTGAAGAAAGGAAGAAAACCGTTCAGCCGGCTTGAGCCCTGGTGGGAGAAAGGACATGACAAATGGGCCCGCTCAATATTAAAAGATAGGCCGTACCGTGGAGGCCGAACCAAGAAGGACGGCCTAAACAGACTTGCCCAGCCGTACAAAGTTGGGCATCCGTTAAGAAAATGGTTGATACTGAAAGAAAAACGTTCAGTTTAACTCTCTCATAGGCGAGCACGTAGGCGGCGAGCATGATGGCGACGCCCATGTCGCTAAGCCAACGACGGTGGCGTCTGCAGAGCGTTTTGTGTGAAATACACCTAGCGATCGATGGAACCTAGTGCAAATCTCCCGAACATAGAACTTGTGCAAAGCAACATGAATGCCTTGCAAATCTGCTACTCCCTCTATCCCATAATATATATAAGGGATTTTGAGTTTTTGTTTGCACTGTTTGACCACTCGTCTTATTCAAAAAAAATTATGCAAATATAAAAAACGAAAAGTTATGCTAAAAATACTTTGGATAATAAAGTAAGTAAAAATAAATACTAATTCTAATTTTGTTTGAATAAGACGAGTGGTTAAACAGTGCAAACAAAAACTCAAAATCTCTTATATTATGAGACGGAGGGAGTAGTCTACATCTTCAGCGTGCTGGTGCTCAACGTACGTCCACGACAACGCCTCTGCGGCTGGACGACGGCGAGGAGGAGACGCGTTCCAGGCGGAAGCTGGACGACGGCGAAGAGGGTGAGAAGAAAGAGCATGATCGCCATTCTGCTCAATCTGCAAAAGACAGAGCCGGAGGTGTACACCGACAGTACATGATCACGGCTCTTTGCGCGGTGAGTTTTTTAATTATCTCCAACTCTGTCTTTCGAGGAGCACTGAATCCATTCACTGGTTCATACTCGGATGGCAAATGGCAATGGCACTATATATCACGAGCTCGCGTCGTCCTCCACCCCGACGTCCAAGCGACCAAGCCAACATGCACCGTACGTGAGCTCGACGCGCGCGGTGGTCGACGAGCGGACTGCCGGAGCAACATGGTCGCCGGAGTACCCGCCGTGCCGTCGCTGCCTTACCTGCAGTGCAGGCATTGCTCAACGAGGCTCTCTTCGGATCGATGCACCCGCCGCCGACGGGCCGCTCCTCTCATGGCGCCACAGGGCCATGTCGAACACCTACGTCGACGGCCACCTCGTCCCGGCCGGCACCAACCGGGCTCGTGCCGTTCGGGTTCGCGGCGCGCACGCAGCGACGAGCTGACGCGGGACCTCCCCCGCCTTGCAGCCCAGAGGCGTGGATAAGAAAGAGTATATATTGTATCATTGCCGGTCTTACATGGTTTTTTTTTTAAAAAAAAAAATCTTCAAGTGCCATGTCAGTTAAAACTGCATTCAATATCGTCTTGGGACTATATTTGCTCCGATTTTAAAAGATATAAGAGACACGTTATATCTAGAATTACGGCTCAGGAACGAAATTCAAACTGCACGTCAAGACGAGGAATTTAAAGTAAACTTATTCCAGCTCCCACAGTCTCAAGCTCTCAGCCCCCCAATTCCAGCCATTCGCCCTAGTTTGCACGCGTGGTGGGATGGAAAATGAAATCTCCGAACTCCCTACGGTAGCCGCAACGCATATTAGACGACTGGCAGTTCCGTCAAGGAATAAGTTCACTTGTCAGTCCCTTATTTTTACATTCAGTTTAATTGACAGCCTTAAACCATAATATCAGAAATTTTCACTTCTTATCTTAACAAAGCCGTTCAAGTTAGGATCATAGATCGAATAATTAGTTAGGAAATAAAAGATTTAAACAGAGAAGTAAGAAAGGATAATAAACAAGCTAGCTGTATTTTTCTGCATGATCCCGATTTTCATTCGCTGAGTCGGTCGGCACCGATTCTGAATATTCTCCTCAGGTTTACGAGGACAATAAACTACTCCACGGATCTTGCTGGAAGCAATTGAATAATCGCACGCCCAACGCGAGTTGATTTTCTGTTTTCCAAAAGGGAACGTCTCGTGATAGTCGTACAAGTCTCGGTCTCACGAAGAGTCGGGGTGCGATTTGCCATCTGGAATCGAAGTGAATCGCGGACAAATTGGTGGAGAAGTAGATCTCGATCAACTAGAAAAGGCCAAAGCCGTACAACGACGACGAGATCTGATCCATTTCATCTCCTTCTAGAAGCACAAGCGCCGGTTGGTATAAAGGCCGGCGCAATGTCACAAATGGCTGCAGTGCACCAAAGTCACGGAAACATCAAACATTCGTGAGCTCAGCTAGCCATGGATAACGCGAGAAGAGCTTAAGGAAAATTCCCATACTCGTCATATTATAGTCTCTGACAGACTAAAATGCCGAATTTTTGGGCCCGGGCCCAAATCTGGGAGTGCCCATTATTCTGATCCTATGTTCCGATATTATGGTCCTTTCCTCCCAAAGCCCCGGGGGCCTAAAACACCCTTTTTTTTTGCTGCAAACGCATACGCCTACGCCGAGCTGCTTGGACGCCACAACGGCAACGGCGAACACCACGACGAGCCCCACCGGCCAATTTCCCTTTGAAGCTTGAAAAACTTGGTCCAGTGCTACTATAGTAAGGCGTGTTTAGATTCCAAACCTTTGGATCCAAACTTAATTTACTTCATTCTTACATAGTCAATCTGTCATACATACACAACTTTTTCCAACAGGCGCATGCATATCAATTTCACCACAAAACTTTAAAAATAACTTATCGCGTAAGTTTGGGCCACGCCCCCTTAACAGGCAAAAAGCCAGAGTTTTCGGAACTTTCCGAATCCTGATCCGGGGAGAAGCAAGCGTTGCGTCTCCATTTGGAGGGAAAGAAATCCGTGGGATGCCTGGGCCACCACGTGTATCCTCCCATGGCCCCGAGTGCCCGCCACTAATCACACTCCCCACGCCCGCACTACCCCGCCCCGCTTATTTCTCTGCCTCCTCCCGACTATTTCAAAATAAATCTCAAAAAGAAAACAAAAAAGAATGAGCGTCGAATAATGCTTCACCCTCCACACCAGTGAGTGAATCTGTTTTCAAGATTCAGCCCCATTTTCGCACCGTTTTCTTTTAAAAAAGAAGCACCCCCAAATGAACGGCAAAGGGTGCCAATGCAAACGCAAGCCGTCAAATACATGTTTCAAAATTAGTGGCTCTCCAGTAAATAATGATATATAATTAAAAGCAAAAAGTCCAAAATTTTTTAAGTACTACTGTAATTGTCGTAGTAAATGTGCTATAGGGTTGTTTTAAGTTCAAATGATAAAATTAGAAATTTAATTGAAAATTGGAAACGCATGTGACGGAAAAGTTAGAAGTTTGTATATGTAAGGAAAGTTTCCGGATATGATGAAAAATTGGAAGTTTAAAAGAAAAAGTTGGAACTAAGGCCAGTTTTAGTTTCCCAATTTTTTTTCAAACTCAACTTTATCATCACATCAAAATTTTACTACAGCATAAACTCCAAAGTTTCCATCAACATCGTTACAATTTGCAATTAAACTTCCAATTAGAGCGATGAACTTAAAAACACACCCTAATAAACAAACCATAGTAAAAAAAAAGTTTGTGGAAGTTGGGCGTAAAAAACCGGGGGAGAATGGAGGCGGGGCGACGGAGAAATTTAAGCCGGAACAGTGCATTTGTTTGCGCACACGGACTTTGGCAGCCATTCAATGACCCACCCAGGCGCTCATCCTTCCACCCGCCCTCCCTCTGCCTTTCCCCCTGCTTCCATCTTCCTCGCACGCCTCCTCCTCCTCTCTCCTCCTCAGGCCTTCGCTTGTCCCTCCACGCGGTCGCCGGCCGCGCCGCTCCGCCATGTCGTCGTTCGCGCACGCACCCACATCGGCTCGCTGTGAGCGCTCTCTCTTGCCGTGGTTGTGCCGTTCGGCGAGGTTTTTAAACTTTTAATTTAGGGTGGTTCTTGAAACTGAACGAGAGTTTCGTGGTGGTTTCTTTCCTTTTGCTCTGCTTTTCTTGTGCGGTTTCAGGTGAAGACGGGAGGATTGTTCCGCGCTGAGGAGTAGCTTAGGCCGTACGAGCGAAGCCGAGGAGATGGCCGCGGCGGGCGGCCGCCGGCGAGCCGGCGCGGGCGTGGGGGGGCGGTGGAGAGGGGGCAGGGATGATGGGGGACGGGGCTGTTCTCGGATGGAGGACTTGCTGGACCTTGAAGGAGCTCTGGGTGAGGTGACAAGGGACGGGCGGCGAGAGCAAGGCGAGGCGGCGGCGGCGGCGTGGCCGCCGTGAGAATGGGAGAGGTCTAGTGACTCCATAGGCTCGTCCGTGGTGTCGTATGAGCCCATGCGCGCTGCTGCCGCCGTGATGGACCTGCCGGTAAGAACATACATGACCGACGTTTGGCACTCCTCGTTCGAGCGCCAGCGCGTCGACTTTTGCAGTCTCTCACCGCATGTCGTCGTTTGCTCATGAGGTGTTTTTGTTTTGTTGTGTACAGGGCTGCATGAACGTGGAGAAGCTTGAGTGGGTGTCCCCGCAATCATGGACGACTCGCTCGCCGAGCTCACCCGCTGCCGCAGCTCCCTCGGCGGCGGCGGCGTCGGCGGCGTGCGGCAAGCCGCAGCACCGGCGCCGCACGAAGGCGCGCGTGCGGCGCTGTTGGACCCCATGCGCACCCCGACCATTTGCGCGGTCTGTCGACGGAGGCGCTGGTGCCCGGTGAAAGTCGCGGCGGAGCCAAGCGGTCCGCGTGCCTCCGTTGTGGTCGCTCTCACGGCGCGCCCCTGTCCGACTCGCACGCAGTCGTCGTCGTCCACCGGACAACCTCGTCCTGCTTCGTCGTCGCCTGGCACTGGTACTCGCCGTTCCTCCAGTAACGTGGACTTCCCGCGCTAGTACGCCTCCGACGCTGCTCGACGAGCAGGCCGCGCTCCAAGAAGTCCTAGCAACGGCAAGAACGGCAGAGCAGAAGCCCAAGAAGCGCGGGCGCAAGCCGAAGCACCAGCAGCCGGCCGCACCTCGTGGCCGCGCGGCGCACCGCCCTCCTCGCCACGGCGACCGCCTGCTGCAGGCCACTGCGGCGTCCGCAGAAGACGCCCTCAAAAAAAAGTGCGCGCGGCCCCGAGGGCGCCAAGACGCTGTGAACGCTCTGCGGCACGTCCGCTACAAGTCGGGCCGCCTCCTCCCGGAGTACCGGCCGCCTGCGCCCGACGTTTCGTCAGCAGCCTGCACTCCAACTCCACCCGCAAGGTGCCTCGAGATGCGCCGCCAAGAAGGAGACCCCTCGTCATCGAGAGTGGCGGGCGGCCGCGCGGCCCGTCGCGTCCTTCTAGCCTAGCCTAGCTAGCACCAGCCGCGGTGGCTGTAACAATATTTCTTTTTTTCCTGCCGTATCATTAGTCTGACTGTATTACCGTACTGAACTTTTTCCTACCTTCTCTCTATTTTTAGTCCCGTCGTAGCTGCTAGAATATCAGTAGTAGGAAAATTAGAGTCCTCAATTAGAGATTGTGTTAGGTTAAGATGATCAACATTTTGCATGCTTTTAAGCATTAGTTGTTATAAGTGTACTCTAGTAGAAAGCACTCGAGCTCTTTCACAAGAAAAGCTACTTCAAAGCTGCGTCGGCAAGAAATGGCTGGAGGCGAGGGGTACGATGTCTTCGTGTGAAACAAGAAAATTGGCTGCCTTGTTTTAGGCGCGTTTATACCAGCGCAAAGTTGGATTTTGGTTGCAAATTAGACGATGATTGACTGAAATGTTGTGTGTATGATAGGTTGATAGTGATGAAAAAAAGACTAGAAGTTTAGATGCAAAGCTTGGAGTCCGTGGTAAAGAGGAATGGAGTGTGGCTTGCCTTAAAACACAGCCTTAACGCGAGGGGTGCAGAAAAGAATTGAGTATCTGGTGAAAGAGGATGGAGTGTGCTTCCCTGCTCAATCGCCATCGGCTTGGTGGTGCCAAACCTATTGTCCATTACTAGCCGGCACATCGAGAACATTTGGTTCATCTATGTCGAAGGTCATCAACACATCCACTGTAGGTGGTCTCCTAAGCCATCTCAAGCCACTTTCTCAGTAGTCATCACGCAGTGAGACTGAGACTACGCCGCATTCCACATTTCCCTATTAAGTTCATAGTGCATAAAAATTGATTAGACCCCATAGGCAGTTGGTTATCATTAATTATCATCATCTTGGTCTATAGGCATATCGGAAGTATAAATTAGAAATACTCTAATTAATCATGCTCTGGAAAAAAAGAAAAAGAAAAGGCTATCATTTGATATTTCTGCAATGAACCGAGTGTCTTATATAAGCACGAGATATAGTTGTGCTGTGGTGTTTTCCGCTCTGTGTGCTGGTAAAAGTGTTATTACGTTATAGCAGAGTATCGGTTTTTGTATATGAGTCATTTATACGTATTGACTACATCTCTAATATCGAGTTGACACGTAGTTGTGTGTGAGACTCGGAGACAGAGGCTGGCGAGAGACTGTATAGTCTTATAGAAGCATGCATATATTGTTTCGTGTTGTCATACTACTATGATACAGAAAGTATTGAGTTTCTTGTCTGGTGAGGATTGAGCAATGTTACTATCGTACATTTGTGGTCTCACTTCTTTGATGTTCATGTAGATTAATGGCTCTATATAATGATATTTCTTTTCGCTCGTGTATGATTGCTTTATTATACTCATGTGACTTAAATTGAGGGTATCGTGATTACGAAATTATCACTTGAGTCCTCATCTGATGGTATATATGGTTGCACTAGATCTGCTTCTCGAGAGAAAAAATAGTTCTCGAAATATTCTATAGTAATAAGGTCCCTGATATGGACATATGTTTTCATGAGGTATTTGGTCTCGTCCTTTCAGGCATTGTAGGCACTATGAGGTATAGCAGGAATACTTTTCATGCTTATCTTTGCAGATCTATATATATGTACTGATACTGAGTACATCGCGCCATAGACGTATATAGTCGTACTAAGTTTATATTTAGGAAATTCAACATAAAATTCTGACTCAAATAGTAATTAGTGCACGGATGCATTTTCTGTTCTACTTCTTCTCAGTAACGTGTACATAGCGCTGTTATAGCGATAGTATCATTACACGACGGAGCGAGGTCGGCATATTGATTTTTATTGCAAGGTAATCTCGCCAGAAACGTAATATCGGACCGTGGGCGCGCCGTATAGTATACACGACCGAGCTGTTCACATCAACTACGTCTGAATACAAGATGTATCGCGAAAATAAGTGATAACAGCGAAATGTCGTACTTATCGCACAGGGAGAAAACGCACATACTGTGATCCACACAGTTTGTTCTCTAGAGTGAACAACTCAAAACGAGAACTCACTCTACTCGTTTACTTGACTTGACAGTGATCGTATATGCCGAGTTCCAGCTTGTGTATATATTGGGAGGCTCGATGCACACTATAGCTTCGGATACACCACTCTTATATGTCCCCCATCCGAGCTACGATAAGATTGCGATTCAAACACGAGGGTATTTCTACAAATTTCACACTTGCCAATAGAATAGACAGATGATATGTGTCTATGTAATCTACGCGCATGGAAGAGTGCGGTACAAGTTTGCACATAGTCAAAATTCATTTCTTGAACAGTTTACAAGTGCTCGCTGGTATACCTGGTGAGGCTCTGCGTCGGTTCAGCTGTTCTTGGCTCGTGTTTCGAGGAGGCGATACGTGTAGTTAGAGGCTCATTCTAATGCGTACGAGAGTACAAGGCGCATATTCTGTTAGTCTTCGCCGTGCGCGGCCTTGGTGTCTCTGCTCTCTCATGACACCTTCTTTCTTATTAGCCATAAGTTTGCTCATCTTACCCCAGTATTTGTTACGAGGCATGCACATGTCAGTTACTAAGGGCCAGACGCCCTGATCGATTAATCTCTATGAGATGTCTCTCTACAGATATCTGTCCGTATTTTCCTCTTGGAAGAATATTAAATGAAGAGAGAGAGCAAAAGCTATCTACTAACTTGACTATAGACTATAGAGAAACGAGGCAATACATGAGAGAGCTATAGATACACATCGTAGCATAGAGGCATTTCGTTGGCGAGTGGTTTACTATTAATACTACGTTGCTATGCTGAGATGTACATGCCGGTTACGTATCTACGATGTACCCTATGATAACTTGTACCAGTGTGCGGGTGGCCGGGCATATAGGAGTGCAGCTGAGTAGACCGCAAGGCGTCACACCACCAAACGCGAAACTTTCCAGCGGTAAAAACCAGATTTGTCTCTTAACTCTTTCTACTTTTTTGATAACTCCAGACTAAAGCCTGTTTTGTTTCAGCGTTCAAGATTATTATAATTCTTCAGATTATCTACAACTCTACATTAACTGCGCTATAGCCTAGATTATAAATGCCGAGCCGTTAGACATTTGAAGCTTACTCACGCTCGCGACTTGCTCGGGACCTTTTTCTGGACTTTACATCTGGAGCCATCTAAGGTAGTTGCGCCGTGTCTCTTGAGCCTCGCGCGGATCACCATCTAAAAAAGCTCATCCACGAGGAGGATTATCTAGATTATACCGTATGCCTGCGCACTAATATAGAATCTTACGATAATCCTAGCTCATAATAATGTCGGGCTGCTCTCCCTCCCCTGCCGCCCCTCCTACTGGTGTTGATGGTTCACTCTCAGCTACTGACTCACATGAATGAGAGCCCAAAATTGTAAGCCGATAATGAGAGGCTGCAAATTCTAACAGGCGCCTAATAAATGAGACATTAAATGATAGTTATTTCGCAAACTTTTTAACTAAAAACAATTGTGTAATTTCACAATACACGTACTTTGGTGAAAATTAATCGTAAAACTACAGATTTAACATGATACTCCCGTACACAAAAGTACGGAAATTTAACACTCACGTGAACATCATCGCTGGCGACACCAACGGCATACGATTAGTTATAACAAAAGAGTGGGAATCACAAAACTGGGACACTGTGTAGATAATCACACTTGTCTTAGGCATCATAAGATTAGACATTTACTCAAAATATAACATCTAGAGCTCCAGTACTGTTTCCTCTAAGCACCCAGAGCACATAGCTCTTTATAACTTTTATTATTAAACATAGTTTTGCGATATTTAGCTTAAACTTTGTATTTTTTATAATAAACTTTATTATTAACCTGTAGTTCTGTGATCATCATCTGAATATGTTAGTTTTTAAGCAATAATTTGCTTAAGTATTTATAGTTTTGTAAAATTTTACTTAAGAGTAATTCCATTGTGTGAAAAATTTGGTACTCTTTCCTTCTCATGGTTTTTTTGCTTCTGAGGCCATAATGCTTATTACCGAATTCTATCCACTCGTGTAGTAGTATATTTTTCCCCACCTATAACTTCTGTACTAGTTTATCCCTCAATTTATCACCTTTAGATTACTATGGTGAATTGATGGGTGGCAAAGCTCGAAGCTCGTCACTTGGATCGGCTCGTATAGAGGCTAGCCTCGCGGCATATCACAGGACTCTGAGGAACTAATATCCTTAATTCCGTTCGAGCCATGTTAGATATTTAGGTCGTTAGTAAAAAGGAGATCATCGTGTTCGCGTACTAGTGCTTGTTAAACTACGTCCGTCCATCTACCTTTTAATAGTCAGATTTTATTTTTGACCACACAGAACCAAGGATAATAATTGTACTTATCATCCATTTAAACATACGACTGGTCATAGTCATCGGAACACAAAGCGATTCTTAATAATTTGCAATTTCTCGATACCCATGTAGCCAATCATTGTGTGGAAGAAAGGAGAGTAAAGTATTAATCCAAGAAACTCATTAACATATTATAGGTTGTTGAACTTGAAATATGCCTATCACAAACAATGAAAATTTATCAGATTTGGAAATACTATCAACAGTAGAAGGAGGGAGTATCGATTTAGTATGTTAACTTCAGGCAAACTATATAATGTTTAATTAGTGGTTTTATTAATTAGGCTTATGATGAATAAAATAAGTAAATATAAAATTATAAAGTGGTATAACAATGCATTAATGAGTCAGCTTCGTGAGCTGAACCGAGATAGGTTTTTTTGCTCGTTAGCTTTAATGAGCCGCAGGCTTGTTATTCATCTATAAATGCTTGTCTTTTGGCTACTTTTTTAAATTTTTTTTAAAAAAGTTATATATCTTTTTAGGCATATGGAACGAGAAAAGGTAAGTTTTTTTTTTTTTAAAAAAAAGCCGCGGGGTCCTTTTGTACTGTGGATGTGGATTGAAGCGATCGATAGAGTTGCTTCCCAACAAACAGTAGGCGATAACGCGCCTTCCGTCTTCCCGTCCAACTCCACACAGGCACAACACGACATCCGAGTTTCTCACCTCCGGTTAGGCAATACTGCGGGGAGAAATCTTTGATAGAGGTAAAATTTTGCTACAGGACACTCAAAAAATCGTGTAATTTAGCTATGGGAAGCATCGTAAAAAACGTAAATGGCTATATGACATTGCAAAAGCAGGTGGTAATTAGCCTACTAAGACACCTAACATTATTTTATTATTCCAAGACAGCAATGGAAGAAGAAACAATGCAATAAAAAGACTAATACCCTCTGGCCCAGCCAGATCAAACGTTATGTGGGCCAAGATGTCAGCTCTCCTCTATTTTAGGAACGTGGTTATTATACGTCACGCATATATCGGCCTGTCTCAGTTACAGGCGGCCACATGACGACCGACGAAGCTGGCCGCGCGGCCCGTGCCCTGGCGTGCAGCTGCGCCCGTGAGCCTGCTGCCTCGTAGGCGCTAGCCTACTGCTTTCACCACGTGCCCCGTCGTCTGCCACGAGCCGCTCGCACGCCCGGTGCTGGGCGGCCGGTACCTCGGCAGGCGGGTGCCGGCGGCGGCTGCCGGTCCATGCCCGACCAGCAGCACTAACCAGATGAGCCGCGACCGGCCGCGCTGTGGGTGGCCACTGAGCCACCGTTTGAGACGCGAACCGTCTCAGACGCCTCGCACCAGAGATACCGCATAGCCGTCTCATCGTCGTCTCAGTAAATTCATCCACAGCAATGCCCAGGCGCGCGCGCCGCCGATACCCACTACACCACGCGGGCGCCTGCGAAAAAATCTGGCAGCACCTGTCGCTTGCGCACCCGAGGCCGGCCTGCGACATGTTTGCACATCCCTAAATTCTCAGCACGCGAGCGACACTTTCCCCTCCCCCCCTAGACCAATTTCGGTCGCTCAACACTCATGGCACCCCCACGCATCACAATGCTAAGCCATTTTGCCAAAGATCAGTGCATGTATGCCCCACCTCCATTCTCAGTCGCTACGCCACCTGTCATTGTAGCATGCGACCGTGCCGATCTGCCTGCAAATGCGCGTGCGCGCCCACTTCAATTCGGAAGATACGGGTGCAATATCTCAAATTTTGCAAATATACGGGGTGGCATGGTTTCAACAAACCCTGAGTATTTTTTTTGTGAGGTGGTGTCATTTGACTCTAAGGTCATTCCGTCTGTGAAAATAAAGCCCCCACGGTCGGAAAATTTTCTAGTAGTGCTACTCCTTCGTTTCAAAATAAGAATTCTAGTATTGTAATTTTGTTAAAAAAAATATAAAGAAATACTAGCGCTACTCACGATACTATTTTGTCCATTAATCATATTTTATGAAAATTTTTGTTCATTACCTTAGCTAACTCATTTTTCTCCATCTTAATATATGGCTAATGCAAATTTTTGCTACATTAACACTCAATTGTGTATTCATTCGTAAAAACATGTCACGGCTCCAAAGACTCTAAAACTGATTGAATTTGCTCAAGAACATCTTTCGCTCATCGGGAGCTAAATTCTTAGGAAAGATGAGAATACTCTTAGGACCTAGGGCATTCTCGTCTTTAAGAATTTCTTTCTTTGATAGAGCGGAAAGCTTTCTCCAAGAACTGATCAGTTTTTAGGGGGTCGTTTCAGCCGTGAACTGCTTTTAGCTATGTTATAAGGCAAATTAACTAAATTTTTTAAGTATTAATGTAGCAAATTTTGTCATGCTAAATTAACTAAATAAACCTATAAATTCCTATAGTAGTATATATTTTGAAAAGGTGGAGTAATATTAGCCAGAAGCACTAGTATGTGCGAGAGTGTACTCTTGTTTTTATGTTTGCATAATACAAGTTGCACTACAAATTCCGTTTATGAAGATATGGTTGCGATGGATTGTCGTACTAGTACTTTTCTTCGTTTCAAAATACGCCATATCCTATTATTATGATTGGGATAAGGAGTTTATTTCGATTCATAGGGCATTAGATGTGTCATTCTTCTCTTTATCTAAAGATTTGTAGTATTAGCATATGCAACATCTAATCGAAACTCTTTAGAAATAGTTTTAAGACGAAGAATGTAGAAAAATGTGTCATGTAGTAGTATTCCCTCTGCCCTATTTAAGGGCCAGTTTTAAGTTTCCAAAAATTTCCTTCACTCTATCACATCGAATCTTGGATACATGTAGGAGCATTAAATGTGGACAACAAGAAACCAATTGCACAGTTTAGGCTATAAATCTGCCGAGACGAATCTTTTGAGCCTAATTAGGCATGATTAGCCAAAGTGCTAACAGTAAGCCCACATGTGCTAAGAGGCTTAAATAGGCTCAAAAGTTCGTCTCAGCGGTTTTCCAGGCGAGTTTCTGAAAATTGTTTTTTCAATTCGTGTCCGAAAACCCTTTCCGACACCTCGCGGCTGACTGTGGCCTCCCAAATTTTCTTTTTCCCAACTAACAACAGTCGCTACAAGTGAGGTTATAGGGTTTTATGTTCAACATTGGGCGTATCCCTTGTTTTGAAATATAATAAAAAATAAAAATAAGAATCATAAAGTAACTATTCATATATTATCATCTAATTAAAAAATACTAAATTATAAAAATATTTTAAAGTAAGATCGGACGATAAATGGGAAAAAAAAAGAAAGAGGGAGAGTAGAAATTGAAAGTCGGCTGCATCCCGAGTTTCCAGTCCCTGACCATAAATCTGACGACAGACATCACACGCAACGAACGTGATAGGACTGTCTCGTTTAAGAGCTGATTCTGACGTGTGTTCTAAACCAAATTTTTGAATTAGATGAGTTGGCTCAAGACGTCGTTTAATTTTTAGTAGTACTATAGTCGAGTAGTTTCGAGCATGCAATATTGTTTCTGTTTGGTCGACCTGACCTGCATTGTAATCCCCATTGAATCTTAATACTTTCCTTCGTCTTGTAATAAGTTTGGCTTTTAAGCTTTTTTTTTCTTATTCATAAAAATAAAAAATTAAGTTTATAGTATTTAATTAAAACATTATATCGGAGTTTATGAAAGAGAGAAATTATTATATTTAAAGTAGATAAAATGGAAATAATTGTATTAGGATTTGAAAGATAAAAGTGATGGTATTTTTATTACTATAATTGTGGAATGAGTGAATAATTAAATTAATTTTGGGAGAAAGTAGTACTATAAAAGTACTAGTAGGCATTTAGCACACAGTAAATGGTTTACTTACTACTCATTAAACGACATGATTAATTAAATATTAGCTATTTATAATATTTAAATAATAAATTATTTTAAAAAAATCTATATGAAATTTATAAACATATCATTTAGTAGTGTTCGCGAAAATATCCTAATATAAAATTATGAGAAAGTTGATTAGTTTGAGTTAAGCTTTTAAGAAATCACCATTGTGTGCACCCGTCGTTCGATTAGTGCTATTTAGCCTACTGACTCTAAGAGCGCGATCAAACAGGCACTAACAACAGTATCTTCCAACTTATATCCCAGGACAGAAACTAGTAAGCACAATAAACTAATCTTATGATTTTTGGATCGCAGTCTACTTCAGAGTTTGATTGTGTTGATTGTCCTGCAAACCTGCAAATAATATATTGTGATCGGCCTCAGCAAAGATAAAATAAAATTGCAATACTGGTTTTCCTTCTAAATCCGTTAGGTGTGTTAGTTATGGTAGCCTGAAAAGAAATTTTTGGGTGTACACTCAGATGACGTTTTGACGAATGGTCGGAAGGGTTTTTCGGGGACACGAATGAAAAAACTAATTTCAGAAACATCGTGCTGGACACACCACTCGCAGACGATATCTTTTTGAGGTCTACTTAAGCCGCATTAGCACACGTGGTTTTATGTAAGCAACTTATGCTAATCTGGCCTATTAGGTCAAAAGATTCGTCCGGAATTTATAGCTAACCTTGGCAACTTGTTTTTCTCTTTTGTCCCATTTTAATGCTCCATAGTATCATGTGTCCAAGATATTCGATGCGATGGATAAAGGGGGTGAAAAATTTTTGGGAACTAAACTATAAAACTGTGGCTCGCTGTAGTGTACTGACTATCGTAGTCGTGTCGGCTCGGCACGGGGTAGCCCGAAGTTGGCCAGGATGATTCCGAGTAGTGGGGGTGCTGTGCTTGTGTATCCGTTCGGTAGAGACCGTGCCGGCATGAGAGCGGATAGTCACGTTGAGTACACTGGGGTATGATGCTCGGGGTTCCGGTGGCGTATCGCTAGTTCCGGTTGCGCGTACGTCTCACCTTCACCGCAGCGCCGCTCCAGCTCCACTTGGCTCGCTTTGTTTGCGCACGCTCTCTCGCCGCGCCCTTGCCCGCCACGGCCATGAACACCTTGCCGCGCTGTGCCAGCAGCCGACGTCGAGACGCAGATGCTGGAGCAAGAACGACGCGGGGCATTTTCGGGTACTTTCGAACACTCTCTTTTCTCTCTGTTTCTATTGGAAATAATAAAATAATGTCTTCTGTGTTAGTAGCTAATTAACCACTCTTTTTTAATGTTCTATAATGCAATTCTATTTTTAACGGTTGTCCCTACATGCTAATTACTTTTTTTTTCCTGTTAGCAAATTTTGCATTGATAGATTCCTGCGCGGGCAACGCTGCCCGTGTTCGTCGACGAGCAATGATTTCGCCTTGCCCTGCGCGCGCCGGTCAAGGTGCCTTCGGCTTTCCTGCGACTCCCATTTTAAATACTCCACCCAATCCGCGTACAACGTGCTTTGGTTTGCAGCAGCAGCAGCAGAGTAGCCAGCGCAGAGATGCTGCTGCTTCCGCCGGTTCCCTCGTCGTCATGTGGCCGGCGCTTACGTCGGGCGTGGCCCCGCGTGACGGAAGCCGCTAGAATTTCGAAGGCTGTTTACGGCCTATGCCGTTCCCTTCCGTTTCAAAGATAATAATAATAATAATTAATCAAGATTTTAGTTCTTTAGGACAAAGAGAGTAGTTCGGGAGAAATTTGTGGAGGAACTGCAAACTGTTTCTACAATAAGTTCTTAAATAAAATTCCTGGTTTTTTCTTTAAGGATCAATTACATTTCAAAAGGAATTGTCAACGTTTGGTTTCTACTTTTCTTGGAGACCTTTTTTTTTTGTCTATGATCTTGTTTGGACAAAAGAAAAAAATAGATCATAATCTCTAAGAAAAAGAGAGATTCTGGTATTATTCGAAGGAAAAAAAAAGTTTTAACTCAAATGAAAAATTTTCTTCAACTTTGTTGTTTTCTTTAAGACACTTCCACTTTGGTTTTGGGTTTGTATCTATCTTCCCTCCTAAATTATACAGTAACATATACTGAAAAATGAGTCCCGCCGCCTGTGCCACACTCCCTGCCGCCTCCTCGGTCGATGCCTTTGGCGCCATCTCCTGCTCGGAGAGGAAAGAGAGAGATGAGAGAATAATGAGGAGAGGAGAGGAGAGAGAAGGGGAGATGAGTTGATTTTTTTAGGTGGTGAGAGGAAAAGAAGTGGCGGGGAGAAAAAAAAATTCTGTGGAGAAAGAGGGGTATATTTTGCATAAGGACGCACTTAGATTTTTTACATGTGCTGTCTCTTAGGAGCCGTATGCGAAGGAGGAATGAAGGTTGATTTTTTGCATATGCAACTAATTTAAGCGTTTGCATGTAACCTATAGGGGTCCTCGTACAGAAAAATCGCTTTTGTACTAATACATAAGGGATCACCTATACAGTGTAATTAACAATGCTAAGTTACAGTATAGTTACATCTATTGATTATAACTGAAGATCTGTCAATTTTTAAGATAAAATTTATCGACAAAATGTATAGCAAAATTAATGTAAGTAGAATATTTGTACGCTGTGATAAGTGTAGATTGAATCTTGGTGATAGTTCGATCGCGCACTGAATAAGCCTAATGAAATTGAGCTAACGTCTAAATTCCGCAAATTTCTAGTTTTCGACTTGATCCTACGTTCTATTTCTTGCTTTGTTTTTGTTTCATTTCTTAGTTCCAAATCCTTTGATTTATTGCATTGCTCCACGTGTTGGCTTTAGGGTCACGTGGGAGCTCCGTGCTACGTAGTGTTGCCCTAGACACTAGAAGAGTGAGCTGTTTTTATCCATGAAAGCAAGCCGTGCACTCACAAATGTTCTGGGCCGATAGATTTGGCTTTAGCAGTCTCTATCGAAAATACAAAGTGAGTGAATTCACATCCACTCCACGGTGTGCGCTTTTCTCGCTGCTTTGATGTACTGCTATTCCTTTCCCTTCCGTCTTCCACCCTCCTGGATTTCTTGCCCTCCTGGGCTGTTTTGTGTACAACTACCAACACACTCCTCTACTGACCAGCGACGGCTGCTTATTGCTTCCGCTTGATCGGTTGGTCCTAGCAAGCAGCAACTGGTAACATGTCCCTACCTCCGTCCCTACTACTTACTACCGTCCGTCTCAAATAAGTGTGGCAGCCGTGGATATTCATGCCCCACATTTGACCGTCCGTCTTATTCTTGAAAAATTTATATTTAGCACACATAAAGTACTATTCATGTTTATCATCTATCGGCATAAAAAATATTAATCATAAAAAATTTCAAATAAAACAAACCGGTCAAGAGCACTTATTTTGGGACGGGGAAATGCTCTGAATAAAATCAGAGGGACGCGAGGACTCCTTCCGACGAGTCCAAATACCGGCGGTCGGTTTGCAAGGGCAGGGGCATGCAAATGCATGCGCGCGACTGCGCCTCTCGCGTCATCCTGCGACGACGGTCGGCCGCATGGGCGGTGCGGAGACGCCACGCCCGCGCGCGCGCGAGTGCATGTAGCTTTTGCCTTTGGCGTACGTTGGGCGCGCGCGCGTGGCGAGGCGGCAGCATGGCGCCGCGGCGGGATATGCGCGCAGTACCGCGTTTGGCGTTGCCGTTTGGGTTGGTTTGGTTGGAACAACCTGTAGTTAAATAGCGAGTGGCCGTACCGTAACGCCCAGGTTGTTAGCTGTTTACCCGTCGTCGCCCTGCCGTCCTATAATATAGAGGGATTTTGAGTTTTTGCTTGTAACGTTGCCCTCGTCTTTATTCAAAACAAATTTTAAAAATTAATTTATTTATTTTATTTGTGACTTACTTTATATCTATAGTACTTTAAGCACAATTTTTTCGTTTTTTTATATTTGTAAAAAAATTGAATAAGACGAGTGGTCAAACGTTACAAGCAAAAACTCAAATCCCTTATATTGTGGGACGGAGGGAAGTAACTGTAATTGCTATACTGCTCCTAGTAATTATCATGACCGTACGGTGCCACTGGAAGGCCGGGCAGTAAATACTCCAACAGTGCTTCAATTGTTCAAACCGTAGCGTTACCATGGTAACTTCTTGAAATTCAATAAATTTAAAAAATAATTTAATTTTGATAAAATTTTATACGGTCTCGTACGATTTTGCCACGATACCAACGGTAGCCCGTGCTTACGCGTTAGGGCACGGTAACCCGGTCCCGGCGGTTTAAAAAACGCCTGCTCCATACTCCATACTACATTAGTGTATATGGCCCATGGCGTCTATGGCCGAGTCTTTTCAAGGTTTGGCGCGGTGTGTTATCTTGTCCCTCGCTTTCAACTCGTTAGCGCTTAAAGTTTTTCCACGTGCAAGAGTGGCTCCTTTTCGTTCTAATTGGCTGGAAAGCCATCAACTACGACCACAAGTTGGTTTGGCGAATGGCTGGGCTGGTGCAAAGTGCGGCCGCATCTATCAAATAAAACCAGAAATTCTGGGGCGGCCGAGACTACTCCGCCAACTTGTTTAGAGCCATTGGAGCGAGGGACGCTTTCTGTTTGTGTGCAAAACGAACAGGCACTGCCCAACGTTAGCTTTTGATTACAGAGCTACTACGTCTACGTTGTTTCGAAATTGACCAGCCTGGCCGATTTGATAATGAGTCGTTAGGTTTCCATGACCTTTTGACCCAAAAAGACGTCCTAACTGAAAGCAAAAAAAAAAAAATAGGAGTACAAAAGCCATTGGTACTACCTACGTCTACAATCACTATGTAGAGAGTACTAAAGTACTGTGTACTTGCATAATGGTAAAAGAAAACTAATATGAATGAATAGTAGAGTTGAACAGTATACGGATGGAGTGAGGGGGTGTTTGGGAGTTAGCCTCCTCGCTCTCAAAAAACATAATCCCTCCAGAGGACTTTATTGTTTTTTGAGAGAGGGGCTAAAGTTTAGCCCCTCCCTCCCAAACACGCCCTGAGTAGTTTCACGAGAAAAGGGTGCCTAGATTCTCTGGCTTGCCATCGAGATGATTAGAACCCTGCTCGGTGCTGCTATGGGAACACGAAGCTGAGCTGTCTCGGTTTCTTGCGTGAAAGCTACCAACCGAACTACTTGTTGCAGTTGTTTGAAGATGAAATGGAATCGGGAGATTACACCTCGTACGTCGTTGTATACAGCAAAGGTCACTTCGCTGCTTGACCCACCTCGTAGTTCACGCTAACTCCACGAGCCTACGACTAGTCAGTACACTAAGGGCCAGTTTTAGTTCCCAAAATTCTTTCCCCTAATCCATCGCATTCGAATATTTGGACACAATGTATGGAGATTTAAAATGTGGACAAAAAAGAAAAACAATTTGGCACCAGTTAGCTATAAATCGCGAGACGAAATCTTTTGAGCCTAATTAGGCCATGATTAGCCATAAGTGGCTAACAGTAACCGCACGTGTGCTAATGACGGCTTAAAGTAGGGTCAAAAGATTCGTCTCGCGGTTTCCAGACGAGTTTGAAATTAGTTTTTTCATTCTGTCCCGAAAACCCTTCCCGACATTAGCGGCAAGCGTCTGATGGCACCAAAATATTTTCTTTTCCGGCAACTAAACACACCCTAAACGGAATTTTAGAAAGGAAACCAGTATTGCAATTTTATTTTATTTTTTGCTGAGCGATCACCCAATATATTTATTTTTGCAGGTTTGCAGCACAATCAAACACAATCAAACTGAGTACGACCTGGAATACTAGATAAGTGTATTGAATGCTTTACTAGTTCTGGTTCCGGTGATAGTTATGCAGAGTACGTGTTAGTGCCTGTTTGATCGCCTCTTTATAGTAGTGGTAAATAGCACTATCAAACGAGTGCAGCACAATTGGCTGAGTTTCTACAACTTTAACTCTATAACTATCACTTTCTCATTTTTTTATAGCATATTTTTCGACTACTAAATGATATGTTTT
>CM020180.1:28127649-28145108 GCA_009805545.1 Oryza longistaminata | reverse complement strand
ACTAAAATAAAAAAATAAAATCGCAAAAAAAATTTACGCCACCCCTTCTCTATGCGCGACACGTGTCCTATCGTACAGGGGAGGGGGCGCGCGACTGGTCGCGTATTTGCAGAAGGACTTAGACTGCTGCTAAAAACAGACCAATGTGTATGCTTAAAAAGAGTGAAGCTAATAATAAGCAGTTCCATTCTTGATGAACTTACTTTATGTTAAAAAGATATTTGGCCATACTTTGCTTTTGAGTTTATATGGTAGTCCTATCCATATCAATTTACTTTATGGGCTTAAGAGATGTGCAATACGTAATATTGCTCTTTTTATCACTACATGCTAAAATGTGTTTTATTCAGCTCAGGCTCAAGTACAACTCTGAATTTTCTTGTATGTTTGAGTCGCTCTCACTATTATTTTTTTTTAAAATCCATAATATGCACATCTCTCAACATTCTTTAGGAAAAATAATCCCACAGCAATGCACAAGGTATCATCAAGTTATATAGAAAATTAAAATCCCTCCACCACCTCCTCCCTCTCACATGCGGACGGGTGCTGATACGCGATCAGCCGCGCGCGCGCGGTCAGTCACCCCCCCTCTAGTCTCTCCTAGGTACTGTATACATCTTATGTATATACGTATGTATATACCATATATATACACGTGTATATATATAGTATATACATACGTATATATATATTTACGAATATATTTTAATGCGTAAAAAATATATACACACTTACACAAAGTTTGTATACACACTGAAAAAATAAAAAAAATAGAAAATACATAACGTATAAAAAGTTTGTATACGCGTATATAAACTTTGTATACGCGTATAAAAAGTTTGTATACATGTATAGAAAGTTTGTATACGCCTGTAGAAAGTTTGTATGCGCCTATAGAAAGTTTGTATGCGCGTATAGAAAGTTTGTATACGCGTATAGAAAGTTTGTATGCGTACGAATACAAACTTGGTATTCGTGGAATACAAACTTGGTATATATACGAATACAAACTTTGTATTTATACATCTTAAAAAAAAGGAAAAAACCGAAAGAAGATAAACCGGGAAAAAACAAACCGACCAGAAAAAACCGGAGATAAAAAATCCAAACAGAAAAAAAAACCGGTGAAAAAAACAAAACAAACAGAAACGAAAAAAAGGAAAAAACAAAAAAAAAACGAAAAACTCGCGAGCGGCGCGTCGCCGCCCCCTCTCCGCGCGCGACACGTGTCCAGTCGCGCGGGGAGTAAGGTGCGCGACTGATCGCCCAATAGCAAATCCAGACGACACTGCCTTCCCCTTCCTTACTTTTGTAGGTACTAAACTAAAAATAAACAATCAATGTTAAAACAACTATACTTTTATTGTAAATTACACCTCGGATTTCTATTTCTATCTAACTGTGCTCTCTTTATAATTAAACTAACAATAAATATATATATGCCTATATTTTGCTATGTAAGAATTATGGTATTTGGGCACGGTCGACCTATGCACTTTGCACTCTATCAAAATACCTTAAAAATTGACAATAAATATTATGCCATTATAAATCATTCTAAAAGCATGCAGAGATAAATTAAATCAATAATATTAAAATAAATATTACATATTCAAATCACCAAAAAAAATATGAAATAATTCAATAACACAGGTTGCACCATGAGACATGATGTTTTGAAACATGTATAGCTAAATTAAACATACACTTCCCCGAAAAAAAACATACACTTCATAATTAAGCTAGAATAACTAAACTCAAATATGAATAATCCGAGTCACTGCAAAAAAAAAAAAAAATGAATGCCTTTGATTAAAGAAAATAGTCTGATTACTTATGATTTTTTTTTTATAAATGTGCTCAAATAATATAAACAAACCAAATGATCTTTTATAAGTTTCGGTTAATATTTCAAGGTTTATCAAACACATTTCACACCTTTGTACGTAGGCTACCTTCTTAATTGTAACAAAGCCGCCTCCGGAACAGTCCACCGGAAATTGCGAGGCTGCAAAGACGGCGGTGGCCGGGGCATCTTTTCCTCGAGTAAGAGAGTAACATACCTTCAGGATGGGTTCGTCTATCCTGTTGATTTTGATGGTGGGTCGATTGGGAAGTTTTCTGGCTGCCTCATTGATGGCACGTTCCGCAATTGACGCCACGCTGTCCTGCGGACCAAATGCATATGACAAACTGACATCTAACATGGTGACAGAAGAGGCAAGGTTCTCAATGCCAAAATTGAAATCGCCCCACACTGACATAACGGCATCCGGGCAGAAGCTAAGCGTCAGATGTCTGAGACTTGGCATGCATCCTGAATCAAACTTGATAGCCGTTTTCATGCAGAAATCAAGATAAATCAAAGATTTGAATCCTGTAGTGCTTCTGATGACGATCGCTTCAGGTGCAGTATCCGGAGCTACGACATAAACGTCGAGATATTGTAGATTCGGTAATTCACCGAGGATACACAGATCTTCCTGGTATATTTCACGGACTGTAAGGCGTACTTTCTTGAGATTTGTCAGAACGCTCAGATATTTTGGAACCCTCAAGAACGAGTTGAAAATTATAAATAACTTCTGGAGTTTGCTAACAGTGTTGTCACCATGGTGGACAAACCACTCATCAATATGCAGTATTTTGCCAGGTTTAGGTGTACCAAGAAAAATGAAAAAACTCTGGAGATTCTGTTTGCATAGCTTTCGGATTGAAGTCATAAACAACAACTCGTTGCGTGAGTTTCTTTGTATATTATGTGTAGCCCAAAATACTTTCAAAACCCTCAACTTCTTCAGCTCACCTAGATTCTGTAGGAATGTTAGTGATTGTGTGCTAAGCTCTACACCTTTAAGCTCTTCTAATGCCTCCATTTCATCAATTTTATTTGGTAATATAGTGTTCACATTGACAAACAGACGCACCAATTGTCTCAGTTTTGTAATACTTGACGGCAGTAGCATAAATTTGTTCCTCGTCAGATCAAGTGTTTCCAGATATCGGAGGCCCTCGATTTCTTTCTGGAGCTCTAATATGGCTGGCCCAAGTGCTAAGTACTTTAGGAAAAACAGTTTTTCTATGTTCTCTAGATGTCTTGGTAAAGTTTCATTAGCATTACGAGATGCAGCAGGTACACAATGTTCCAGGTCTAGCACTCGTAAATTTATGAAGCCAAGGACAGAAGGCATCTTACTAAAATCTCCAGACATGGACAGTGATCGGATGTGAGATACATCCTCCTCCTCTAGCTTGACAGCATCATCAAGTGCAGTCTTTTGTATAGATAGGCGACGAAGCTTGTTACCTGCTGAAGACCTGCAGTCTACAGCGCCGAGCAAGGTTATAAAATTTTCTTCAACTGCTTTTGATATAATAAAATCGTGAATGGTATCATGAACTTTACAGCTCCTTGCCTCGCCATCATACCTAATATCAACAGGTTGGATCAAGTTCTTCTTTATCAGTTCGTTAAAATACCTCATCCCAACCTTTGTCATATTGCAATCTGATGATATGAATCCTTCAGCAACCCATCTATGTACCAAACGCTTCCTTCTGATCACACTGTCTTCCGGAAATAAACTTAAATACAGAAGACACGTTCTTAGATGCTGAGGAAGATCATAGTAGCTTAAAGATAATATCTTTCTCATTACGTCGACACCATGACCTTCTGGTACAGTTGAAATGAGGGAATCTATTACCTTTTGCCATTGATCTATTGTTACCTTTGTACCCAACAAACCAGATAAGGTAACGATAGCTAGTGGAGAACCGCCACATTTCCTCAAGATTTCGTCACAAGTATCTTTGAGGTTTGGAGGGCATTCATGACCACCAAATACTCTTTTTTGAAAGAGCTGCTCAGATTCTACTTCACTAAGAGGCTCCATTTTGTGCACACGACCGCCGGAAGAGCACGAGACTTCAGCTACTTTATTGTCACGAGTCGTAACGATTACTCTACTACCATTTTTATAATTGGGTAACACACTATTAAGAATACTCCATGCATCTTCTCTCCATATATCATCAACGACGACTAGGTACCTGCCATGCATATGAGTTTATATAGAAGTTTCATGTGCTGTCCACATAGTAAAAAGCCTAGGTGTGTTACAATCAAACTTTCCAAGAGGGGACTATAAAACCCGCGACCGGTTTATCGCTAAAAATCAAGCGCTCTACTTGCTATTGCCCCGCTACTACCCTTAATTAGCTGCTGCCACTTCCTCTCTTTCTCCGCGCCACACACTGCTCTATTTCTCTATCCTCAATATTGTGCATGCTACATACATACAACATTTCATTACCAATTTATAAAGGATTTTTCCTGCTAACTACTTATTTGGTCAGTGATCTGATTGCAATGTTATATTTGTTACTATTAAATCTTTACAATAAGATATCACATCATGATATTTTTGATAAAAATATATATCATTATATCTCTCATTGAAACAATTTTATATCTTAAAGGAAACACAAATGTTATATATAAAACATTTATATTTCATTTAATATATAATTGTTGAAACATCCCAAATACTTGCTTAGACCAAAAAAAAAAAAAAATACCGCACAGAAAATTTCCAAATGAACTACTGAATCATTCTAAAATACTTATTAAAACATCTAAATAATACCATATGAAACATAAAATCTTAAAATGTGCAACATAGTTGAATTTGAGTTGAAACATTGGTCTCTCATACATTAAACATAGAATTTTAGCAGTGTAAAACATATATGTTGTTTTAATTAGAAGACCATTGAGTTTGTTTGATTTCAACAATTTACCATTGACATTGTCTCTTTCCATAATATATCGACGACTTTATCAATTGTTCTACAATACGCTATTGGGCTGGACCCTCTTTTCAAAAATACTCAAAATACCATTAGAGAGATACAAAATTAACAATTGATTTATCTCATTAGAAGTTTCAAATAATATGAAAATTTTTATGTAGCCTCGTTACACAACACGGAAGTTTGTATACATGTTTCAAGTTTTTCGTGGCATATTTAGTTTTTAGAAAAAAATATTTTTACGTGGTATATGAGAGAAAATTTGCTTATACGAGAATAATAGCACAAAAATATCTTATGTAGTGTATGAAAGATGATTTATATTAAAAACATCAATAAAAAGTATTTTATATAGCATATAACAGATAAGTTATATTTTTTATAAAAATATAAATGTAAAAAACATGAAACTTCTATATAAACTTCCATGTTTTGTAAGGAGGTCACATAAAAGTTTTCATATTTTTTTTGAAACTTCTAATAGGGTAAATCAATTGTTAACCTTGTATGTTCATAAGGGTATTTTGGGTATTTTTGAAAAGAATGTCTAGCTCAATAGCGTATTGTAGAACAATTGATAAAGTCGCCGGTATATTATAGAAGGAGACAATGTCACAATTGATAAAGTCGGCCGATATATTATAGAAGGAGACAATGTCGATGTCAAATCGTTGAACTCAAACAAACTCAGTGGTATAGAATAGATTCTCTCTAATTAGAATATAATCATGATTGCCATAATATTTAATTGCAATGAATTCAATGGTGTAATTTGATTGCTGATTAATTATGTAATTTAGAAGAATATACTATTTGAATATTGCAAATGATGTTTCATATATCCATACATGTAAATGTAAGAGGCTGGCTATATAGATACAGAGTGGGAGGCACATGCACCGTATAGTAAATATCCGTGTTTAATTGGAAGTACTATACGCCCATAGGTTATCAGCAGCTAATCCGTGTTTTATTTACACAAGACACAGCAGCTAATTTGAATAGTTAACAGTAATTAAGTATGATTTATTTACATACAATATAATACGCCCGTACCTTTTTCCTTTTGTGTACTGACGGATCTTTTTCCGTAGTTGATGGAGTTCAAGCGTTCGTAAGTCTTCTAGTTTGTCGCCTAATTTGAAGTCAAAAATTATGTCCCCCAGAACTCTCCTAATATTAGGACTTCGTGAGACAGGCACGAAAGCCGTGAGATCAAAGTGATCAGCAATATTGTCAAAGACCTGCTTGGCAAGAGTCGTCTTGCCTAGGCCTCCAAAACCAACAATGCAAACCACCTTTCGTTGCATCATGTCCCCATCGTCGAGCATGGTGATTATTTCATCTTTTGCTCGATCAGTACCCACAAGTCCATCTGCATCCGCATATGCAGCACTCTCCCTGATCTCCTTGATAAGATCAGATGAGTTGCCCTCCTCAACACTAGTCTCCGTCCTTAATTGGTTGTGCCTTTTTTCTGTGGAAACAACACGATCCATGAGATGTCTGATCTCCCTGGTCATCATATAATCGGAGGGCATATTTTCTATCCGATCGGTGCAGCTGCGAATGGTATCAATGATGCGGTCGACGAAGCTAGGGTCCTGGGCTTCATGGAGACCGCGTATGCGCTCATCTTTGTGGGTGAGAACAAACCTGTCGATGGCATCCGCCATGTCGTACGACAGCTCTCTCATATTATTCATCCATAACCTCAAACGGTTATTAGGATTCTCCTCGTTTGACAAATCGAGGAGAACAGCATGGATGATCTCAAGATGTTCCTTCAGGGACTCGACACCGCCAGAGACACCGAGAAGCTCAGAAGCTTCGTCGAGCGTCAGGGAGGCGAGGCTCCCCAGAATGGAGGTTATGGCACCACCGGCAATAGTTTGAGCCACCATTTGGACACTATCCATATTTCCCCCTCCTCCCGCAATGCGAGAGCACCTCTAGGGCTATAGCAATGTGTGTATGATATGGACTTGTCACGGCACAAATGTGCGGCTTTTATAGAGAACAGATGATTGTTTTTTTTTTTTTCAAGAGAAATACCATTGACAATGCTCTGCAGTTATGTTTGCTGTGTGCCACTCCGCGCCGACGGTATGTTCTCACTATCACACGGTATGTTGCCCCTTCTTGTTCCATTCTATAATTTGACTGCCAGTTTTTCTTTTTTTTTTCGAAATTACTATATTGCCAGTTGCTCATACTGAAGTCCTAACTTCGTATAAATTTAAGGCAACAATATTGTTCGACAAACCAAAATTTAAAAGTTTCAAATGAAATGTAATCAAATGTAGTGAAATTTCAAACGAGGCACTACATATTTGATTAACCGGAGGATGATTGTGATTGATTTAGAGGGGATAAGTAGCTAGTTATATTTTGTAGCAAATTTGAATGCTAAATGCAGCTATATTTTGGAATGGAGGGAGTAACATGTACTTCTAATGATAATACCTACTTGGTTCTTGCTTATATCTTCATTTTCTTGTCTTGTGACCCTTGATAGAATACAAAGCTTCCATGGCAGACTTTTAATTAGTCTCTACGACGACTTAATTTGTTTTTTAAACTAGTCAATTTAAGTAGAAATTGATAGTCGATTACTTCATTTTTTTAAAGATTTTATAGTATTTCTCTAATTTAATAGCACCACATAGCGATTTAAAAGCGTTTGTAGAATGTTTAAAGTAACAGAGGGAGAGTTAGTAGACCTAGTAGATGAACGTCTATTTGTGGGGTTTTTTTGCCTGTGAAAATAATTTTGGTTTTAATTAATTTCTCATGAAGACAAAAAAATATAGAAGAAGGAACGGGAGGGAAGTACGTAAGTACATTATTACACATTAGATACGTTCGTTTGTTTGTAAAGGGGAGGTTCCGGATGTGGTTTTTACTACCAAATAGATCTAACAATCTAAAATAATGGGTCCACCAACTTAAATGAAAATCAATGGTCGGACTTCTGTTATTTATTAGAATGCCACTTGGCGACTCGAGAGCGTTTGTAGGATGCCACTTGGTGACTCGAGAGCGTTTATAGGAAGTTTAATGGACTTTTAGTATATAATAGAAGATAGATAACTAGGAAGGTGGCCCGCGTCTATGCGCGGGCATTTATATTATTGAAGGATAACATTATAGTTTGTTCACAAATTATTTTATAGATAGAAAACTAAAGATCGGACAATGTCCTTTTAAAATATCCAGGGGTTTTATTTTTTAACATATCTCATAAACCATTCATCAACTTTGAATAGAAGATGGACAATCTCATATAATTTTTGCATCGAGTAAATATTAAACTACCGCTAGCTAATTATCATGCATACCATTTGTACATATATACCGTGTAAATATGGATACAAGCGAAACTTACGAGATCAAGGAACTCAAAGTTCTTGTGATTGAATTGCCTCGTGAAGGCGCATGACAAACAAATTATATGTAGATTAACAATTAGATTTCCCCCTCTAGATAATATCAACAATATTGTCTTCATAGTTTTAAAGAACTTTAAACGGTTTTGACGCGCACAAACTCCTACACAATTGCCTGGCTTGGTAGTGCAAAATATCAACATTGTTTGAAGATAATTTCTTTCTACTTCGCATGTTCGATTGTTTTCTTGAAACAATATTTGTTTGTAATAAGGCCATAATTATATAAATTTAATTAGTATGTGTAGTTTTCTTAAGTGTTTTGTAGTAAAGTTTATTTCTATCATATAGTACAGTTATTTCAAGAATATATAATTTTGTCATGTAAATTATAATCAATAAGTTCAATATGATTTATATCAGCAAAATTAATGAAACTTTGTAAAACCAACCATGACTAAATAAAAAATGGTTTGCCTAATTTATTTTTTTAAGAAAGATCAAATAAGCACATATTCTCATTCTTACCGATGTTTTTGTTATTATTCATAGTAAAAAAAAGGTAAATCTAATTAGAGAGGCCTCTCCAATTAGTCTTATCTAGAGACACCCACGTGCTAGTACTTTAGGAGTTTTGGTTGCTATTAGTATATCCAATAGTGCATAATTTATTTTTTTAAGAAAGATCAAATAAGCACATATTCTCATTCTTACCGATGTTTTTGTTATTATTCATAGTAAAAAAAAGGTAAATCTAATTAGAGAGGCCTCTCCAATTAGTCTTATCTAGAGACACCCACGTGCTAGTACTTTAGGAGTTTTGGTTGCTGTTAGTATATCCAATAGTGCATATCTTGTTTTCTTCTTATAGAATTTTCTCTTAAACTAGTTATCCAATGTACAATCTGATTACACCATTACGTTCGTTGCAATTAAATCTTTACAACAAGATCTTACACGATTATATTACGATAAAAAATATTTATATTTATAAATTACTTTTATTATATACGTAAGTTACTTTTATCATATATATAAGTTACTTTTTAGATTTGACTAAATTACTTCTATATATTCATAATGCTCTAAGTTGATTATTTTTATTATTTTTTTAGTTAATTCCATATTTTGTGGACTTTATAAATTTCTCTACACTTTACTTGCAAATTTACTCTACATAGTTTCTTATTTCAGCTCACTCACAATATAATTATTTCTACTAAAGAGAGTTACTCCCCCCGTTTTATAATGTAAGTCATTTTAGCATTGCCCACATTCATATATATGTTAATGGATCTAGATATAGTTCTAAATTAAAGTTACTTTCTTTTTTTTATAAGTTTCTTCTATAATATATGTAAATTACTTTTAAGCTTTACTGAATTTACTTTTATATGTCTAAGAAGTAACTTAGTGAAATCTAGAAGTAATTTAGACATATCGTAAAAGTAATTTGTGATTTTTCATCAAAATATAATCATGTGAGAACTTGTTGCAAAGATTTAATTGTTACGAACACAATGGTGTAATCGGATTATAAATCGGCTGAGTAATTTAAGAGAAACTTCTCTAAGAAAAAGAAAATATAGATATTGAGTGTACTACTAGCTATTTTTTGGAAAGAAAGGTGTCTCTCTTTAGCACTATCCAGCTAGCACTCAGGGTGTAGTTGTGTCCATTTTCCATGCTATGACACACAACATGGTCTTTTGATGGATCATTGGACAAATAATCTAGAAAACTTGAAAATGGCCGTATAGTCGGCTACCATGGGGAAATGAAAGAATTTACTCATTTTAATTCATAGCTTCGGCAATATAGCTTAGATCACAAGATTAACTTGATTCACAGCTTGGTCCGTATAGCTTGAGAGAACTTGTTGCACATACATAGACGTCAGAAAAAAAAAAGGGCCTCCCGTCTGGCCACTCCCCCCCGCCGCTGCAGCATACGGCTGTCGAGGCCCTCGTCCTGGACATCACCGCCCTGGTTGGCGGCAGCAGCGGCGGCGACGGCGAGGTGCTCGTCCGCGACGCCCTGTTCCCAGTGGCCGCGCGGTTCTGCTTCGGCGACGGCATCGGCGAGCGCGATGTCGTGGTCGAGGGATTCGGTGGCTCGATGTTGGCGAACCTCGTGCACTGGGGGCGGCTGCGCCGCTTCGTCGCATCCGGCCGCCGGCAGGCCGAGGTTTTCCTCCCTCTCATCTTCCGACGGCGGCGAACACAAGTTCCGTCCTTACGTCGACTCGCTCCTCGACCTGCGCGTCCCTATGGGAGACAACGCCGCCGCCGGCGAGGGCAAGGAAGAGCACCGCCTCTCCCATCGCGCGCTCACCGACGACGAGATGGTGGGCCTCGTGTCGGAGTTCCTCGGCAGCGGCACGGAGTCCGTCGTGTCGTGCGTCGAGTGGACCCTCGCGCACCTCGTCATCCAGCCGGAAATCCAGGACAAGCTGCGCCGCGAGGTCGTCGCCGCCGACTGCCACGGTGGCGAACGCAGCACCATGCGAGCGTACCTCCGCGCCGTGATACTCGAGAGCCTCCGCATGCACCCGCCGGTGCCGCTGACCATGCGCGACGTCTGCTCGCAGCAGGCGGTCGAACACCTTTCCCTGCCGGGCGGCGGCGTGCGGGTGCACTTCATCCTCGGGGACATCGGGCGGGACGGCAAGGCGTGGACGGATCCGGACGAGTTCCGGCCGGACAGGTTCATGGCCGGTGGCGAGGCGGAGGAGGTGAGTCCGCTGCCGAGGCCGAAGGAGGTGAGGATGATGCCGTTCAGCGCAGGGCGGAGGTATTGCCCCAGCATGGGGCTCGGGGTGGTGCACGCCTGCCTCTTGGTGGCGGCGCTCGTGCACGAGTTCGAGTGGGCGGCGGCGGCGACCGACGGTATGGAGCTGACGGAGGGAGAGAGATGAGGAGAGATCGAGAGGAGAAGAAATCGGAGAGAGAAGAAAAAGAAGAGGGGGACACTGTCAAGTGGGCCCCACATAACCTTATTATCTCTTGTGCAGGGGTATTTACGTCCGACCACGTCAAAAAACGGCCTCCCGTCCGCCATGTCAGCACGGTAGACGGCGCGGTGTCCATCGGCAAATATCCACGATTATGGGATGTCTTCCCCCAAAACTTCACTTTCGCGGTGTCCCTAAGCTTAAACTACACAATTGCGATGTCCTGTAGTAAAATTTGCCTAAAAAAAACTCTCTGTACAACTGATACATCATGCCATCACTCGATCATATATAGATGTAAACTATTTATGATTATTTTTTATCCACTCATTGTTCTGTGGTATCCTCTACTTACCCATCATCTTGTGATAATTTTATATACCATATTTTATCTAAATTTATCTACTTATTTATTTTACATAAGAGGCAACACCACACTACTCCTTCCTTGTGCATCAGACACCGGGTCCAAGATATTTTTCTTCCCAAAATATGTTCTTAATTAACACATGTAAATAGATTATACGTATGCGACCCAGGGTAATTTTTTTGTTCTTGATTCACCCTCTTTATATAGATGTAGAGTAAAATTAATTATATTCAACTCGTGGTACTTGAATCTTCTTCTCTCTACACCACATCTTCGATTTGTTTTCAAGTTATTAAAAAAAATCATTATCCATTGATGATTTGATACGTCTACATCTCGGTAAAGCAGTAGTGCTACAACGGTCATGATCACCTTAGCTACCTTAGGTACAACACTTCATCATGTGTGCGGAAGACAAAGACGCGTACGTGCATTGGGCAAAGCTGTAGAGACGCCAGAGAGAGGTTTTCCGAGGCTTTTTTTTTTAACAAAAGATGGATCAATCTAATGGTCTATTATTATGGTCTAAATAATAGGGCACCGATTTAAGTGAACATTGATGGACAAATATTTTTTAAAAAGAATAATCTAAAATAATGGTTACATAATATAATGGTGTAAACTTTATTTTCAAATATTGTAGAGCTATTTTATTTGTCTACTTGTAGTGATTTATATGCTGGTATATTCTATATTTGTAAAGTAACTTTTATTCAAAATTTATTATTACTAATAATAATAATAGTTCTTGCCTCAACTATATATAACAAAAAAAAAAGAAGAAAGGTAATGTACATGGAAAAAAGGAAAGGTTATGTACATACACTCCTTGAACCGATCGAACGCAGGCAGTACGTACCTACATATGGAACGGAACATAAGGAGTGGTTAGTATTCGGTTTGTTTTGAGATAAATTTAATCTAACGGCTTATAATATTGGACCCACCAATTTAAGTGTAAATCGAGGGACAGATGTTAGATTTTCTAGAATTTTCTCTAATTTATTAGAGCGCTATGTGGTGGTTTTAGAGCGTTTTGAGGAAGTTTAATAGACTTTTGCACCGTACGTAGGATAAATTTGAGAAACTTATAAAGGCGGTATACCAGCGAATTAATATCTGCAATGTTTTAAAATTATGTTTTTTCCCATGAATTTTCTTCGTTAGAATTGCATGACGAATTTAATTGTTATTCTATTGGAGATTAGGATTGGTATCTTACGGTATAAAAAATGGTACCTAAGACATATGACTTGAGGTTCCACAGGGAAAGAGAGAAAACTTAAATTATAAAAGACATTACATATACAACCATATATAATTAATGGCTCTACCCATTTTTTATAAAAAAGATAATTAATTTATTATTTGATGGCAAACATCGATTGGTCATAGCTATGGATAATTCTTCATAGGAAATTATGAGTTCCATAGGAAAAGAGAGAAAACTTAAGTTATAAAAGACATTACATACACAATAATATATAATTAATGGCTCTACTGATTTAGATTGAAAAATTGATAATTAATTTATTAAACAAAATATATGACCCTCAATTTTAGACCATTATTTCTAACCATTGGATATCTAGATGATCTAACATATTGTGCAGAGTCAAACTAACCAAATTATTCGTCTTCCCTCACCACGGACGGTGGGCATGTTAATTCGTGCCTCCGGCAAAATGCTCGCATCATCATACGTAGAAGAAAAAAAAAGTGCCCTGCATGTATATGCATAATACATGTAACTATCTCATGCCCCCCTTTTCATCCGAGAAAAAATATTCTATACCCATGCATGCACACCGGGATGCACCGGCCAACCCTCCAATTTGTTCACTCCATGGACAGTATGATTCTTTGTTCTAGTGATTAGATAATTTAATAAGGACAATAAGTATCTGAAATCATTTTTTATTAGTAAAATATCCATAAGGACAGCTCTGTAGACCCCATCTCTCCTTCTTCTTTTCTTGGTGTATTAGTTGGATTTGAGCAACGTGATATAGGTATTTTGGGCTATAAGTTAATGTCCAACTTCCAAGGGATTAAGGTTTCCCAACCTTCAGTGCCGAACACACCGTAAGATCGTACATTTATCCTTAAAAAAAGATCGTATCTTTTATCAAGGCATTGGGATTAAGTAAATAGCATCTACATAAACGTTGAGAGATATAATTAAGTTGGTTATGAGTCAATAGGTCCATTGATGCTATAATTAAAGTTAAGGTTAATGGTTTATAGGTTATTTTGATTTTATTAAAAAAATAAGGTGGATATTTTGATTTTTAATGAGAACTTTTAGGATTTTTTTTGGTATGGATGTGGGTCCAAAATATAATAATTTTATTAGCAATTAAATATAGTTGGTATAGATATTAAACTATTGATTTAATTAAAAAAATACAATGGTTCAAACAGATCATAAATTGAATATATAATTTAAAATTTACAGCTATTGAAGATTCTTTATTTATTTATAAAACATACCAAGATCAATATGTATGAGATATATTATCTATACCTATATTTGCAAGTGTATGCAATCTTTGAAAGTATGATAAAATTAACTTACTAATATAGAAGATATTATATACCCTTAAGCCTTAACTTAATTACCATCGAAAAAAGGGAGGCGAGCAAGGAAAAAATCACACAGACTCTTATCATGCGTATGGATGGAAGCATGTATATGTGTTGGGCGGACTCGTACCGCCAGATTGATCTTAAGTTTTTTTTACTAAAGACAAATCTAATGGCATCTGATGGTAAAAAAATATTAGGTCCACCAGATTAAATAAAACCAATGGTTAGATGTTCTCCTTTTTCCATAGATTTTCTAGGAATTAATTAGAGCGTCCTGTGTCATCTTAGTGTGTCGTCTTAGTAGCGTTTCTAGGAATCTCACGTGGCAGTTTAGGAGTGTTTTTAGGATGTTTAATGAGATTTTAGTATATAATAGAATAGATATATCTATGTAGGTGTGTGAAATTTACTCTATAATATATATTGTCATTTTTAATGTTTTGTTCTTATTTGGATGTCATGCGAAAATGATATATGTTCAAAGTTAGGAAAATGCGTTTCTTATATATAGATTTGATGCGCACAACGGTTTAAACCATCTATACACTTAAATCTGATGGATTTTAATGTTTGTTCATAATTGGTTTTCATGCAAAGCACAATGGTCTATGGTAAAATTTAGGGAAGTGTTTCTTTTATATATAGATTAATGGGTTCACCGGTTTAAATAATCGTTAAAATATTTTTTTAGGGACAATGGTTAAAATAGTTGGTTCACCGATCGATTTAAGTGAAAAGCAAAGGTTAGATGTTTTATTATAATATTTTTCCATGTTAAAATTTTCATCTAGAAATAGGAAGAGAAGGATTGGAAGAGGGGAGAAAGCATGGCATTGTATTACGTACATACATACGTACTGAGGAGAGAAGGGGTGGGTTGTGGGATATTTTTTTATAAAGATAAATATAATAGTTGAAAATAGTGAGTCTAGCAATTTATTAAACAAATAGCGGATCCACCGATTTATTAGAACGCCACGTAGCGGTTTAGAAACGTTTTGTAGGATGCCACATGGTAATTTAGGAGCGTTCGTAGGAAGTTTAATGAACTTTTAGTATATAATAGAAGATTTTTCTTTCTAACTAATAAAGCGTAAAAAATATGAGAAGGAAGAGTTAATCTAGGAAGAGGGTGGTGTAATAATAATAATAATAATAATAATAATAATACATGAGGTATATTATTATTATTTTCATATATAGTAGGTAGTTGTATATGAGATATAAGTACGTACGCTGGGTGGGGTTAGGTTTGGGTGGTTAACTTTTTATTTAAGAAAAATCTAATGTTGTAAATAATGGGTCCATCAAATATAATGAAAATCAACGGTTATTTGTTAGAGTGGCATGTGGTGGCTTAGGAACACTTCTATGATGCCACGTGGCGATTTAGGATTGTTTGTAGAAAGTTTCATGGACTTTTGGTTAATACAGATCTAATAACGACGTAAAATAATGTGTCCATCGATTTTAGTGAAAACCAATGGTTGGACGTTTCTCTAATTTAAGAGTGGCACACAACGGTTAGAAATATTTATATGATATTTAATGGATTTTAACGCGTTTGATGTCTATTTGGGGCTATTCTTTTCTATAAAGATAGGTTCAATTTTAATTAGGATTGGAAAAAGAAAAGAAAGGAACAAACGAAAAAAAAAAGTACTAAACAGATGGAGCAGTACGTGCGTACTGCACGGAGGTGGTGGGGCCGGTGGGAGGTTTTTGGTTTTTAAAATAGATCTAACGATGTAAAATAATGGGTCCACCGATTTAAATGAAAATCGATGGTCAGATTTTTCTATTATATTAGAGTGCCACGTGGCAATATGAGAGCGTTTTGAGAGAGCCATGTGACAGCTTGAGAGCGTTTATAGGGAGTCTAATGGACTTTTAGTATATAATAGATAGATAGATAGATAGATAGATAGATAGAAGATAGATAGATAGAAGATTGATAACATATGCACACGATTGATTAGATGAATTGTGTAAGAAACAATAATAGATGTCGCCGTCAAGTCAAATTGACTACAATTTTTGCTTGACTTGGCCGCATTAGCTAGTCGTTAGTAGCTGTCTTATATCCATTTCGATGATGATACTAGTTTTTTTTTTTTTTTTTGTTTTTTGAGAAAGCTGATGATAGTATCGATCCTTGTATCTTCTTTTCGGCGTTATTTTGGTATCCTATGGTCAGTTAGAATACAAGGGTCCACGTATGAACGTACATGATTGAAAAGTCGGGGTAATGAGCTAATACACAACAATTTTTCCTATTTGATCGCACAGGTTTGCAGAAGGCGTTTACTTTGAAATCCACTAGGAAGATGATAATATTAATTAGTTGCTTCTTGCTCGTGGAACTATTTTGATGTCCTATGGTATATTGGTATTTTAGAATACACGCTTCTATCAGCCAACTGCTTTACTGTCACTACTATTTAACAATTTACCATCGCTTTTTTCTCTAATCGCTCATATATGTCACTGGTTTTCTTCCGATCCGAAGTTGCCAAGTGTTGCTACGAACTTCCAGTCAAGCCGTTAAGTCGACAATATTTGACCGTCTGTAACACTAAATTAAACTAGGAAAGTAGCCCGGGCATATGCGCAGGCACCTTATTTAATATTGCTTGTATTTTAATTACGATGGTTTATTTGTAGGTGATGTTTTTTCAAATATTCTTTGACTCCTTTTTTAATATGTATTTGTTTGGTCATTGGCTACAATTTTGTGCTAATTACCCTTACAACATATAAAATTTTAAACTAAAAAGTTCTACTCCATCCGTCCCAAAATATAAGTATTTTTAGCTATGAATATAGCTAACCGTGTGTCCAGATTCATAGCTAAAAGTTGTTATATTTTGGGACGGATGTAGTATGTTACAATAAAGAAGTTGATTCCTATCTATTTTCTACCATATGTTTGTTTTTAAAAAAATATTTAGCATATTTGTTTTTGAGTTTTCAAACTTCAAATAAAACTTTTTCTTGTATACCATAGATGTCTTTACGTATTTTAGGACAGTAATAAATTTTGAGGAGTTTCATCTAATATATCAGACATAGCAATCTATTTATTTCTAATTAGAGTGAGGCGATTATTCGTGTATAGAGAGATATGACGGGTTAAACAGTGAGTGGAGGTATATTCACATGTAATCAGTCGACATAAAGCATATTTATATTTTTTAAGGCAAAGCACATATGCAGAAAAACGACATCTTTCCGTTGATGGACTATTCTCATGGGATCAAAGTCCAGCTTAGCATTTCCCACCATCCAGCACATCAATAGATCATTTCGCTAGTAGCCATATCGAACAATATTCAGAGTC
>CM020180.1:28108702-28126745 GCA_009805545.1 Oryza longistaminata | reverse complement strand
TTGATCTAACGGTTAAAAATAATAGATCGACCGATTTAAATAAAAATATATAGATAGATGATTTTCTTTTTTCTTAAAATTTGTATGATTTTTTCTAATTTATTAGTAGGACAAGTGGTGGCCTAGAAGCGTTAGTAGCGTTAGTAGGAGTGCAAGGAAGGAAGGAAAATTCCAAATCTATTTGTAAATCTTAATCTCACCCGAGTTAAAGTTTATACCATATATACTTGAGAAAACACACGACTAAATATATTGTTTGCATGTAGATTTCAATTAGCTATTTATATTTGTTAAGTAATATTTGAAACCATTAATATAATGTGAAATATCTTTAAAAAAATGTTATGGAATTATTTATTTCATGTCAACGTCATCAGTTGTAATGTATTTTGCACTAAAACATAACCAACGTAAGTCATCTATCTATTATATACTAAAAGTCCATTAAACTTCCTCAAAACGCTCTCAAGCCGACACGTGGCGCTCTAATAAATTAGAGAAAATCCTAGAAAATCTGAGAAAAAAGCAAAACATCCATCCGTTGATCTTCACTTAAATCGGTGGGTCCAATATTATAAGCCGTTAGATTAGATATTGATCTTAAAACAACCTGAACAGCGGCTACTCCTTCCGTTCCCTTCGGTTCTGTTACATAGGTACCTACGTACGTAACCAACAATGGTTACTCCTTCCCGTGTACGTACGTAATTAACCTTTCCTTCTTTTTATTTTCCATGTACATAGTGGAGACAAAAATAATAATAATAATTTTTATTATTGATAATAAATCAATCTATCTATCTTCTACTACTCCCTCCGTTTCGTTTTATTTGACACCGTTGACTTTTTAGCACATGTTTGACCGTTCGTCTTATTCAAAAACTTTTGTGAAATATGTAAAACTATACGTATGCATAAAAGTATATTTAACAATGAATCAAATGATAGCAAAAGAATTAATAATTATTTAAATTTTTTGAATAAGACGAGCGGTCAAACATGTGCTAAAAAGTCAACTGTGTCAAATAAAACGAAACGGAGGGAGTATATAGTAAAATTCCATTAGTCTCTCCTGTACACATACTGTTCGTTTGAAAAAAAACAAACGACGTTTACTGGAAAAACTTGCGATGGGAAAAAAATACCTTTACCTATACTGTTCATTTGAAAAAAGCACGTAAGTACGGTAAAAATGCTATTTAACCTTAAAGAAAAATATATGTGTTAGAACCATCGTGGAAAAATAGACTATCTTTTTAAATAGGATTTTCTACACTATAAAAATATAATTTAATGCTCATAAATATGGTCATGTGGCACTTCTACAATCACTCTTAGACTGCCACGTGGCACTACGTAATCTCGTCATCAATTTTTATTTAAATTGGTGGACCTGTTATGAATAATAGGGGATGAAAACAAACTAGACGCTAAAATATAGATATTTATCAAAATATAAACAATAATATGATACTCTGAAGATTATCACGGTCGTATGTATGTTTAACGATACATTTTTAATGACCAACCTCACTCATTTTAAAAGAGAATATTGTATCTATACCATATAAAATTTAAGCAGTACTGATTAACACTACAAATAAATTGTGTCAACGCAAAACATAAAAAATAATATTTTTAAGGAAAGAATTAGTTTCATCACATCCATCTTCTCTTTCTTTCCTAAAGGGCAACAAGTA
Organism: Oryza longistaminata; assembly: GCA_009805545.1. Classification (NCBI taxonomy): domain Eukaryota; kingdom Viridiplantae; phylum Streptophyta; class Magnoliopsida; order Poales; family Poaceae; genus Oryza; species Oryza longistaminata. Next base: position 28,125,045 of record CM020180.1, on the reverse strand, counting down.
GTAAACATAATTATAGGAGGGACATACATATGATTAAGTTGAGGCAGACCCATTGAAGGCCACCGTTGATAATAGCACTCAACTTCCTACTTACTAATGATCTTTGAGGGTGCTGATAGTGAAATACGACTTAAAATTATGCTCCATGCTAGCTTTGATAGGCACGAGTACGTCACTATAAAACCCACGTTTGAAGGCAAAAGAGAAATAAATCCTTGGTAGCTCCACCTGTTAGAGGGATATTGATGTCTAATTTTTATCAGTGTTATCTCATTAACCAATAGAAGCAGTGTTTTTAGAATATTTATTTATATATTTAGAAATAAGAGTTGAGATAAATATTTAGGTATGCATATAGTGGAGATTAATGTTTTATGTATTAATAATGTATTAGGCTTATTTTGGTGATACAGATGTAATTCCATTTATTAAAAAGGCATCTAGCAACAATGATAGTTAGTAATGGTGACAATAGGTGAGTTTACGTGTATTATGAACGAAAATGATTTTTGTTTGAATATAAGAAACATTCTTATCGTTTATTAAAGTCTACGGTCTATTTCACGACATATATTTTTTTAATTGTAAGGCAAAATCTATAATTTCTTATATGCATATAGTGAGATATGACTTAATTTTATTAACAATAAATAAGGTGCCCGCGCATATGCGCGGGCTTCCTTTCTAGTTAATGTAAAATCACAATAAAATAAATTATAATTACGTATTTTTGTTTAGTCTTTAAAATCAAATATATATGCAAAAATCAACAGCATAAAATGAAGGTAATATACACATATTATAGGGTATCTCAAGTGAAAAAAATAAAGGGGGTAAATGGAAAGAAAAATTGGTGAGGGTAGGTACGTACGTGTGTGGGGAGGGACACGTACGTACGAGAGAGAGAGAACTAGATTTTTTAGTCAATCTAATCTAATATGACGGTTTGAAATAATGGATCCACCTATTTAAATGAAAATCGAGGGCTAGATTTTCTTAATCCATTATAACGCCACATGGCGGTTTAGGAGCGTTTGTAGGAGTGCCAAGTGGCGGTACGAGAGTGTTTGTAGGGAGTTTAATGGACTTTTAGTATATAATAGATAGATAGATAGATAGATAGATAGATACCCTTTTAACAAAACGGCCAAAAGAGTATTTTATTTCTATTCCTTTATCAATTGTCACTAATACATGAATGATTTTTGCAAACGGCTCGGCGGCCTGCCTCAACGCAAATATCTGTAAAAATCGGCATCTTCACAGTCGGGCAGCGCACCCGTGCATGAAAAGTGACTTTCACAAGCGGTCAGTTAAGCAGTCCACCTGGAAAATTAATTCCAAAAATTTAAACCCTAGCTAGCTGCGATCCACCGCAGCAGTAGTTGTTGTCGTCGCCGCAATCCATTGCTGCCGCCGTTATCGCCACCATATTCCACCATCATTGTCGTCGCCGCTGAGGCCTCGCAGCTTCACACTTGAGGTTGTGATGCTGGAAGGGGAGAGACCGCCGGATCCGCCCCTTGCCCCATAACTGCTGCCCTTGAGGGAGAAGGAGAGGCCTCTGGCGTTGGACCCACTGCCCTTGAGGCTGCCACTCATCGTTGTCGTGCCCTGCTGTCGTTGTCGTCATTGCCGTTGCCCTCCACAGACTTTGCCACCAGATTTGGCCGATGCGGGGGTACCAACGCCGGATATATCCGTCGAGGCACCTCCACTGCCGCCGCACTGGATCTGCAAGGGAGGAGGAGAGGTGAGGGATGCGGACCTATCACACCCCTCACGCACCACCTAATAGCGACAACAGAGAGGAAGCATTGTAGGAAATCGTCTCCCTCAGAACCGAGATCCTGATTCCAGTCCTAGGACACAAAATCTGGTACCCACGGTCAACTTGAGATGCATCATTGCAGCTAAACTTAATTTAGATAAATTATACCTTTAGGAAGTTACACCTTCAGAGCAACACCTGGAGTGTAACCGCAAAACAGAGAAGTAGCAGCGAAACTTAGCGCAGCTAGACCAAATCCACAAGCAACGGCTAGGGATTTGGAAGGAAACCCTAATCTTGAACTTCACTATGCTCATTTTGAGAAAAAGTGGGAAAACAATGGATGAGTAATATGTACTCAGCAAGTCAAGGAAATATGGGTATGATGGCTTCAAAGGAGGTTTAGGTTTATTTCGCAAGCTTTTGAAAACATTTTTTTTCAAAACACGAAGTGTTGGGTTTATTAACATAGAGCCTCACTCCGGTGCTTTCTACTTGTAGTAGAAAAAAATATGAACCATTGATCTTATTTGATCAAAGGGTTCAGATCTATTTCTACTACTATCTCACTTAATGGTAGTAGAATTGTGGAGGGGTACTTTTGTCCAGATAAAATTATTTACGGAGGGGTATAATCGTCAGTTCCACTCTATAACGATAGCTACCCTATTTTCTTTCGTTCTAGAGCTAACGCCTACATCTGGATTCTGGAGCCCATGCCGAGAGAACCTCCCTTGCGACTCCTCCCTTCCGCCGCCTCAGCCGACCTCGCCTGCTCCGCCACCCTCGCCCTCGTCCGCCGCCTCCCGACGCACTCGCCTCCGCCGCCTCCAACGTTTATCTAGCTCTCTGAGAGAAATGCACCAGCACATTTGTCCGCAGCTGCTCCACTGCTCGATGTCGTCAAAAATCTTGTCGACAATCTACTGAATTGAGCATTTTGCTTTGCATCTTTTCTGACACATACGAAGCTGGTTGCATATACCATTGAACAGACCAAGGGAGAGCTTGCTGAAGAAGCATGATAGCAGCAAAACCTGACAAATTATTCTTTGATCAACCCTAATTAACTTTCTGTCCAGAGTTTATGGTTGATACCATATCACTGTCAATGCATTTTGCGACCATCGAACAAGTCTACAGTAAAACGGTTTTGCTATATAAGAGTACATAAGAGTGGGATTTCAATTAAATATATAAGAATGGCAGCTTAGCAGCTTGGGATTTCACTTAAATATATAAGAGTGGCAGCTTGGGGGCAAAATATTTACTTCATGCAAGCGATCCAACAGTTCAACTAGCACTGCAAGTTAAAAGCATGATTCTTCAGATAAGCCCATTCATCTCTGAAACGGAATGCCACAGATGCAGAAGAATTCAACACATTGTGACATACTAGGGTATTAAATCCACATCCATATCTGAAACGAATTGTTTCATATCCAGAAGAATTCAGATACATGCAGGGAGTAGGGTCAATTAACCAAACAGACAGAGACAAACAGAAGGATCAGTTACTGTTGAAAACTAAACCAAACAATTGATGATCAGTTGGTCTTCAGTACTAACATGGATTAGTCCATATATCTATGAAACGAACTGCAGCATTTCAGATAAATTTCCAACTAACGTTTTCCCTTCTCTGTTCAGTTCACACCAGAATTCAGGCAAAACGCAACCCATACAAATTCATGAACAGGAAAACATCCCACAGCAGAAGCTCCTGCGCGCACGCCGGTGGGGAAGCGGGTAGACGCCAGCGGAGAAGGGGAACGGAAGGAGAGGGGGCGCCGGAGAGTTCCGCCATTGGCGGAAGGGAACGGGATGCACAAGCGCCGCTGGCAGAAGGAGTCGCGGCGCCGGCGGAAGGAGTCGCGCTCTCCACCTCCGCTCGATTGCGATAGATGAGGATTCCGAGCGACGCTAACCACGAGACCCACACCGAGAAATAAATTAAGTGTCAAATCTACCCCAAATCTGTCTTAGTACTTTACCAATTTACCCTAAAAAATAAACGGTTCAGATTAGTTCTACTGGTAGTATAATACTACGAGTAGAAAGCACCGGAGTATCTCTCTTAACATATGGTCGGACATAAGCTTTTGCCTCGATCCGGACCCCGAATTGCTTTGCAACAACTCAAGCGTACAAAACAAATTTTGTTTCTCAATCTTTCTCTTTTAGTTTCTCTTGACTTTCATACAACAGGCATCAACTAATCTCATGATCTCATCTCTTTGGCTCCTAGAGCCATCCATAATTTCCACCAGGCATGGCTACCACCTGGGAAGCCTTAACTCTATGATGCCATTAGCATCCCAGTCCGTCAGAGGACCCTTTTATACCACATAATGGTCTTCAATTCCATCGGCCTTCCAAGCCAATTCTGGTAACGATTCTCATTCCCACAAACAACTTTCGCAAAACACAAGCAAACAAATCTACACCGAGGAATTGCCTCACATTCACCCATGACTATGGGCACGCTGTTCGAATAGGCTGCTAACCTCTGTAGAGGGTGCATGCTCTACCCACAAGACGCGAACTTACTCTAGTCACCGCACATGTATTGATCAGATATGGCTAGTGAAATGTGGTTCACGATAAGGTCATTTGAAGTATTAGGAGGATAGCCAGTCATCAACTGAACAGGTCCCAGACCAAGAAGTGGGTAAGTCGCAGACTTCCCGTACTCTGGGTCTACCTCTCGATGGCTTCCGATTAATTGTTCATTTGTTTTCCGTTGATTCTCCTTCTCTTTTTTAGCAATCTCTGAAATCGAATAGAATCCAAGTACAAGTGGAAATAGATTATTCTAAAACAAATATGCATTGCAAGTATAGCTAGTTTCCCTTTATTTTGATTATATTGGCGGTCGAAATTGGTCTATAAGGACCGTTAACAATGGTTCTGGCTATAGCTCTATGATGTACCCGAACGTGGAGGATTACTAGGATAGGATTCAGGGCTGTCACCACCTACCGTCTATCTCTGACAAATCCGTGGGATATACAACAAATAATGGTAATCTCTAACCTAGACACCACGCCTAAGTTATCAATTACTACTCTAATACTGCGCATGAACTTTCTTCTTTCTCCAGAGTCCTAGTAGTAGAGCACTTATTACGAATACTAAACAATGAACCCGCAAAGATGGAAATCTATCTTACTTAAGCTAAGTACTTAAATAACGTAAGAAAGGATGCCGAATGCTTACTTTATAGAAGAAGTTTCTTCGAACCCAGAGCAGAGTGTACCGACAGCTCTGGTACTCCTCTAGAATTCCTCCTAGAAAGCTACACCCGCTGAGGTAGAAGTCGGAGAGAGCGCCAAATTAACTTCCGGACACTCCTCCAGAGTTTCCCCTCACTCTCTACCTATTTTCTGATGCCCATAAAAGATACAATAGAGCCTCTTGTAATTCAGCTCAAAGAGTTGTGTGTGTTGAAGCGTGGATGGAGACCTCCTTTTATAGCCTTCATATGACGGTTATGGCGGTTGGAAATGTCCTAAACACCCTTCCACCATCGTTGAGAGTAAATCTGGGATGTACATGTGGAAGATGGCGATCAACGGTGCCAGGAAGGGTTCAGCTGAACTTTTGGGCCGCCTCTCAGCCTCCCCTTTGGCTGGGAGGCTGCTTAATGGGCCCCCAACATCTTGTACTATGGTTGGTCTCAATTCTAGGTGGTTTTGATTGATATATGGACCCTCCAATCCATGTAATCGCGTCCTGATTGTTTGGAGGTGTATTTTGTCACATGGCGGGTGGTTTTCATCCATAAAATACCTGCATACACATATTTCACCAACACTAGTGGAAATTATTAGTAATAATTCCTACGACTAAGTTGGATACCACATTTTATTTCATTATATGCAAGCATTGCCAGCCATATATTATGATTTAAGGACCGTTAACAGTTATCAACCGAATCGAAACATGGTTGATGACGGCTACTGATGTAAAGGGTCTGGGGTCAGCCGAGGATGCTGGCATGCGTCCCTAATGGACCCCGACATGATACACGGTCCAACGAGCCAAAAGACGATGACACAACACCTGGACAAATTTTGGGCGCCCGCTTGTTTCGACGATTCCCGTTGACTTAGAAGGATTTTTGACGTGAAACCAGGTCCATTGGAAAGGTGATCTCCTTAGCTTTTCAGACATATGTAGAATGTCCAGATGAGAGTTGCGCGAATGATTTTAGCACGGGTGTTGATGGTCGTTAGCAATCAGTTTCAACCGTCAATATTACCAAAATAGAGGGGAACTAGTTATGCTTGCAATGCATATATATGTTAGAATAATAATATTCCACTAGTATTTGGTTCACTAACCTTTTGCAGAGAATAACCATAAAGTGGAGGAGAATAGACATTAAATCAGACGATAAATCAATCGGACGATGTCGAGAACCAGACTTATGTATGAATGGGCCAAGAACTCAGAATTAACATGATGAATTGGGCCAAAATTTACAAGTCTATGAAGTGAAGCAATGGAGGAGGCCACTAGCCGAAACTTGGGCTGGTTGGGCCGGCCCCTGGTTCGGCCGAACCTCCCGCAGCGCCGATGGATGCAGGGTTTTGATGGACGGCTGAGATTGATCCCCAATGACGGTTGGAGGGTATTACCGACCATTCCAACCGTCACAACCGTCATTACCTGCCTATAAAAGGAGTTCACTCTATTCACTTCAACACACACCTCAAGAAAGAGCTCTCTCATATTTTCTCAAGTTTAGTTTAGTGCTATCTAGCTAGTGGAATAGGAATAGAGTAGAAATCGGAGTCCGGAAGCCTTCCGAAGAGTTCGGGTATGGCTCTAGTAGCTCTTCTATTCTCTTTTGTAAGCTTTGTACTTTATTTAGAATACTCTTCTTTATACATTTATGGTATTGAAATATTTTCCGAGTATATGAATGCCTACTATACATTATACATTATGTTCATGTTATACTAAATATACTGCTAGCTTATCTGGGAGATGCTTTGGTGCGGGTATAATGTTTGCTTATGCAATTACTTTATGTCATGACGATGATATTAGAGTAGTATCTGGTAGTTTAGGCGTGGTGTCTAGATTACGGGATATCATTATTTGGGGTTATATGCTGCGGATGAGAGGTGGGCCGCTGATGGTGACAACTCAGTACGGGTATTCCTTCTCGCGTGTATATAGTCCTAAGTTAATTTCCTTGGGAGGGTACTCCTCCGTATTTAGCCCCGGTTGTATGGTCATGATGGGCTGTCGTAAGGAACTCGGTAGTTAGGGGTGGCTTGTCGTAGTACCAGGAGGGCATCGGATACAGAGTATTAGCTAGTATATCAGATAACTAGAATGTATGTATACTATGTATACTAGAAGTATAGGAATAGATTCTCTTTCTCTTTTCTTTCCACTTAGCGTAGATATTTTAGTATGAGAATGAGTAGCTTACTGCTTGTGTGTCACTATACCCTTAGATTATCTTAACCCCTACTTAGACTATGATTATCACAAGTAACATATAAATTATTAGTCAAGTTCTCTCTACCATGATCTTCCCACGGGATTAAATAAATATGATACCCTTGGAATACTCTCGGGTGAAATGCTACAATGGTATATCCGTGCGCTTGCGGATGAACTCTATAACCATAATATACCAGGAGTATTTCTGCGCCATTGCTGAGAATTATATTTCTAGTAATGTCGTTAAGAAATACCAACAGCGGGCTGCTCCAGGATTTTAAGGTGGACTTGAACTTAATATGAATTGGGCCTCCAACTTGACTTGAATGCCCTTATTTGCCTTGTCCATCAGCTGGCCCCTCTCCAAGTACTTACTTGTCCTCCCTGTAAAGGAGTGATGTCCACATTATCCTCCTCCGCTTGAAGTGAAGTCATTGTTGACTCACACTCATCGTCTTGTCCCAAATATGTCATCAAATCTGCATATGTTGATGCGAAAAACACACACTGGCCTGGAAGATCTGCATAACTTCAGTGTAGCTCCAAAATCTCGCTTTTAGGTTCGTGAGCGTGCCAGTTGATTTGATCCTACAATCAATAAGAAAGAAAGACAAGAAACCGCGGTTAAATCCATAAACGATAGCCGATCGGCTAGTTGCCAATGACATATCATTTATCTTTGAGCCGATGTCATATTGGGATCGATCGACAGTCATGAAATAAATAAGGCAAGACTAAATCTACTCGATCGGCTGTAGATATTAACGACATATAATCAATCCTCCGATGTATATTTAAACTAAGTGATTGGGATGGATCGGTCGCCATGCCGAGATAGTATAAATCACTTAAGTCAAAGTATACGTTAAAGTAACGATTATATATATGTTTATAGCATAGCCGATCAGATAGATCTAGCATGTATCGGCTAATACTCCGATACCACTCTATACTAAGATATTAAAACAGGTAAAATATATCAAACAAGAAGCCTAATATACTTTAATGCAATAAGATCTTAATATAAATGGCAGATTTAGCATATCAATCAAGCATATAAGATGTAAAGTAGCTAAATCAAGTAAGATCGGCTGAAACTCCGATGCTATCTCTATCAATGATCATAAAACAAGCCAGATATTACATTTATAGATATTACTTAATAGATCGAACTCAACCGATGCAGCATTAAGCATAAAGATAAGTATAAGATCTAGGCAAGACGATGAAAACCTCTAAGAGATGGTAGATACACGATATAATCTAACTTAATAGCAAAACATAACCCTATCGGTCACTTCCTAACAATGATAGCCAGCCGATGACAAGTTAAATAACGCAACTAACAAAGATTGCAAGGTGCATATGATAACTTGACGAATTACATAAACAGGATTAGAGTGTCATAAAGATGGAAGCACTAATCCCGAGAATGCAAGCCGTCATGACAAGTTTACCTCTAGTTGAAGATCGAATCGATGCAGCTCAACATGAAAGCAAGAACTCGTCGAAATAGAACGAAAGTAAAAAGGGTGACGATGCGCCGAGATTGTATTGAACTGTTGTTGTTTGATTACATGGGTTCGAGTCATATTTATACCCGAGATACAAAATATGTCCTTTCCGGACACGACTCTTATCTCTAACAAACTCCAAGATACCATAAGTCTTTGCGACAGACTTTTGCCCAAACATATCTCTAAAGAAATTACAAAATATCATAATTAATAGATACAATTGCCTATCTGAGAGCTTTATCTCCATCGTGGCAATCCTTGTGAAGCACGTTGATCGATTCTAGAAATAGCCTTGAAGCCATCGCTGTCGGAATCGGCTGTATTGACTCTATCGGCTGTATCGGCTGTCCTCTGTCCGATCCATCTCAGCCGATGCAGACTCCAACCGATGCCTTCGCAGCCGATGCATACTCTGTTCTTCGAATCCATTTATTTGCTAAATCCACTTCGATTCCAATGCCGAATCTGGTTCATATCTTACCAAATTTGGTCGTTAACACATTCCCCCCAAGTCCGCTATATTTGTAATGTGGCGGATTTGCTCAATTTCCTTCTCCGAGCCAATCTAGGGTTTCCAAAACCGATTCCGTTTTGGCCGTTACCGCGCTCCCTTTTAAATAGTAACCACCGCTCTTCTCGTTTCACGGCGTCACTTCCCTTTTAACCGCTCTAGCCAACACTTTCCCCAATCCTCCACCTCGAGCTCTCCGGCGATGATCTCGATCTTTCCGCCGATCCAGAAGCGATTCCCGCAGCACCAACTTCCGCCAACGACGATGTCGTCTTCCGCCAGCCCTCCGAGCACATCATCCGCCGAATACGTTGAGGTAAGTACCCATCGGCTAATTAAACTCCCTTCTTACTGCACCAGATTGGTTATTTTCTCCTTCTCAATCTTCGACTTAAAATAGCTGGCCTGCCTGGTACAAGAGGATGTCAGTTAGCAAATCAACTCATTGCGAAGAAATCGGCATATCCCAGGCCTTGGCCTTAACTGCAGCAAATATAGCGAGGGATGAACCTTTGATGGCAGCTGCCACTTATTTCTGGTCCACAGCCATGAATACCTTCCTTTTCTCTCAAGGACCGATGACCCCAACTCTATTAGATGTCATCATGATCACTGGTCTAGACATCACCTCATCGGCTAACCTGTCCAGCTTGAATACCCAACTCACCCACGAGTTCAAAACCAGAAGCATAGGTGGTTGGACAGGTTATGTCGCCAAGGACATGGGAACTGGGCCGGTTACTCCAAGAGAACACACAGCTTTTCTTATGATGTGGCTTGAAAAATTCTTGTTCTGTGGTCCAAGCTGTGGTCCTACTGCAAACTGGCAACGTGTGGCCGAAAATCTGGTAGAAAAGAGGCATTTCCCCCTTGTAAAGTACCTGCTAGGCTACCTATATCAGACTCTTAATACCGCAATCGACAAGTTAGCCTCTAGAAAAACAATCGGCACAGGGGGTTCATGGTGGTTACTCCAAATTTGGCTGAATTTGCACACCCGGATGGTTGCCAACCGGCCACCGCTAGCCCATGCAGAATTTCCAAGGTTCGAGCCGATTATCAGAGACGATGGAGAAATAAGCACCACATGCCAATGCATGTCTTTCGGAGAAGCAGCATCGGTTAGCACCGCATCCAAGTTATCGGCTGAGCGAATGGTTCAACAATTTTTATAATGGGTTCCCCGGAAACTCCAGAATTTGGTTTGCATATGGAGGTCATGGCACCTTTGAGCTACCAGCCGATTTTCGGTTTGATGAGATCAATTCTGACAAATATGATAAATGCAGAGAAGTGTTCTCAGCAGCTATCAGCCCCTGCATCATTCCTGTCGGCATCCATCAAAGCAAGAACATTCAAATGACTTACGAATTCTACCATCCGACAAGTGCTGCAAGGCAATTCGGCATGGGTCAACTACCAATTAGCCTATTCTTTGCCGACATGATCCAAAGTAGAGGAGAAATCACATCATTGCTCATGATGGATCGGCTGCTGAATCTACCAGGACCACTCCTAGGCAGTATCGATAATTTCAAGCTAAGGATGTTGCGGAGTACGACCTTTGACTGATGGTGGATAGAGTGGAAAAAACATATGTTCCATCAATCGGCATCCATGTATTTGACAAATCTCTTCCCTGAAGATGTCCCTCGGGTAAGAATTCTCACCTTCTGTTAATTTTATCAACCGCAAGCCGATGCATTAACCTTAACTTATGTAATTCTGTTTCTTGCAGACAACAGAATCTTCTCCTCATCATAGCAACAGTGGTGTAGAGATAAACTACGCTCCAGGAATTCTGCCCAATGGTGGTGGTCTAGCTCCACCTGTCATCGGCTATCATGCCCCCAAGACCTCAACATTACTGCATGGCCTGCCTCGTGTGCCAATTGCCCCCACTGCTGGAAAGAAGAGATCTAAATCGGCCGCTGCACCATCGGCTGCAAAGAAGAAATCCAAGAAACAAAAAACTGATGCCGACGACCTGCCAGCCATTGATCCAGATGTAGCAGATTTCCTGGAAGATGAAGCAATGGCCGAAGAGGTGGATGAAGCAGCTGAACACATTAGTGAAACAAGGGAACAAAATCCTTCAGTCGATCCACCTGCTCCTTAGAGAACACCATCACCTCCAGTGCGTCCCACATATAAACCAAGAGTATGTGCCTTTTAAATCTATGATCTGAATTTATTCTGCCTTGATACCAATGTCCAATTCTGATTTCCTTGCAGAAAAAGATTGCTTCCAAGAAGCCACAAGCACCAGCTCCACCGGTTAACCTCTCAATTTCATCAGCTCTCTTTGCTTAATTTTTAAGCAACCGATGATAACTTATACTTGTGTTTTTCAGCCGCCTCGACCTTCAACTCCTATCTCTGAATCAAGTGAAGGTACTCCATTGGCTGCAGGAAGCCATAATGTAGAAGAAGAAATAGAACCACCAGCTCCAGCTATTCCTGTAAGTGCCTATCTTAAATTCTAAAATCATATCGGCTGACATGTTTCTTTTAAATAATATTTGATTCCTCTTTTTCAGATCTTAGCCGATATGTTCTCTTTTGATGTTGGGCAGTTTCTGGATGAAAGTGAAGAAACAACAAGCCAAGCTCTAGTGCCGTTAGCCGATGATATCAAATCTACTCTGTTGGATATCTCAAAAAGGCTTGAGGGCTCTCTGGAAACCCTAGTTACAAGCTGTGGATCCATCCGAGACAGACTCAATGAAATATATGACAAGATCCCGGATGAACTAGCAAATGCCATTACCTCAGCAGCATACCTTGAGCAGCATCGGCTGAAACTTGAGAAAGCTCAACGGAGGATTGCCGATCGGCGTGAAAGAAGAAATCTTGAGGCAACCATCCAGGCCAATAAGGTTTCTATCAACGAGGAGAAAGCTAAACTTGATGAACTGGAAGCTGGTCCAAGTTCCATTGAGGCAAATATTGGTCGGCTCCAAGCTAGAAAAATAGAACTCTTAGCCGAGCTTGAGCAATGCAATGCCCAGATTGCACTTGAAGAGCAAAGAATCATTGATCTGCCAAAAGCTACAGAACACCAAAGAACCAAACTGAAAGCATCCATCAGGCACTTGGCCGATTTGACAAAATCTCTGAAGACAATCCCTGGAACAGATGCAGCCGATGCCCGAATCATTGATGAAGTAGATCAAATTAGGCATAAGACAATATCGGCTATCCAAAAATTCATATCTGGATAAGCTGGAAAAATTTGCAAACTTTTGGCTTGTAATTAACTCTAAGTTTGGAACTGTTTGGTTTGTCTTGTGAAACTGTTTGGTTTGTCTTGTGAAACTGTTTGAATTTCGCGTTGGAAATCCATATTTTATATATCTTTGCCCCCCTAATTTTGCAATGCTGAAGACATTGATAAAATTATAATTTGGACTAAGGGCGATATGTCAAATATCGGCCATCATATATCGGTAGAACACGACCGATTATGATAAGAAAAACAACTAAGGGCGATATATCATATATCGGCCATCACATATCGGTAGAACATAACCGATTATGATAATAAAAAACTGCTAAGGGCGATATAACCTATATCGGCCATCTAAAGGTGATGTTAGCCACATCGGCTTTGCATGTATCGGCAAACCTCAGCCGATCATAAATTAACCCATACACTTGGTTAATATTTCTTCAAGTATTTGCCATTAAGTGCTCGTCCATAAACTTCACCATCAAGTCCTTGCAACATATAAGCTCCCTTGGAAACAACCTTATGGATTTGAAACGGTCCTTCCCAATTTGGTGACCACTTGCCGAATTTATTATCTCGCGTTCCAATTGGCAAAATCAATTTCCAAACCAATTCCCCTTCTGAAAAGGACTTAGGCACCACTTTTTTTGTTATAATGACGAGCAACCCTTTCCTTATTCTTGGTAACTTTTGCAAGAGCTCTCAATCTGGACTGAACCAAATCTTTTGTCTCATCGGCCATGAGATTATAATACTCATCGGCTGTCAACCCATCCTGTAAATTCGTCTGTCTTGAGCCGATTTTAATCTCCCATGGTAAAACTGCCTCATGTCCATAAACAAGCTTATAAGGAGGAACTTGAATCGATCCATGGCAAGCCATCCGATAAGACCACAACGCTTCGGCTAATCTTGTATGCCATTGCCGAGGATAATCAGAAATCTTTCTCTTAATCAATTTGATCAAACTCTTATTAGATGCCTTAGCTTGCCCATTAGCTTGTGCATAATACGGAGAAGAATTCAACAACTTGATACCCATGCTATCGGCAAACTGAACAAATTCATCGGACACAAATATTGATCCTTGATCTGTTGTTATGGTCTGAGGGATACCAAATCGGTAGATGATATGTTCCTTGACAAACTATATAGCATCCCCTAAGTCAACTTTCTTCAAAGGAATAGCTTCTACCCACTTGGTGAAATAATCGGTTGCAACCAATATAAATTTATGCCCCTTACTTGAAGGAGGATTAAATTGACCGATCATATCCATACCTCATCCTCTAAATGGCCATGGCTTGATAATAGGATTCATAGACGACGCCGGTGCTCTTTGAATCGCTCCAAACTTCGGACAATCCTGACACCCCTTGTAATATCGGAAGCAATCCTCTAACATTGTCGGCCAAAAATACCCTGCACGTCGAAGCAACCACTTCATCTTATGAGCTGATTGATGAGTACCACATATACCTTCATGCACCTCTCCCATCACGACTTTAGCTTGACCGGTACTCAAGCATTTAAGCAACACCCCATCAATCGTTCGATAATATAGCTCATCATCCAACAAGGCGTACTTCAAAGCCTTATAGCGCAATTTCCGAGAAGCCGGCTGCGATGGATTCTGCAAATATTGATACACATCATACCTCCAATCCTCGAGTACTATTGTGGCAACTTCTATCTCAACATCTTTTACCATCGGCTTATATCCGGATGCCCCCTGAGCCAAATCATTAGCTTCAACATTTTGCTCCTGAGACACATGCTTGAGAGTCACCAGCCGAAATCCATCCATCAATTCTCGGCACTTCTCATTGTAGATCATCAATACATCATTCTTGCATTCATATTTTCCTGCCAATTGACTGATCACCAACAATGAATCACCCATAATTTCAACAGCATTGGCTTCAACCTCCTTGAGCAATTGCAACCCCTTGAGAACTGCTTCATACTCAGCTTGATTGTTAGTTGCATAAGGTTTAATGGTATAGGCAAACTCAAAACTTGCCCCCCGAGGAGAAATTATTACCAAGTCGAGACCACAACCATGAGTGCACACTGATCCGTCGAAAAATAAAGTCCTAGGCACAATGTCGACCGAGCCGATTGAATCATCACGATGCTCCACAATAAAATCGGCTATAGCCTGCCCCTTTACTGCTTTAGGTGACTCATACTGAATATCAAATTCTGTCAAGGCATACATCCACTTTCCGATTCTCCCTTTTAAGCCCGTAGCCAATAGCATATATTTGATCACATCGGCTTTGCACACCACAGTACATTCATTAGATAACAAATAATGCCTCAACTTTGTGCAAGAGAAATATACACACAAACATAACTTCTCCACCGGAGAATATCTTGTTTCTGCATCCAAAAGCCTACGACTCAAATAGAAAATAACTCTTTCCTTGCCTTCGAGTTCTTGGATCAAAACTGTGCCGATTGACTTCTCGCCAGCCGACAAATACAACTTGAACGGTATTCCCTTTTGTGGAGGAATCAATACTGGAGGAGAGCTAAGATATTCCTTAATATTATGCAAAGCCTTCTGTTGCTCTGCCCCCCAAGTGAACTCTTGATCGACTTTCAATGTTAGCAAGGGTGTAAAAGGTTCCAATCTCCCGGACAAATTAGAAATAAACCTTCTAATAAAATTTACCTTGCCGATCAACTTCTGCAATTGTTTCTTGTCTTCTAGAGGTAGAATTTTCTTGATCGCATTGACACTAATCTGAGTTACTTCAATC
Source organism: Oryza longistaminata (assembly GCA_009805545.1). Classification (NCBI taxonomy): domain Eukaryota; kingdom Viridiplantae; phylum Streptophyta; class Magnoliopsida; order Poales; family Poaceae; genus Oryza; species Oryza longistaminata. The sequence goes on along the minus strand of CM020180.1, from coordinate 28,109,783 downwards.
CCCCTCTCATGAACAAGAAAGCCTAAAAAATGTCCAGCCGATACACCGAAAGCAAACTTCGTGGGATTCATCTTCAAGCCATATTTCCTTGTCCTCCCGAAAACCTTTTTCAAGTCGGCAATGTGGTCCTCCACCTCTTTTGATTTAACAACCACATCATCAATGTGGACTTCAACCAACAAGCCGATCAGATCATGGAATATATAATTCATGGCCCTCTGATATGTAGCCCCAGCGCTCTTCAAGCTGAAAGTCATTACAACCCACTCATATAAGCCGATCGTACCAGGACACCTGAAAACAGTCTTGTGAATGTCTTCCTCTGCCATAAAAAATTGATTGTAACCTGCATTGCCATCCATAAAACTGATAATCTTGTGCCCTGAAGCAGCATCAACCAATTAATCGGCAATCAGCATTGGGTACTCATCCTTAGGGGTAGCTTTGTTCAAATCCCGAAAATCTATGCACACCCTAAGTTTGCCGTTTTCCTTAATGACCGGAACTATGTTTGAAACCCACTCAGCGTATCGGCAAGGCCTGATGAAACCAGCATCATATAAGCTAGTAACTTCAGCCTTGATAGCATCATACATATCGGTGGGGATGAAAACGGTCGGAAACGATCGGAAAACAGCCTCAACCATTTCCGTAACCATATTTTTCTCGGAAACGAAATCGGAAACGGTAAAGTCGGAAACGAAAACGATATCGGAAATATCGGAAAACCGGAAACGGAACAATACGGACGGAAACATGTCGGTACAGATCGGAAACCGGTAACAAATACGGAAACATTAAACTATAAAAACATATATTTAACTTTACATAAGTATGTTATATATATACATAAATTCAAGCTTATACTATATAAATTATAAATTAACTTCATTTTAGCCATGTACAAAAGTTAGAGATTTTATTGAAGAGTCATTCAATCTATAAGCTGTGAGTCAAGTATAGACATGTCCTGTAATATCGACATATTTAGAATACGGTAATTACCATATTATAAGAAACGGTAATTTCCGCAAGAATACGGTAAATACGGAAACGATCGGTATAACAGCAAAACCATTTC
>CM020180.1:28077610-28094598 GCA_009805545.1 Oryza longistaminata | reverse complement strand
AAGGGCGGCTCGGCTGTGGTGGCTGGGCCGGCTTGGGCTGGAGGAGGGAAAGGGTTTCGGCCCAGTCTAGAAAGAAAGAAAGTCTAATTTTCCTAGAGATTCAAATAATTGATTTAGAGGAATTGGATGGCTAGATTTTAAAAAGGATTTGAATTCGGAGAGGGATTTTAAAATAAGGATGTTCTAATTTATTTGAGTGCAATCTTTTGAGAGATAGAATATAACGGAATTTATTTGATGCACTCGATTGAGAGGGAAGGGAAATAAATAGGATGTTAGCCTCAAATTATTTGGCAAGAATTTGGAGAAGTATTTGAGGCTAATGGGAAACTTGGATATTTGGCGATAAATAAGAATAGGTTTGAAATCAAAGGATGGGTCGACAATTAATTCCAATAAAATTGGAATTGCTTCGGTTTAGGTTCAAGGGTTGTGTTGGAGGATTTCTTGGACCATAATTCTTAAAAATAGAAAGGGTTTTCAAACTAAATTTGAATAAAGGAAATTTTGGTCGAAAGAAGGTTTAAGATGCAAAATTCAAATCAAAGAGAATACCTCAATTTAACAAAACCAATTTTTAGAATAAAACCACGAAAGATTTTAAATACCAAAAGGGATTTTATGCATGTTAATTTTAGGAGGTCCCTCTAATTATAATTTCTTAGGTTTAGGAAGTTATTAAGAACATAAGAATCGGCATGATGCATATTTAGAAAATAGCAAATTTTCAATATGTTACATTAATCTAAGCAAAACCCGACTCTAAACGATGACGGCTACTGAATAAATGTGATTAGGGATGTCCTAGGGTTGCCCTAGGGCGCACACCCCCATGGGCTAAGCCCACGACACAATTACAAGGCCCAAAACCCAAATCAGATTCGGACTGGATGAGGTACGTGGCTTGTTTTGCAGATTCCTGGCAGCTCGGTTGGAATTTTGACATCGGACCAAAGCCATATGAAAGTAGACTCCATAAGCTTTCCAACAAGTACTCATGGGCCCCGAAATTCCTTCTAGATCAGCGGCTAGGTCCGTTTGAAGTTGATGCTGTCAGGAGGCCCGAATCCGAATCCAAAACGTGTACAACTTGATCTCGTCTTCTATGGGCCAAAAGTGACGTGGTGAGGTAGAAGTATAATTGGAGATGGTCTTGGTTTGGTCCCCAATCAACTTTTTCAATCATCCATGCATTCCTTACGCTCGGTCTCTTTTCTTTCACCCAAGCGAGTACCTCTGCGAACGAAAACACACGAAACTCAATGTGTAGCAACGTTTGTTCAAAAATATAACAAGTAAATCTAATATAGAACATATGCACCTTTGGTTGATCAATACATAAGGTGGTCATGGTTATATCCGAGCTAGTTGTGTCCTCATCATTCACCGTGTCCTTGGTGCAGAAATTTGAACCCTCCACAACACCCTCAAAATAATAATTTGGGGTCTCCATCTTCAATTGGCTGTATATCACAATCGGACACTTTTAGAAAATCTCCATCCCAAATTTTTCCAGACAGGCAATCAATCCCATCCATCTCCCAAAGAGCTAAATCGGCACTAGCAACATTAACTGACCTGTCGGCTGGCACGATCTCAATCTTGTCACCTTGCCATTGAATCAAGTACTGGTGCATTGTCGAAGGAATATAACAATTGGCATGAATCCAATCCCTTCTAAGCAACAAGCTATAGGAACCCTTCCCATTGATGACAAAAAATGTTGTAGGAACAGTTTTGCTGTCGACTGTCAGTTCCACGTTCAAAACTCCCTTGGTCTATGAAGGATTGCCACCAAAATCTTTGAGAACCATGTTTGTCTTGATGAGATCATCTGAATTCCTGCCCAACTTCCTGAATGTAGCATACGACATCAAATTTACAGCAGCCCCGCCATCGACCATCATGTTGGACATCGGCTTCCCATTGACATATCCGTTAACATACAATGGCTTGAGATGCCGATTTTCTGTCCCCTCTAGTTTCTCAAAAACTGCTTGTCCTGGCGACAAAATCAATCTAGCAGAGGCTTCTTCAACATCATCAACATCAGCTTGTTTGGCTTCATACTCTGTAGGTAACAGAAACACCTTCTTTACCGATGTAGATGCAACGCTCTTTCCTTTAGCCAACCTCTTTGACTTGTCAGCTTCAACCTCATCGGCTGTTGCAACCTTGCTCTTAACACGCCACTCTTGCTTGGTCTTCTTCAGCCGATGGTTGATTTCCTGCTGTACCTCCTGAAAACGCTCCCTATTCCTCATCCGTTGAACCCTTCTCTTATGTTTTTTTGTGAAAATACCAGAAGGGCACCACTGTGTCTTCATGTCCACGTCGTCATCTTGATGACGATCTCGATTGACCGGGCCCAACCTCTGATGAACGGGCAACCTCTTCTGACTCAGCTGATTTCCTCTATTGTAAGATCGGCTTGAACTCCCTGCATTGTCACTGCATCCAGGGCAATCTTCAATTGACGGTAGCCTCATCCCCTCATTCCAGCAGAACCTGAAGAACTCACAATCCCAATGAGGGTCAAAACCACCATCATCCTCTTCATAGTACTTCTCCTGCTGCTTATCATGTCTTCTCTGACATTTATTAATAATCATGGCTGAATTCAACCGAGAACTCCGATTCTTCCCTCCATCGGCTGCTCTCCCAGGTGTGTGCACCATATTGACGCGGAAAGGATGTCCATCCATCTTCATCGGCTTCTTTGAATCATCAAACTTGATCTTCCCTCCCTCAATAGCTGCTTGGATCTGCCGCCTAAAGACTTTGCAAACATTGGTAGCGTGGGAACCAGAATTATGTCACTTGCAATATTTCCTTTTCCCTAGCTCCTCAGCCGATGGTATTATGTGACCAGCAGGAAGTTGTATCTGTTTCTCTCGAAGTAGCAAGTCAAAAATCTTATCAGCCTCAGTAATATCAAAGTCATACCTTTCCTCTTTTCCAGAACTCTTCACCCGTTGACATGGTACAACCTTTTTGCATCTCACCCATTCAGCTGCTACCACTTCGGAGTCATCCTCTTCATCAGAGTCATACATATAAGGATACACGTGATTGATCTTCTTGAAATTCTCCTTAGCCTCTGCAAACCTTTTCTCATGCAGGGTCACCTTCTGTGCAAGATGAGACAAGCTTTCAAACTCCTGCGATGAAAATTTCTCCTTGATCGGAGCTATCAAACCCTGGAATGCGAAATCGACTATCTGGGAATCTGTCAAGGCCAAACTGTAACACTTGTTCCTCATATCTCTGAATCTCTGGATGTAATCTTGCCCAGTTTCATCATGCCTCTGCCTAACTGCTGTCAAATCAGAGAGCTTCATCTCATGGGTCCCACTGTAGAAGTAGCTATGGAATTGTTTCTCCAAGTCGGCCCAACCTTGAACAAAATTGTAAGGCAATGAAGAAAACCATGTGAATGCTGACCCGGACAAAGACAAGGGAAACAACCGAACTCTTAAAGCGTCGACAGCCGATGCTTCTCCACACTGAGCCATGAATCGGCTGACATGCTCATACGTCGAAACATTGTCTTGCCCTGAAAACTTTGAAAAATCTGGAACCTTGTATCGGTTGGGCAGTGGAACTCTCTCAAACCACTCAGGATAAGGGTGCCGATACAAATTTCCAGTGTCCTTTGGCTTAAGCCCAAACTGCTCCCTCATTACAACTGCAATCATGTCGGCCCAGGGCTTCTGCTGGGGCACTCCTTGCATCTGCTGCTGTATCGGATCAAATTGGTTAAGCTGGGGAACAAACTGAGGCTGTGGTGATCCCCCTGTTTGATATTGGATCTGAGGTGACCGAGGTGGATACTGGAGAGTGAAATCACCACCAAGGTAGTTCTGAGGGGTCTGTTGCACATTGAACATCTGCTGTTCAGGTACAAACTGGGTTCCAACAGGCGGATTTTGCTGAGCAATAGGTGTTCTCTGTCCTACTGGTATCTGTTGCACTATCTGCTGCGTAATCGGCTGGACAACCAGCTGCCTGATCGGCGTGGACTGTACTGGCTCGACAGTCGGCTGAATCGGTGCAAACATTGCAGCAATGTCGACAGTCGGCTGAATCGGTGCAAACATTGCAGCAATGTACTCCTGAGTCAGCCGATTGATGTTCTTTCCAACATGTTGTGGTTGTTCCCTGGTCCAGACACGAGGATTAACCACTTGCCTTTGTGCCGATGACGGAGCAACTGGTGCTGGAGCTGAAACTGCCGCCGTCGGCTGGACTGGTGGTGCATTGGTAGTATGTTGCTGGTTGCTTGTCACCAGATTCCTGTACTGTGGGAAGACACTACCTAGTAGAAAGACTGGCCCCGTGTTGTGATGTTCAGCTATTGTGCCATCAACCACAGACTTAATCATATTTGTTAGAGTATTGACAAGCACTCCCGATTGGTTGATCAAGGCATGTTGAACAGCATAATCAACTGCTCTTGAAAATTGTTGCATCTTGGAGATTCTTGCTCCTCAGTACCGTCTTCATCAACATCCTCGACCAAACCATCTTGAAGCCCGTCACCTTTATCACCCGAGCCATCTGCAGTACCTTTAGCTTTACCACCTTGGGATGAGCTTGTTCCAGATTCATCGGCAGCAACCACCTTCACCTTGTATTTTTGGATAACTTTTCCCTGACGGGTTTCTGCGAATGATTTCACGAATTGCTCCAGAGCACTCTTCATCATTAGTTCAAACTCCTTCTTTTGTTCTGGTGATAACTTGTCTACAGTGACTGGGACAATGTTTCCTTCATTAACCTCAGACCCAACCCCAGATGATGATTGATTGGTCCCCGGAGGATTTGGCTGCTTGGCCCCTGGAGGAGGCTTTGGAGGCTTGCCTACCGATGACGGTGATTGTATCTCCGCCATGAGAAAAGTTGTTGCAACTCGTGTCCCACCGGGCGTGCCAAAAGCGTGTTGATGCGAAAAACACACATTGGTCTGGAAGATTTGCTTAACTTCAGTGCAGGTCCAAAATCTTGCTTTTAGGTTCGTGAGCATGCCAGTTGATTTGATCTTGCAATCAACAGGAAAGAAAGACAAAAAACCGTAGTTAAATCCATAAACAATAGCCGATCGGCTAGTTGCTGATGACATATCTTTTATCTTTGAGCCGATGTCATATTGGGATCGATCGGCAGTCATGAAATAAATAAGGCAAGACTAAATCTACTCGATCGGCTGTAGATATTAACGACATATAATCAATAATCCGATGTATAATTAAAATAAGTGATTGGGATAGATTGGTCGCCATGCCGAGACAGTATAAATCGCTTAAGTCGAAGTATACATTAAAGTAACGATTATATATACGTTTATAGCATAGCCGATCAGATAGATCTAGCATGTATCGGCTAATACTCCGATACCACTCTATAATAAGATATTAAAACAGGTAAAATGTATCAAACAAGAAGCCTAATATACTTTAATGCAATAAGATCTTAATATAAAGGGCATATTTAGCATATCAATCAAGCATGTAAGATGTAAAGTAGCTAAATCAGGTAAAATCGGCTGAAACTCCGATGCTATCTCTATCAATGATCATAAAACAAGCCAGATATTATAATTATAGATATTACTTAATAGATCGAACTCAACCGATGCAACATTAAGCATAAAGAAAAGTATAAGATCTAGGCAAGATGATGAAAACCTCTAAGAGATGGTAGATACACGATATAATCTAACTTAATAGTGAAACATAACCCTATCGGTCACTTCTAACAATGATAGCCAGCCAATGACAAGTTAAATAACGCAACTAACAAAGATTGCAACGTGCATATGATAACTCGACGAATTACATAAACAGGATAAGAGTGTCATAAAGATGAAAGCACTAATCCCGAGAACACAAGCCGTCATGACAAGTTCACCTGTAGTTGAAGATCGAATCGATGTAGCTCAACCCGAAAGTAAGAACTCGTCGAAATAGAACGAAAGTAAAAACGGTGGCGATGCGCCGAGATTGTGTTGAACTGGTGTTGTTTGATTACATGGGTTCGGGTCATATTTATACCCGAGGTACAAAATATGTCCTTGCCGGACACAACTCTTATCTCTAACAAACTCCAAGATACCATAAGTCTTTGCGGCAGACTTTTGGCCAAACATATTGTTGTCGAAACGACAACGGATACAATTGTCTATTTGATAGCTTTATCTGCATCGTGGCAACTCTTGTGAAGCACTTTGATCGACTCTAGAAATAGCCTTGAAACCATCGTCATCGGAATCAGCTGCATCACCTCTATCGGCTGTATCGGTTGTCCTCTGTCCGATCCATCTCAGCCGATGCCTTCGCAGCCGATGCATACTATGTTCTTCGAATCCATCTCTTTGCCGAATCCACTTCGATTCCAATGTCAAACCTGGTTCATATCTTACCAAATTTGGTCGTCAACACAAACAAATTTCACATATTTTGCCATCTAAATTATTTCAGAAATTAATTATCAGGGTTGTGATATGAACAAATAATAGGGCTATCCATAATTTCAGAATTTTTGCTATTAATCTGAGCTAAAACATCAGGGCAATCAACACACAAAGTACCCTCCTCGACGGCGCCTGGGGGCTTCTCCTCACCGGCGCCTATGGCGCCCGCGCCGCCGCCTGCAACCTCCTCGATGCGCCCCGCGCCAACGCTGATGGGGACCGTCGCGCTGCCGCCGTGGACCGCCGGCATAGTGGCGCCACTGCCGTGGACCACCGCCTCACCAGCCGCCTAGTTTGGGATGGGTCTAGGGTTAGGGTTAGAAATTTTCACTGTTTTATCTCTCTTTTTCTTTTACTGTGAAAATTGGGTATATTTTACACTGAGGGCAAAAATGGTCATTATAAAAAAAAATAACGGTTGTAACAGTGTGGAGTTGACGGTGATGATATTTTTGGGACAAAGAGGCTTGTACAATGGTATTTTTGGGAAGTTGCTTTTGTCGATGGTATTTTTGGGATTAGGGTGCTTGTCGATGGCATTTCATGAGTAGAGCAACTGCTAAATCCCCATCTACACCTGACCTCACCAAGACGAGCTTGATGACCTCACTGCGCACGGAGGCCCTCCCCTCAGTGCTCTCGCCGCCGACGCCCTGTCCTTTTCCCGCACATGGTTTAATCTCTCGGTTTAGGGTTTTCTAGTGGTGGTGGCCGAAATACCGAATTTTCCAAAATTTCAGAAATTTTGGCCCGAAATTATATGAATTTTCGAATAAAATTTGATGAAATCTGAATAAAATATTACCAAATTCACGAAAAAAATTAAAAAATTACAGCCGATATAATTTCGTATCGGGGAGGGGGGTCCGATAGAAACGAAATTTCGGAAATTTTGATCCGAAATTGTGAACCCTGCTCCCGCGTTGCCGCCACCGCTGGACCTCCTCGTTACCCCGTGGCGCCAGGAGAGGGGAGATGGGGAGAGAGGAGGAAGAAGAGATTGAAATGTCGGGCCCACGTGGGCCCTACCTTTTTTAATTCATTCTTTTAGTGTAACTGACATCTGGGGTTTCAGTTTTTATTATTTTCCAAATCAAATTGCCATATCATGGCCAGATCAATGCCACGTCAGATGAAGACCGAGTCTATTTAGCCACGTGGGTTCCATGTCAGCTAAAACCGCCGTTCAAACCGCCATGGGACCTATATTGAACCGGTTTTGGCAGTTGAGGAACCCGTTATATATGGTTTTCTGGTTGAAGGATGAAAAATGGATTCGTTGACAAGTTAAGTGACCTCAAATGAACTTATTCCTTGCATTGCGAATACGAGGATGCTGGACGGGCTCTTTTCCTATGGGCAAAAACCCGATAATGCTTCCGATCGGCCGTCCGATGGGAAGCAGAATATCGGATGGATCCTCATCTCTGCGTTTCTCCACCACACAAGGATCTTATCCACTCCTCAAACCTCTTCACTGTCTCTTTGTTCTTCTCAATCGAAAACCGAAATCTTCACCACTAGAAAGGAGTGGCGAGCTCACCAGCGCCGGCGGAGGCACGCACAAAGCGGCGGCACATCTCCACCACCAGAAATGAGCGGCGAGCTCGCCGGCGCCGGCGCCGGCGGCAGAGGCGAGGCGCAGGAGGGTGGAGACGGGTGGGTCCGGGATGGAGTCCCCCACGAGGAGCCGCATCAGCTCCATGCGGACCTCCAGCATCTCCGGTGGCGGGCCGCCGTGCTGCATGCAAGCTCGCATGTGGTCCACACTGACGACGACGACGGGGCCTCCTTGCCGAGCTCCATGGTGGCCAGCGGCGGCGCGCGGGAGGGAGGTCGGAGGACGGCGAGGTTTTGGGAAGTGGAGTAGCGGAGTGGATTCGTGTCCATGGGAGTAGAGGAAGAAGACAAATCCGGCGACCGGAGTAGAAGAAGATGGCAAGTTTAGCTACTGGAACATGCTTGTTGCAGTCTATTATTTATCTTTGTTTCAAATTATTATATTGAAGTGTTTCACTCTTTTTTAGTCGGATGTTGCACACAATGCATACTATATTTTCTTCGTTGTTGCACACAACAGGATTTCAATGTTGCAATAAGTTGCTTTCAATGCAACATCCATGCGAATGGCCTGGTTTTATGTTTGAAACAAATATTGTAAGGATCTCAGATAACTTTCGTTCATTTGAATCGGACTCAAAACAAATTTTCAAAGTTTTATCTTCTTAAAGAACCACTTGTAAAAATATATATTAGAGCTTGTAACGAATATTTAGGCCATAAACAATCTTAAATGTAAAAAAATAATTAACATAATGTTGATCTCATTGAGGGCTATACTTTTTATTTTGCAAATTTTGTCATCAATTAACATCATATGAAAGAGTTACGGCATTTTATCCTTAAAATAGTATATTGCCGTGTTGTATTTAAAGGTCCGTTCCTTAATAGAACCGCTCGTGAAAATCATTTTTTTTACAAACCTTTTCCTTTAGAAAACACCTGTAAAACCTACAACATATATATTACAAACCTTTTCCTTAAGATTTCTGTAGACGGTTCCTTAGGACCTGTCCGTGCAAGGATCTTTCTCTAAGGATATGCATGTAAAAATATGTTTTCACAAACATTACCCTGAGATGGCATTAGCCATTTTCACATACGTTTTTTTTTTACCGCCTTTGAAAAGGAAAGCAAATGGCCTTCACAGATGATTTTTGTAGTAGGGATTTTCCACCATTAGAATTAATTTACGTTCTGACGTTTGAATAAATTTATGCATGGATAGATATATGTGCTGCATATATATCTAAATTCATGGGATGTTATTGAATATAGACGAAAAATGGAGGAGCCAAACGCCTTGTAATATAGAACAGAGGAAGTAACTACTACAAAATATCTCTTAAGTTTAGCCATGTCATCAAATTATGTCAGTAATTTAATTAATGTGTCCATCTTATATCAGCATTTAGGATTGGTAATTCAATCTCTCTGCAATGGACACTACTGAAGAACTAATCTTTACTGGGTTGGCCAAAAACCACATTAGTCCCAGTTCCTATTCTAACCGGCCAAGACTAAACATCTTTTTTTCCCGGTTTAAAACTACCATGGGACTTAGATGAACACCACCTGGGACTAAAGATCATTTTAAGTCCCAGTTCACAAACATGTGAAAACGGTCGGAAACAGTCGGAATCGGTAGCATCTCTTCGGAAACGATGCTCGATTGGCCGGTAATTGACCATATTTATCATTTAAACTACCCAGTATCGACATTAATACGATGCACAAGGAAATTAGAAAAAATAAAATTTAAAAATAGCCAAAAACAGTACGGTCGGAAACGGCGCTCAGTCGATCGGGAATTTCCGTGACCGTTTTCACCCCTACATGTGAGTATTCCATTATCTTTAGTTCCGGTTGGTAAGATCCATATTTAGTCCCGGTTGGTTATAACAACCATAACCAACCGGGACCAAGATTAAAAAAATCACGGCTGCCCCGAGCCGCGCGCCTCCTCCTCTCCCAGTCTCGATCTTATCTCCTCCCCTCCCCTCTCCTCCACCTTCCTCTCCCCATTTTCTCTCCTCCCCCTCCCATCTCCTCCCCCTTCCCCTCACCTGCGGGCGGCGGCTCCCTCCCCCTCCCCTCTGACTTAGGCAGGCAGCACACGAGGCCGCAGCGCAGGCCGTCGGATATGTGGATTTTTGTTTTTTGATTTTGTGAATGATGAATTGTAGATGTTGTAATTTTTTTTTAGATTTGTGGATGATTTTGTGAACGATTTGTGGATTGTGGATGGGCCTGTGCATGATCTGTGGGGATTTGGGGTGATGGTACTAAAATCAATAGATGTAAGCAGAAAAAAAACAATAAGATAAAAGAAAAGAACTAACAATGGAAAAAAAAACTTTAGTCCCGGTTTGTAACTCTAACCGGGACTAAATATTATAGTCCCGGTTGGTGTTATAAACCAGTACTAAAAATGAATCATTAGTCCCGATTATTTAGTTTCGGATTGGGTGTCCCGGTTTACAACCCCGAATTAAAGGGGGTTGTAAACCGGAAGTAAAGAGCCTTTTTCCAGCTGTGAGAATTTCTAAATTATCATGCTATAACGCGCAGGGTATCCACTGGTTTTTTTTTTTACAACTTCGCAAAAGCTTTTAGGTACATGCATGCACTGTAACTGAACTTTACAGCATCCAACCAGAAACAAATCCTACCTTGGGCCCGTGGTTTGAAGTAGCTGGTATTCGCAATAGTTACACCTTCAGAGAAACGATAACATTGATTTATCTTCGTATATGGAAGGGTTTGTACAAGTGCTAAGGCTATTGGTATGTCCAAAATTAACCTAAAATTGTGCCCACGGTTAACTTCTCCTTACCGGTGGCTTCACCCGCTGGAACAACCACTATTCAAGAAGTGCTCACAGGCTAGAAAAAACTTGTTCGTGCTTGCCTACTCATGCACCACAAAACTTGGTGACCGAACTAGTTAACTATATTTTATCTAGAGGAATCAAAATCAGCACGTATGCACTAACACAAGCATCACAAAAAGGCAGCAAGCTTACGGGTATAAATGGAGCCATGAAGCCTGCTACTTTGCATGCACATTTAGATAGATCATATCAGACAAGTAATCTAGCTTGCAGTAAACACAGTTAGTTTGTAATTATCGCATAGGGCCATGGGGAGGTACAGTGTGGGTCTCGTGGTTTTAGGGTTGCTGGCCCTTGCGTTTTCGACCACTGTGCTGGCTGAAACACATGTTGTTGGTGACTCCAACGGTTGGGACTTTTCTGTGTCGTTTGATAGCTGGGCTGATGGAAAGGTCTTCGCTGCTGGTGACACTCTTGGTATATACACAGAGACAGTCCCGCTCTATATATATCTTATCTCTTTATACTATATATAATTCTCGATGATACCATATCTTTTCCGCTCTACATAGTTGATCATCATAAGTAACGTTTTTCAAGCCAATTATATAAGTGAAAACGAGTGCAAATAGTTTCTTACATTATGTCTTGTTTCCAAGAAAAAAAATCCATATGCCAACACACTTCTAAGACGCTTTCTTTTAGTTGCTATAAGTTATGCCAGAAGGTTGCAATGGTGTGAAATCATGGTTGTATGACTTCACACATCAGAATTTAAATTCCCATGTCCATGAATATAACCGCGTGCATATTTAGTTGTTACGGAGATCGGAAGTTACACTTCCCTTTCTGTAAAAAACAAAAATATATCACTCATCGTCCTGACTACACTGCCGTCTGCTCTCTGCACATATATATATATATGCATGCAGTTTTCAACTACAAACCGGGCGCACACAACGTGCTGGCCGTGGACGCGGCGACGTACAGGAGCTGCAAGGTGGGCAGCTCGGCGGACTCGGTGGCGGCGGCGACGGGGACCGCGTCGTTCCTCCTCAAGAAGGGCGTCAACTACTACATCTGCGGCGTCCCCGGCCACTGCGCCGCCGGGATGAAGCTCCGGGTCGTCGCCAACTGATGAAACTCCGGCGACAGATCAATCCCTTAATTAATTAAAACTATGTGGGCGTCTCTGCAGCCTGAAGCAGCATATAGCTTGCTCGGTTTAGGGATTGGTCGCGTATATATAGTTGTAATTGTAGCCCTACGTACTGGAGTGTCTGACACTGGGTCTGTCATGCTCCTGCATCTGCATGCGTGCATGGCTGCATGCTATATATCAGCTTTGTGCGTTCTAAATAATGACCCGAATGTGCACCTGTGTGGCTGTGTGGCTGTTTGTTGGAACTTGGAAGTACTTATATATAATATATAGTTCCCTTCTATTCTCTGGATGGAGATTAACAAAATAAAATTCAATAATTGTTTACTTCTTATGTGTTGGTTTTGCTTTGATGTTACCCGATTGTTTTGGAAGGTAGCCCGCGCATTCGCACGAACGTGCTCGTTCTAATTTGGTTTCAAAAAAACAGGTATAACAAAATAAGTTTCAATAAAGTGAGGTATTGCCCTTCTTAATTGTGTTCACACACACACCATCCTGCTATCTCTTTTTTTTTAATTTATCAAATATGTATATCTTATATTGTGTTTCTTATATGTAGGACCCTACAATATTTTTAAGAAAAATACCTAGTCAATGAGTCTTAAAATAAAATTTTGGTAGGAAATTTCTAATTATATCATTATAAGAAATGCTATTGATTTTCTATTGACACCTTAGAGGCTTCTACATGCAAGTAGTGGAATTTAGTGAATTTGTTTAATTATCATTGGCATTCGTCTCTTATATTCATTCGCTAACAATATAATGAATATGATCTTTATTAGTCATAAATAATCTAACGATATAAACAGATAAAAATAGCAATTTTGATGTTATAATTTTTTTAATCATCAACTGTGCTCATCTATTGTGCTTTCTAACCAATATTGTATAAAAATAGGAATAAGAGAGGGAAAGAAACAGAAAGAGAGGAGGCGTAGAGGTGGACCAAGGAACCAAGGATAAGCACATAAATACTTACGACTCCATGTACAGTGCTGGTAGGGAGTGGAATTTGGAAGATAAGTCTTTTAAATGAAAAAGGACCAGTCTTTTAAGTCTTTTAGAGATTAGAGATTGATCCAATGGTTAAAAATATTAGGTCCACTCGATTAAATGAAAGAGATAATCCATGAAATGCCATTGACAAGCATCAAAATCCCAGAAATGACATCGACAAGTGTGAGTTCCAAGAAATGCCATCATACAAACGACTTTGTCCCAAAAATGCCATCGCCGTTAGAGTTCCGTCCACTCCGTGCCGTTAAGTTCTATAGGATGAACAGTGTATTTAACGGCGCAAAATGGACGGAACCCTAACGGCGATGGCATTTTTGGGACAAAATCGTTTGTACGATGGCATTTCTTGGAACTCACACTTGTCGATGGCATTTCTGGGACTTAGACGCTTGTCAATGGCATTTCTTGGATTATCTCTAAATGAAAAACCAACGGTTAGATGTTTTGTTTTTTCTCGGAAATTTTAAGAATTTCTCTAATTTATCAGAGTGCTACGTGGCAGCTTAAGAGCGTTTGTAGGGTACACATGGCAGCTTAGAAGCATTTGTAGAAAGTTTAATGGACTTTTAGTCTAAAGAAAACCTACAACAAACCTATAAGTTATCTAGAGGGTGCAGTGGACACAAAATCCAGAAAGCCTGTTGTTAGTGAAATGGGAATTTAGGTACCCCTTTCCCCTGTAAATTAGTTATTCTCATATAATTAAGATAAATGGCACGCTTAAACCATCCTTAAAATAGGCAAACAGTGACCCACCTTTAGGGTTTAGGTCTCGGACCTTGTCCTTAGTGCTTTAGCATTCATATATCTTAGAAACGTAAGATGAGGGGTGACCAAGGTCCCAGTTGGCTCTGGGGCCCAAACACACCCTCGTCCTCATAAATCATGCATGCTTCACTTGTTGGAGCATAGTTATGTACAAAATCTACATTTTAAGGTGTTAAACGTGGTGTGTCTAGCCCCCCGGGTCTGTGTAGGCTGAGCGGATCTCCCCTGGGGGTAGTGAAGCTTATAAGAAATACATCTAAATAATGATTGGAAAAGATAGATTTGGGGCCGGTCTGTTCATAGTGACCCCGGGCCCACTTTTGCCAGCATATGTATCACCCTTCTTGGTTAAAGAGGAGGTTGAAACATATAAAATCTACAATGACTAAAAACTCTTCCAGAAAAAACCTCGAACTCCTTATGTCCTAATAAGCAAAGGTCTTCCTCGGACCTAGCCCTGTCCTAGGACCCGGGCTCACCTTAGCCCTTGTAAGTCCTACGATAAGGAGCGTGGAGAACTACAAGATATACATCTTCAGAATATGAGGAGAGGTCTGCCTCGGACCTGGCCCTATCTTAGGTCCCGGGCTCACCTTTGCCCTTGTAAGTCCCACGTTCCACGGTGAGAGGAGTGTGGAGACCTATAAGATATACATCTTAAGAATATATGCAGAGGTCTGCCTCGGACCCGGCCCTGTCCCGGGTCCTGGGCTCACTTATGCCCTTGTAAATCCCGCAATCCTCAATGAGAAGAGTGTGGAGACCTACGAGTTATACATATTAAGAATATAAGCAGAGGTCTACTTGGGACCCAGCCCTATCCTAGGTCCTGGGCTCACCTTTGCCCTTATAAGTCCCACGTTGCTGAGTGAGAGGAGCGTGGAGACCTGTAACATATACATCCAAAGAATATAAGCAAAGTTCTGCCTTGGACCGGCTCTGTCCCAGGACCCAGGCACTTTTGCCCTTGTAAGTCACACTTTTCCCAGTGAGAGGAGCATGGAGACATATAAGATATACATCTCAGTTATCTATTCATCAAAAACATCTTCAACAAGCTCGTCTAAAAATAGCATAACTACCTTTTCAGGGACGCAGGGGGCACGACCCCAGAGTAGGTTGGGATGACGAGCGTACTTCATACTTGTCACGCCCAGAAATTCACAAGTAATTCCCGAACTAATTTGTGTATTAAAATCCTCGTCCAGGAATCAGCCGAGGTACACAAACTGACAATTTAATATACAGATTCATAAAAATAACTGAAGCAATAAATACTTACATAAGTGACAATTTAATATACAGATTCATAAAAATAACTGAAGCAATAAATACTTACATAAGAGGCACTTAGTCCTCACCACGAAGAAAACTGCAGCGGTGTAGGATCGAGATGTCGACTAGAGGGGGGTGAATAGGCGATTTAAAACTAAATGACACCTAATCAAAACTAACCTAAGTTGCTAGGCTTGGTGAGGGTCAACTCTAACTAAGCAACTAAGTTATGTTTTGCAAACCTAGGGTGATAGTGGCTCAATTATATCTCTATGAAAGTAAATCACACTCCTATGTCAATGTTTAGCAATCCTAGGGTGATATGATCTCAAGTATGTCTCTAGAAATGTAAATTGCACAAATGTAAATGCGAGAATCAAATGAGACAAGGGGACAAGAGATTTTTCACTGAGGTTCGGAAACTCGCCGGTTTCCTACTCCCCGTTGAGGCGAGCCCAACTCCACCGCTCAACCACAAAGCCACCGCACGCCCCCTTCATCAAGGGGTGGGCAAGGCGGGAGCCAGCCCACGGAGAGGACTACCCAAGCCTCGATCACTAGGGTAGTTCTTCCTTCACTCAGAAGGTGGTGAACTCCCAACCACTCACAAACCGGTGCCGGGCCTCCTCCACAATCTTCTCGGAGACGTCACCCGACAACTCCTCCACAAGCCGTCTAGGAGGCGGCAACCTCCAAGAGTAACAAGCAATAACCCGGCGTGGAGATGATCAAGTGCCACACTAGCTCTACAATGGAAGCAAATGCACTTGACTCTTGGCTAATCAACCCTCTAACACACTAGATGGATGAACACAAAGCTCAAGTGAGTGTGAGAGAGGTGCAAGGGTGTATGCAATTGAATTGGGTGCCAAGAGTGCCCCCTTGCTGCTGGTGGGGGAGTATTTATACTCCCACCCACCAAAACTAGCCGTTGGGGCGGCAAAATCCCCTAACTCTGTGGCTCTTTGGCCGGTCTGACTGGGAGGATATGTGGCCGGTCAGACCGGTTGCTACTGGGGCCCTACTACGCCGGCGGTCAGACCGCAGTGAGTGGCCGGTCAGACCGGCCTCGGCTCGGTCAGACCGAATATGGCTCCGTCCCGGCTCATGTATCCGCCCATTCACGCAGCAACATCATCCCCGGCCTCAAGGGGGCCCCCGGTCTGAACCGCGCAAAGTCGCCGTCGTCAGCACCGTCCTTGTCACCGTACAGACCGCCCGGCTTGGGCCAGGTCAGTACCGCCAGGGCACACCGATTATAGAACCGCCACTAGCGTGGCCCAGTCTGACCGCCCCTCTGGTCAAGGCCGAAACACAGCTGAATCTGTGGTGTGTTGTGAAAAGTTCGTCGTTGTGTGTGTGTGGTTGGAAATGTGACAACAAGTCTAAATGCCAATTAATGACCTAACTGTGGCCAATTAAGCATCATCTCTTGCTAAGGTCAATTTACCCCTCTTAATATACGGCAAAGCTATAAATAAAGTAGCACCAATTTTGATCGCCCAAGCGCCTCGATCAATTTAAAATGAAAAACACTAGTTACCATCTCTCTCTTCCCTTTTCGCTTTGCGCCATCAATTTTAATCCACGATAATCATCCATGGCCACACACATGATGTGAAACCTAACTTAAAATACTATAAGCTCAAAAGACAACGGTGTTAGTTTCCACAATTAGTTTCTTTGTCTTTAACATTACCAAAAATTAACAACGGAAGCCTAGATGGGCTTCACCCATTTGTCCAAATCAAAACTCAGACTAGATAACGGTTACATATTGTTTGTAGATTGGGGGGTTTCCCAAATTGGCCTCAGGGGGGGAAGGGAATTTTTTTTAATGTGTGAACCCCCCCAAAACCCATTATGATTTAGGAGAACTCCTCTAAGCCTTTTAG
>CM020180.1:28056508-28077585 GCA_009805545.1 Oryza longistaminata | reverse complement strand
CAAGTCTAAATGCATAATGACCTAATGTGGCAATTAAAATCATCTCATTGCTAGGTCATTACCCCCTTGATAGTATGGCGAAACTAAAAAATAAACTAGTAAATTTGATCGCCCTTCACCTCGATCAATTTTAAAACTAAAGCACTAGTTTTACCGTTTTCTTTTCTTTGCTTCGCGCCATCAAATTTTAATTCATCGATAGTCATCCATGCGCACACAAGACGTGGACCTAACTTAAAATATATCTCAATAGCAACGGTTAGTCCACAATTAGCACTTGTCATTAATTAACAACGGGGGCCTAGATGCTTCAATCTCCCCCTTTTTAGTAATTGATGACAAACACAACAAATATATATAAACAAACATGGAACATATGGACATATATTGCAAAGGAAATCAAAAGCTCCCCCTAAACATGTGCATATCAATCATAGACAACAAATATGGAGCCAATGCACATTTCAATTTCACATTGAGTGATGGCTCATCTTGGCGTAGCGGAAGTAGCGGAAGTAGATGGCTCATCTTGAGTAGAGTGGATGGCTTGTCTTCTACTTCAATAGGCTTGACATCTCCAATAGACTTGTTCTTCATAGCTCTCATCAAGCCTTCATCACCTACATCATCCAAATTCTCGTGCCCCTCTTGAGAGCCATTAGTTTCATCAAATTGAACATCGGCGGTTTCTTCCACTATACCTTTGTTCTTGTTGTAGACCCGGTATGCCTTGCTATTTGAGGCATAACCTAGAAGAAATCCTTCATCACACCAACTTTCAATTTTGGTTAGTCTAACACCCTTTCGGTAAATATAACACTTGCAACCAAAAACTCGAAAATAGGCAACATTTGGCTTCCTCCCAACAATTAGCTCATAGGAAGTCTTTTTCAAGAGACGATGCAAATAAAGCCTATTGGTTGCATGGCAAGCGGTGTTTATGGCTTCCGCCCAAAAAGAATCGGAAACACCATATTCATCAAGCATAGTCCTTTCCATCTCAATCAATGTACGATTTTTCCTCTCTACTACACCATTTTGTTGACGTGAGTAGGTAGCAGAAAGTTCGTGTTTAATACCAAGATCATCACAATAGTCCTCGATATTTGTATTCTTAAACTCGGAACCATTGTCACTTCTAATTTTCACAAGAGTGCAACTAAATTCATTTTGGGCCCTTTTTGCAAACTTTTTGAAAAGCTCGGCAACAATAGACTTGTCATGCAAAAAGAACACCCAAGTATAGCGAGAATAATCATCAACAATCACAAGACAATGACTATTACCACCAATGCTCTTATAGGTTGTTGGGCCAAACAAATCCATATGCAGGAGCTCCAATGGTCTAGATGTGGACATGATACTCTTAGTAGGATGAGAACATGCAACTTGCTTGCCGGCTTGACAAGCACTACAAAGCTTATCTTTCTCAAACTTCACATCTTTCAAGCCCACAACTAGATCACGTTTTGAAAGTTTGCTCAATTGATTCATGCCAACATGGGCTAGCCTTCTATGCAAAAGCCAACCCAAAGAAGTTTTTGCAACTAAACAAGTTTTCAAATTTACTTCACTAGATTTGAAATCAACCAAATAAAGATTTCCATATCTAAAACCTTTGAACACACAAGACTTGTCAAGAAGGCTAGAAACAATAACTTCTTGCGGGAAGAAAGCACATGACAAGCCAAGATCACAAATTTGAGCAACCGAAAGCAAATTGAAATTTAGAGATTTAACAAGAGAGACATTATCAATTGACAAATCATTGGAGATAGCAATTTTACCTAACCCAATTACCTTTCCTTTGCTATTGTCTCCAAATGTCACTTTCTCTTGTTCATTCCCTCCTACTTCAAATGTGGTGAACATAGCCCTATCACCGGTCATGTGTTGAGTGCATCCACTATCAAGCACCCAATGGCTCCCACCGGTGTGGTAGTTCACCTACAAAAGAAGATCAAGCTCTTTTAGGTACCCAAACTTGTTTGGGTCCTTGGAGGTTAGAGACCAAAGCTTTGGGTAGGGATGAAGGCCCGCTCATTTTTTTTCTTAGCCCAGCCCATTTGGCCACATACTTCACATATTGTTGTGGCCCATCCCACTATGAGATCTAGGAAATTTTTAGCATTCACCCATTTCAAGCAACAATTAATCAGAACTTCGCAGCACATAAGAAAATAGGCCCAACATCAAGATTGATCACATGGACAAACAATCAGAACTTCACAGCACATTACAAATAGGCCCAACATCAACATATATCACATATACCAACTTCACATAGCACCATATTACAAAAAAGTTCACAGAACCTAGCACACATATGTTCACATTAAGTCCACAAAAGTTTGCCATAGGATGACATTAAGTCCACCATAGCACCAAACATCATTTCACATAATCAAGTCCACCACATGACAATAAGTTCACAGAACCATCAAACAACTAATATAAGTAGATGGAGTTCATCACAGTGCAGAAGATCATAAAGGAGACTAGGACAGATTTAAGTTACCCTGGGAAAGGCTCAAGATACGTCGAAGGAGCAAATTGTTCTCTTCCTGCTGCTGCTTGAACTCTGCCAACTCCTTTTGAGTCTTTGCCAGTGCTTCATTTGCAAGATTTGCTTGTTCTTTTAGTTCGACAACTTCTGCATGGAGAATGGCTGAACTTTGCTTTTCAACTGCAAGTTCTTCCTGAAGTGCTGCTTCTGTTGGTGTCACTGATTTCTTGGAGCTCATCTGCAGACCAGCATTTTTCAAAAACGTGGTATTGGAGTTGTCCCGAGAGAGAACCTTGGACACAACTTCTGCACTAGTTCTTGGTGTCTCACCATCAGGTACAGGTTCTTCCATAATAGCTTTCATACTTGACTGCAGCAATGATTGAACATTAGCTATGAAATTAGATACATGAAAAACTGGCAGCTGCATAACACATTCAAAATACTGGCAGCTGCACAACACATTCAAAAAGTCACTGAAAACTGATGGAAAGCTACCAGGAAGCACAAACTAGAGGTAAGGAAACTTGTATAGAATGCAAATTTAACCAAATTTGTTTTCCATAAGCCAAAACAGAAACAAATTATATGAGTAAGCCAAGCATTCCCATATTTAGAAATATTGCATTGCCCTCTTAACTGTGAAAGAGACCAGAAACATTTTGAGCTCTAACTATGGTAGAATGTAATTATTTTCTATCTAGCCTCTAGCAACAATGCAGGCCAAATGCTTCTTGACAGAATCTAGGATACTGTTTTAGCATATATCAGAAGGCTGACTTTAGACTATATTTGATTAGCTTTCATGGCAGCTTTTGATTGATGGAACACCCTGGTAGCTATAAAAGAACAAGGTTTTCCCCTCAACTACTTTCATAAAATTTGGAGGGGGTGCAATGTTACTTAGCGTTGGTTATTTTCTATTCCTCCTATGATGCCTAAATATTTTCCCTAGAAACCACTAATGTTTAGAAAGAAAATACTAGCGTGGAGTACATAATCCCTCATAATTAAGTTTACTTTTCCAAGTTACAATGAAATAAGTTTTGAAGTAGTAAAGGCTGAAATATATTCAGTCTTATGTTCATATGATTCAAAACCTCTTCAAGTAGTTTCAAATCAATGCAACATTACAGACATCGAATATTTCCTACGGAAGTAAAATTGAAAAATCATTGTACAGATGGTTTTGTAGATTGAAAATCCCAGACTAACTCTTGCGGTGGGAAGAATTATAAAACGTCCTAGCCTGTTCGATTAGCCCTAATTAAACAAAATTGTATATATTGCCATGGCCCTCTTTAACGTCAACTTTACTGGACCTGATTATAGTGATCAACAAGAGATTATATTCCCCAACAAAACAATGATCCAGAATGTGATGAAGCTGTACAAAACGTAACTGTACATGATGAATAGTCCATGCGGTAATCCTATTTTTTCATTGAAGAACCATTTAATTAATTAATTTGTTCATCTGTATATGTTATCTATATATATATATATGTATATCTCTACATATACTAATTGAGTACTTTCTGTGAGTTCCCGTATTAACTAGAAATATCCGGTTATTAGATAGATAGTATGATTATCACAATTGATTATAAAACCAATCAAATCCCTATTTTAATGGGAATTTAATCGGCGTCCAATTTTTATCCCATCTTTAAATTCGGGATGGCTATTTGGCAGTCGCATGTTTTTTCTTGGCTCTATCATTCGTTTTTTAAGCCGTCGGATTTCTTTGTGATTCGTACTGGCTTGTAGTTCATTTTGTAGTATCGGTCTGTGGGCTTATGAGCTTTTTATTTGTGTCTGGGCTTTTGGGCTTTTTTTTGTGTGTGTGGTAATTATGTGGGACCCACATCAGAAATTTTTTTCAACAGCCTGTGTGGGACCCATGTTCACATCATTATCTTGAAGCAAATGTCCACTGCCCACATCTTCATCACCATTGTTTTCTGTTTCTGGAGGCAGTTCTTCATGGCCATTACCTTTACCTTGTTCTGCTATGAGTTGCCTTTTCGCTGACCTTGTTGAGACTCCAGGAGGCATTTCGGTTGGAGCACCCGCCCTCACTCTCTTTGATATCCTTACTCCTGGTGGCATCTTGAGGGTAGGTTTCTTCTTCGTCGCACACTTCTTTCGTCTAGTTTGTCGAGGGTACTACAATAATAAACACAAAAGTTGTAAGCATGTGAATAAATTAGCAACAATCATTAAAAAAATAATCAAATGCTGCACAAATTAAATGCGGAAAAGTTATTGCAGATATCCTAGCCCCCCCACAGCCAAGATAGAAGAAGCACCTCAATCATTATGGGGACGGGCTGCTCCGCTTCTAAATATGAATCATCATCACACTGAACCCCTTGTTCATCATCTTCAGGGAGATACTCTGATGTATCAGAACCTTCTCCATGACTTTTCTTGGTGCCTGAGTTTTTTGTCTTTGAAGATGCATGTTGTGTTTCGATATGTTTAATAGTGGCAGCTATGTCTTTGATGCCAAGTTCATCCATCCTTCTTATATTCTGCAAGATTTTCTCTTGCCGCGTTCTTTCATATTCGTTTTGTGCAGGTTCTTACATGAATACACATATTTTAATGGTCAGAATACTAGATGGCATTTTGATGGCATTTCCTAAGCATATAAGCATTTTCAGAAATAGAAACAATAAAGTATCTAGGCATTTGGGATGAAAAAAAAAGAGACCATGCTCATCAACATTGGGGATTTAATGATCAATGGTGAAAAACAACTTTACTTCAATATCTAGTAAAAACAACAGGGTGATTCACTTTTCCATTTTAAAAGACAATTTTGATGAGAACTCTGGAAACACTTTTACAGTGAACAACATTGGTCATATAAATGATATAGCCATTATATCCTTCTCTTTCACCTAATAAACTATATCTATTTATACGACTAACTCAAATTATTGGTACATTCATAAACACAAACAAAGCAGAATCTAAATAAAATTTCCATTGTTGATCTGAAATCCACACTCTGGAAGATGCTTATGGCAACTTGAGGCACAAATTTATTTGAGAATCAACATAGCATGATTAATTTAAAGGTGCGCCTGAATAACACAGAAACAATGCCATATGCAGTAGCAAACTAGCAATAGCATCAACTGTTATTGTAGATAGTGACCTCAATCGGATTGCACACAGAAAATTCTTAATAGAAGTTGGACGGCAAATCAATCCACATGATGTATAACATCTAATAGCTTGAGACAGTACACATAAACATCTGAGCTTGAGACGACAAGATAATTTTGCGTACCTCGTGCTACTGGACGTCGACGTCTTCCCATCGGCTAGGTACGGCGACGGTGCAGGGACCTTGTCGATGGGGTACCCGGCTCCGGTGTGGCGGGAGGCGTCGACGGTGTTGTAAGGGGAAAGGCTTCAGTGCGGCGGTAGTCGTCGACGGGGTACCGGCTCCGATGCAGCGGAAGTCGTCGATGGCGTAGTGGGGGAAGGATCTGGTGCAGCGGTCGTCGTCGACGGGGTTGCAGCGGAAGGCGTCGTTGCGGCGGCTGTCGACGACGAGGAAGTAGGGGACGGATCTGGTGCAGCGGTCGTCGTCGACGGGGTTGCAGCGGAAGGCTCCGGCGCAGCGGTCGTCGTCGACGGGGTTGCGGGGGAAGGCTCCGGTGCGGCGGTAGTCGGCGGCGGCTCTAGTAGAGCGGCGCCCCGATGGTGTGGCGGCTGGATTTGGGGATTAGGGTTTGGTGGGTGAGAGGCTTTGTAAATATATAGTGGTTGCACAAATGCCCCTGGGTGTTGTTTTGCTCTTCGTTAGATGGAGGATAAAAGTGACATTTCCCATTCTGATTTGGGCAAATGGGCGGCAATGGAATGTTTTGGGGCTGTCATTGGCGGTAGGTTTAGGCGCCGAACGAAAAATCCTCCGTCCATGAGTAATTAACATTATCCATAAATCGAAAACATTCAAATTATACTAATCTATCTGGATTAACAATTTGACTTTAAAAATATACTCCCTCCGTTCAATATTATATAACTTGAAAATTTGGATTAAGGGGGTGTTTAGTTCCAGGGTGTAAAGTTTTTAAAGTATACGGACACACATTTAAAGTATTAAACGTAAACTAATAACAAAACTAATTATAGATTATGCCCGTAAACTACGACACAAATTTATTAAGCCTAATCCATCCGTCATTAGCAAATGTTTACTGCAGCACCACATAGTCAAATCATGGCGCAATTAGGCTCAAAATATTGGTCTCACAATTTACACGCAAACTGTGTAATTGGTTATTTTGTCTACATTTAGCACTCAATGCATGTATCTAAACATTCGATGTGACATTTTTGAAAAAAAAAATGTGGGAACTAAACACCCCCTAATATTATTTTTTTAAAGCAACTTTCCTATAAAAACTTTTTGGAAAACACAGACAATTTAGCAGTTTGAGAAGCATTCACCGATTAATTGGAATACGGTTGTCAGACGGAATACGGTTTTCCACAACACTGCTTTAAGCATTACTGAATTTATTTTTAGAAACTAGCACCTATAATATATTATAGGCGACTTTTTTTAATTAATTGGCACCTATGACAAATTAAAGGTGTTGGTTTTTTTTTAAAAAAAAGAAAACCAACACCTATAGTATTGGTGTCGGCTCTTCTATGTCGCGTTTTCCATCTACTCCCTATCCACGTCGCGAAATTTGCCGATGCTTTCCCTTTCCCGTGCGTGGGAGCCGCCGCCGCTGCACTCGATGGATATGATCAGTGATAGGGAAGGGTGCTACTAACCGGGACTCGTCTCTGCTGTGGACGTCTACCACAGGGGCGTGGTCGTCGTCTCCCATGTCATCGAGACCTCCATGTCATCCTCGTGGTTGCTCACCTCGCCATTCACCATCGACACCGTGGAATGCAAGAACCTGGTTCCAGCCTCGGTGGCGTTGCCGGTGGATCTAAAGCCAAGCGGGAGGATGATCGGCGACGGAGGATTTGAGCCAGGCAGGTGATAAAATCGTCTCAGTTTACCATTCACGGATACTCCCTCCGTCCCATAAAAAAATCAACTTCTGGCTATGAACCTGGACACATGTTGCGTCCAGATTTATAGTCAGAAGTTGGTTTTTTATGGGACGGAGGGAGTATATAGGTCCAATTGAAAATTGAATTTTAAAAATTTTATGTTCACTTTAAACTGGGTGAACCGGTCGGTGTTTGTAGGAAAAATGTTGGACCGGCCGGTTTTAATAGAACAGACCGGGTGGTTTGGACCGACTTACCCCTCATTCTTATCGGTAGAACTCACATATAACGAGGGTACAATCGTAAATCAACACACATATAACAACGGATTCAGATCCAAACCAAACCAAATCGTAACAAAAAAAAAAGTCAATTTTTGTCTCTGCATTTTGCATGCTCAGGTTTAGTATTCACAAGGAGAAGAGTATTGTTAATACATTTGTTCAGAAGGAGAAGAGTATAGTATTCCTAGTCATCACTATACTCTGATATATGACATGAGTTTGTGCTACACATTTGACACTACTCTATGGAAATAATTATTTCTACTATATGAAAGTAATATTATTTTCATATGACATGGTGCATTTAACTTGTATGTTTTATTCTGTTTTGTATTATATTTTAGTCCATAATACTTATGTTTTGAGATCTTTTTTCTCTCCTTGCAGTCATGGGTCATAGAAAAAGATCAAAAGTGGATATTTCTAGTGAATCTAACAGTGACAATGATTGCAGTTTGAGTTCAGATAATAATGATGGTGATGTTCATTTATCTAATCATGATGAAAGTTCTGATAATCATGTAAGTTCATTTGTCATGTTCATTTATCATGGAAGTTTATTTTTTATTTCAATATTTTTTTTTATTCTTCTTGTTTTTTTATTAAGGACCAACATTTTGAGGAAAATGATCCTTTGCTTCATTTAACTAAAGAAGAGCTTATGAAGAAATTGAAAATAAAGCTTGGTAAAAGGCCATTTACACATGACCATAAAAAGAAGGTATGATTAATGCATATTTAGATTTTTGTAATTTACACTATTTTTTTAATATGATATTTTTTATTTTCAGAGACAAAAAGTTGAATCAGACTCAATTATCGATGATGCATTGTTAGAGATTCACAATGATCTAGTTCTCCATTCTTTGAAAATGAAATTAAGCATGCTTGGTGAACAGTCTGAAAATAAGGTAATTTTATTACCTTATTACATTGGTGAATAATTTTTTCTTTAATTTTTTTAATTTCTTTTCTTTAAATTTTTTTGGCAGAGAAAAACCTTTGAGAAAGATAACAAGTGTGAAGAAGTTTTCACTAGATTCAATGTGAAGTATTTCTCTGAAGTAATCAACAATTTATCAGTACATGATAAGGAAGTTATTGGAAGGACTTGCTTTAAAAGCCTGCTGAATTTCCAGTCTTCATTTGTTCCAAATCAGTTTGTCTCTTGGATTGCTAATCATGTAGATGTGTCTTCTTCTGATATAGTTGTTGATGACAAAGTAATTCCATTGACAGAAGATTGTGTACATATTATCCTTGGATTGCCCGTTGGAGGAATTGAAATTTCTTCTAATTTTGAACTTGGAAAAAACAAGATTCTTGAAACATTTGGCAAATCAGCAATGCCCTCTGTGAAATTTTTTGGGGACAAGTTCATTAAAGGGGAACATATGACAGATGATCAAATTCTTATCAGTTTCATGCTAGTATCTCTCAACCGCTTTCTTTGTCCAAACTCTTCTTTGGTGCCTAGTAACAAATATCTGAGTGCATTTGAAAACATTGAGTTGATTGATAATTTGAATTGGAGCAAACTCATCTTTGATTGGTTGATGAAACATATAAGAAAGCTGGAGAAATCAAAGAGTCTTGGTGGATGTTTTTACTGTCTTGCGGTTAGTTTCTTTTCAAACTTTTATTTTCTTTTTTTACTGTAATATATTTAATCCATTCACACAATTTTTTTAGGTCAATTACTTGGACTATGTAAACTTTGGGCTCAAAAAGTTACCCTTAGACATTCCAAAGATCAATGTTTGGAAAGGCAATATGATCAAGGAATTTTCAAAATTTGATAAGAAATCCAAAGGTGTTTATGGCAGAAGACCATTGAAAGATATTTCATCAACTTGTTACAAAATGGTAATTTTCTGTTTTCAATATTAATGTAACTTTTTTCTTTTTTTTTTCTGTTCCTTAATTTTTTTCCTACAATTTTGTTATAGATTGATACAGTTGCTTCCTCTGATGATGTTCCAAAGAAGCACAACAATACAAGCTTTTTTGAAATGGTCGATTCTTCAATTCCTAATATGTTGCCTGTTGACATTAAGAACAAAATACATGGGTTACTTGTTCATTATTTTGGTAATGAGGATGATATGGCTGATGAGAGACCCAAAAAACTACTTGTTGATGTGTTGGCTCTGTTAGCTGATGCAAGCAAGAGTAATGCTGACACAAATTTATCTTCTGAAGTCGACAAATTGTGTAAGTTTTATATCAAATTTGTACTTCATATGATCCTTTTTTTCCTGTTTGGATTTTAATTTCAAATTTATATTTTCAGCTAAAAGTTGCAATACAACAGATCAAAACAATGATGAAAAAAATGATGTTACTTCTGCTCACAGTCCAAAGGTACCTTACTGTGTCATATTCATATTTTATTTGTAAAATTATTTAATTTGTCCTACATATCTTCCTTCTTCTATTTCTTTTAGGACAATATGGACAATGATATTGATGATAACAGAAATGCAAACAATAAACAGGAAATTGATAATGTAGATGTTGCAAAAATAATGAAGAAGCTTACAAAAGAAGGTATTTTAATTCAATATTTTTTTTCTGTGCTTCTATTCAATAGTTAATTGTTTATGTTTATTTTGAATTTTAAAGGTCAAGAATTTGTTACTCCAATAAACTGCAATCCAGACAGCAACATTCCTTCACGTTTAGGTAAATATTAACTTTTTTTCATTGTTTTCATTATATTCTTTGTGATTCTTTTTCTGTTTGTTTTTTATTTTATATTTTTATAGTTTGTTCTGTATACTCTTTCCCTTTTTATATGCTTCCAAGGCGAAGAGGACCTGGTGCTGGCCATGATCGAGCAGCAAGCTTCTGGTGCTTATGCAGCTTGCTTCCTGGATGTGGGCGACAACAGTAGCTTGAGAAGAAATGATACTTCTTTGTACAGCTTGGTGAATTCAGATTGAGATTGTGAATGTGAATAAACTTATGACTGATTATTGTGTTATTTTGAAAATGTGAAGACCATATTTGTGTCATTTTTTATGTCAATTGAGTATGGCAATTCAGAAAAAAGTGTAATGCTTTGAACAGATGCTTGAAGTGTAAGTTGTGTTTGTACAGATTGAAATTGGTTTTTGTTGCTTGACATGTCATGGTCTGTACAGTTTTAGACTGATATGCAGTAATGTCACTTGGAACAAATATATAGGTACATCACTTTGCATACTGCTTCACCAGAAAACTTACTGGATTGCCCAAAAAACAGAAGTAAAATATTTTCTCTTTGTTGAGTTGTGATTCAAATTCATTTGCACTTAATAAAGGCCCCACTTTACGGATCGTCATCCCTTTTAGGGTTCCACCATATATATACCTCTTGTAAGCTGTCGTGCGGCGATGTAACCTCACCTCAGATATAGTGAAGATATTTTGCTGGCTGGCGCCCGTGGTTTTTTCTCTCCTGTTTTAGGAGGGTTTTCCACGTTAAATCTTGTGTCTTCTGTGATTGATCTATTGTTCTTTATCATTTGTTCGCTTATCGTTTCCTAACACTCTTCTCCTGAAATTTTTGACCCAACTGCTTCACATATTGTTAGGAATATCAGTTAGCACCATGAACCTGGGAATGAAATCAAATAAATGCCAATCATTGCTGGTAACAACTCTGTTCTTAAAATTGCCAGCTCAGAATCTCGATGTGTTTCAGATATGCAATGACAAATGAGTTCATAGAATAAATCAGTTGTGACATCTCAGTTACATAACACAAAACAAATGAGTTTACATCTCAGATAGATGACACAAGTCAAGATATAATTTAATCATCATCGGTGTCTTCCGGCATGTCATCTTCAGCGTTCCCATTGCCACTGTCACTACAGTACTGCAATATAGTGTCATCTTCATCTGCATCATCCCCACTGTCTTCAGTCAAGTTAACTTGGTTGTTAAGGTCTTCTAAATTAGCTTCAATAATAGTAACTTCTCCATCTTCCTGCAAATGGTCTAGATCCTCATTAGCATTACCTTCATGCACTTCATGTTCTGTATCAGAACAATTATCATCTTGGTGTACATCAGAAATGTGGTCATCTTTTTCAGATACATTATGCATGTTCCTATGTTCGAATTTCTGCACAATTCGTAATTCATTGCCCAAAGAGGTGTCCTGCAAGTAAAAATATCTTCTTCAATTGAGTTGCTAAAATGAAAGAGTCATCCTTGTAACAAAATGATTGGATGTTGATGGATTTGAAATGCCCGTCATCCCTAACTCCTCTTGTCTTGCCAACTTGATTGAACCAATCACAACGGAAAAGAACCACCGATCGATAGATATCTAGATCAGAGTTATATTGCAACTCAAGAATCTCCCTAAGGACACCATAAAATTCAATGCTATCCCCTTCATGTGTACCATCAACCATTACACCACTATTCTGCGTTTGGAGGTATTTCCCACGGTCAACAGTGCTATACCGGACTCCGTTGACAATGCAAGATGCACAACTCTTTACTCGGAGATCAGGACCACATGACAATGCAAATAGTGCTTCACTGACCACCCCTGGATTTTCTTTCCTCAGCTTCCTGATCTGATATACAACAAAAATACACATGTTATTCCCAATTTGAAATTTCATCACCAAAAAATGATATTTTTGTAAGTGTGTGTCACTTACATGAGTCTTAAACCACCTAGCAAATCCTTTTTCAAGTCTTCTGTCAACATCATGTGCATCTTCTTTCTCCAACTCTTCTCTATACATGCTGTAGCAAATTATGACTCAACAATTAGGAAAATATTATATTTAATACAAGACATGTGAAATAAACCTACATAAATGGTACTTACTCCAAATATGGTTGAACCTCCTCACGGTTATTTAGCACATACCAAACTAGCTTAGCCATGATTTCATCCTCCATGTACTGTATCCTGGTGGATCCTATGAGTTTAACACCATGCATAAAAACAGAGCTGTCACCATCCAATGGCCCATCCCCATGACGGGCGTCCCGATTAAATCTAGTGTCAACATCCTCCATGTACCTTGAACAAAATGTCAAGGTGTCACTTGCTACATAGGCCTCAGTAATTGATCCTTCAAGCCTAGCTCTGTTCCGCATGGAATTCTTAAAGGTGCCAAGTCATCTTTCCATTGGGTACATCCATCCATATTGTACAGGACCTCTAAGTAGTGCCTCATCAGGTAGATGTACGGCCAAGTGCACCATCACATCAAAGAAGGCCGGAGGAAAAAATTTCTCAAGTTTGCATAGGATCAGCGGGATGTCATTTTTCAGTCGTTTGAGGACATCTATCCTTAGATTTCTACTACACAATTCCCCTGAAGAAGTTACCAAGCTTTGCAATTGCTTCGTATATATCCTTGTCCACAAATCCTCTTATGCCGGCAGGTATAATTCTTTGGAGAAGGACATGGCAGTCATGAGTTTTGAGCCCCTGCACCTTGGAACCATCTGAACTTATGCATCTTGCTAGGTTGGCTGCATATCCATGTGGATACTTGACACCTTTGAGGAAGTTACAAAACTCAATTCTTTGTTCCTTCTTCAAGACATAGCGAGCTTGTGGGATGCGAACTGAGTTGCCATCCTGCTGTAAGTGCAAGTTATGTCTTATGTTCATATCATGCAAATCTATCCTCGAATTGATTATGTCTTTTGTCTTGCCCTCGATTTTGAGCAATGTGCCCAAAAGGTTGTCACATATGTTTTTCTCAATGTGCATCACATCAAGATTATGTGGCAGCAACAAATCTTTCCAATATGGGAGCTTCCACAGACTTACTTTGCGGCTATAAATTAGTGGCCCTTCATCCTCTCCACGTTTTCTTTTCTTACTTGTATCATGCTTACCCGGTCTAACATCTTTCACCTTCTCTAACTGCTCGAGGACCTCATCTGTGCTGAATTTTCCTGGCTCAACCTGGTTTCATGGTGTCCATCAAAAGCATGGCTTCTTCGCCAAGCGTGTGTCCTTGGAAGGAAACGACGGTGGCCAAAGTAGCCTATCTTATTTCTTAGTGCTCGTGACAACGGATTTTTGTCACAATGAATGCATGCATAATAACCTTTTGTAGTTCGCCTTGACAAGGTGCTTAGAGCTGGATAATCATGTATGCACCATAGCACGGCGGCACGAAGATTGAACTTTCTAGCACTAAATGCATCATAAGTACTAACACCTACCCATAGTTCAAGCAATTCTTCTATCAGAGGCTCCAAGAATAAATCAAAATCCTTTCCTGGAGATGTTGGACCTGGGATCAGTAATGGCATAATGCAGTTTGATGGATCGACACATTCCCATGGTGGTAGATTCAAAGTCATAACAAGCACAGGCCACATGCTATACGAATTGCTCACCTTGCCAAATGGATTGAATCCGTCTGTAGCTATGGCAAGCCTCATATTCCTTGCATCTTCTGCGAAAGTTCGATACTTTCTGTCGAAGTCCTTCCAAGCCTCCCCATCTGCTGCATGGCTCATTTCATTATCCACTGGCTTTCGCTTGATTTTGTGCCACTGTGTGTCTTCAGCTGTTTGTTTTGATGCAAATATCCTCTTTAACCTTGGGATAAGTGGAAAATGCCTCAAAACTTTCAAGGAACCTTCCTGCCGCCAACCCCATCTTCCCATCTGGATTCACCACATATTGGGCATAGATCCATATTGGCATATTCCTTCCGAAATAGCACACAATTATTCTTGCACACATTGTCACACCTTGAAATTCGCTAAATTATATATCGTTGTGAAAAAGGAATTTTTAGAAATTACTTAATGATTAAAGTAAGTGTGTGAATAAAATCTATGAAAATTTTGAACATTAAATTGAGATAGATAAAATTTTATTAAATATTTTTAGTGTCCAAGTATTTTCTAGATTTTTCTCAGAATTATTTGAGCATTGGAAGTATTTCTAATAAATGAAAGATCATTTTAGTGATTATTTAAATTAAAAAGTTAATTAAAATTCCTCTTCTTTGTCTGGGCCGAATTCAGCCCACTCCTCTCCTCCCTCCCTTCCTTAGCCCGCAGCAGCCCACTCTTCCTCTCTCTTACTTAGGCGAAGTCCAGTTTTAATCCCTCCTGCAATCTGGCCTAGTAAAGAAAAGGAACCCCGAAAAGAAGTCTGTTTTGCTTCCCTCTGCTACAGTGTCGCCCCTAACCTCCAGCCGGTCGATCCCTCCCTGCCGTGTCCGTGTATAGCGCCGCCTCCCCACCAAATTCGTCCTCTCCGTTACTCCTCTTTTTTTTACTCTATAGTTCAACAAATGATTTTACTTATTCATTATGTGACACATCCAACGATCCAAATTCATAAGATGAGTTAAATCCAACGGCTCCGCACCTTCCCCTCAGATCGCGCCTACCACCCGCACCTCCTCCACATTTGCCGCCCATATCGCGCTTCCCGGCTCCCACATCGGTCCCTAGCCCTAATCCCTCTTGTCCCCCTCTCACGCGCCGCCGCCGATCTTCGCCATCGCGCCGTCGTCGCCCCGCCATCGCCCGGCCGTCCATCTCTGCCCTCAGAACGCCATCGCCCTCTCCACTCTCCCCTTCAGCCACCACTGCCGATCTCCCTCGCAGCCGTCATCGTCGCGATTGCCAAAGATCCCCAAACGCCAGTTCGTCATCGCGGTGACCGAGCCCCACCCCCCCCCCCCGGCAGCCACCTCCGCGAAGTCGCAAGCTATCGGAACACCGTCGTCGCTGTGAAGCCAATCTATTCCATCTTCAGCTGAGCTGTGCCGCCGTTGCAATCTTCGCTGGTTGTCGCAGAAGTCTCCGTCGGCATCACAAGGTCCTCAGGAAGCCTGTCCACCCATCCTATTTCCCCAGAGTTCGCCGGAGCGAAGCCACAGCCGTCGTCCCGATCTCGCCGCCGCCTTCGGAGTTCATCGCCAGCCGCTGTCCTTCATCGCCCGTCGTCGCGTAAGTGTGGGTAAGGACCGTCTTGTTCTCCTCTTCGCATTAGTGCTCTAGCTTTCCGCCGCCATGCTATCGTTTGCCGTAGCCGTCGCTCTCCCGTTCTCGCCGGCGTCGATCCTGTGTGGCATGTCATGTCATCACCCTGTCAGCCGCCACCTCATTACCTTGTCACTCCTCTGTCCCGCGTGGCAGCCACCTTCATATTTTATAAATAATTAAAAATGATGCCATAAATTATTTAGGTTGTTTTATTTTATAGGTTTTAATTGATTAAAACCTCATAAATTCATAACTAATTCATACGAACTCGGAATGAGGTCGTTCAAGTCTCATAATTCACCTTAATTCAAGCTTTACCCATTTATGAACTTTAATTATACTGTTCATTTGGTTTTTATTAGTGTTTTTCCTCGTTTTGTGTTCTAGGTTTAGTTTTCCGTTGTTTCGGAGGAGCGTTTGTTCGTTGGAGGAGTTCTTGAAGATGAATTGAAGACATTTGTTTGCAAGGCAAGTCACACAGATCCCAAACAACCCTTTGAGCATGTTGAACCCGTTTAAAGCTTTTGTTTCATTTCAACTTATGCATTATTTTCGAATGTCATTGGGTGGTGAGCCTTCGCATTTAATTATGGCCGAAGATGACTTTATTTTCCTATGGGTAATAAATTGATTAGCTTGAACCTTATATATTGGTTTGGTTCAGCTAGATGTTTATGATAGTTGCTTAGTCATGCTTAGAAACATTAGCTTATTCATGGGATAAATCATGCTTCATTATTATTTATGGTTATATTTAATGGTAGCTCACGATGGTCAATCTTGTTATGATAATTAATTGATAATTAAAATCTGATTAATGGTGGGTTGTGAGCACATGGTTTTGATGGTCGTGCTCATGACAATTAAGGACCTGTGCGCGAGCTACTGTTGTGAAACATTAACCGTGCCAACCACAAGCCAGCGTGGGCAGTAGCTTTATCTTCTGTACAGCATGATTTATTGCGGGGTGCCACACTGAGAAGCGGCGAGAAGTTCGTGGGGGTCGCTGGGGAGTCCATGCCTCAGGTTATTGAGGGGGTGATTATGATCCAGGAACGGTGCACTGTGGTGAGTTGAGTTATGCAGAGGGTATTGTCACAGCCTCTATTCGGGTACTTTCCAGTATCGCGACGCATGGTAGACATGATGTTGAGGCTATGTGTTGTGGGTACAGTGGTACATCTTTGGCCAGAGTAAAACTATTCGAATAGCCGTGCCCGCGGTTATGGGCGGGTCTAACAATGTTTTTCGTGATTAGTCCCATACTACTCATTAATGATAATAATGTGATAATTAATTTGACTCCTAGTTTGGAATGGTACATTCTTGGTTTGGGGGTTTGATCTGTACGACCGGGGTTGGTTGTTCAGGTTTGGTTGGGCCTGAGCAGCATGGGTGTGCTGTTCAGTGTTGATTAATATTGATAATTAATTACTATACTGTTTTACATATTCTCAACTCTTTGCTAAATGCTGCTCTCGCAAATGAACCCTATATTATGCCATCCTTTGGTATCCATGTGTACTTGCATACTTGTTGTGTGGCTTGCGGAGTATTCCATGTACTCACCTTGCAATAGTCATCAAACCTCAGTTGAAGAAAAAAGATCTAGGAGAAGACCTTTGGCTTAGATCCCAGTTGAGCTGCATGTGGGAGTGGAGCTGAAGCCTCGCTAGATTTTATTTTCCGCTGCAGTTTTCTTCGTGGTGAGGACGAAGTGCCTCTTATGTAAGTATTTATTCACTTTAGTTATTTTGATGAATCTGTATATTAAATTGTCAGTTTGTGTACCTCGGCTGATTCCTGGACGAGGATTTTATGCACAAATTAGTTCGGAAATTACTAGTGAATTTTCGGGCGTAACAAGATGGTATCAGAGCCATCTCGACTGTAGGTCAAGCCAAATGGTTAAACCCATAAGGACGCGTCTTTGCTAAAGCAAAAATCCATTTGCAAAAGTCTGTTTTCCTCCTTATCCCATTGCTCCTTGCAAAAGCTTTTCTCATCCTCCCTTCCTCATCTTTCAACTTGCTTTAGATGAATCCTACAAGGAAAGGTTGTAAAAGATGATGGCACACTTTGATGAAATCTGGGGTGATGTGCTCAAGAAGATTGATCAGATTAATGAGAGAAGAGCAACACAAGAAAGCAAGGCATTTTTTCTAAAGGAAGCTGAGCAATATGAAAACTATGGTTTTACAAGTGAGCTTGGTTGTATGACGTATGATCTTGGATATGAGGTTCCACCAAAGTACACGAAAGTATCTACTCATGTTGAAGACCAATTGCATTGCAAGACAACTGTTACTCTCGTTTTTGACAAGGAAGATCTTCTCCAACTATCATTTACTAGTGAGGCCGATTGTTTCTTCTATGCTCATGAAGGAGTTGTTTACGAAGCTTTGTGTCGTCTCCGGCATCATCTCAAGGATCGTCTGGAGAATACTATATATCATTACCATCCGAAGCATGGTGATGGTTTTTGGATGAATGGTTGTGCACATAGTCGGGGTGAAGAGAATCAAACGATTGTGCATATGACTACGATGTTGGATGCTATGATGACCTCCACACTGATTACAAGACTCAAGCCATGATTCAGAAGCATGCCCAACAGGAGAAAATTGCCAGGCTACAGAAGAAGGTTGAACAAATAGAAGACAAGCCTCAACCTGAAGATAGTGACACCGCCAAGATGTTGAAATTTACTGAAGCTCGTTTTGCCTAGTATCGGAAGGACACCAATTGTAAGCTCGTTCTTTGCTAGAAGAGGATCTTCGAATTAGAAGATGAACTGTGGAAGTTGAAAGGAGAGCCTTCATCGGATGAAGATGATTATGAAGATGTGAAGCCTACTCAAGTTGTTGAGCGTATCTGCACTAGAGTTATTTTTCTCAAGGAAGATCGATTCCCATGAAGATGAGTCAGTTGAGAAGCCTCTAAGTTGAAAGGAAAAATGAAGAAGTTTCAAGCACCTATGGCAGAACCTAAGCTTTACCCTCAAGAGTAGTGGTCTTTTGTTTAGTTAGATCGTTGTGTTAGCTTGTTTGCTTAAGTTTTGTTTGTGTGTGTGGGGGTTTTAGCGTATGGAGCATATCAAGGGTTGTGATATAACCATATTAGTTTCAGTGTTCATTTCTGTGTTAAAGAACAACCTATTTCACAACAATAAAAGTTAAAGTTTAGTAAAAAGTCTATTCTATTCTGAGTCTCTTGTCTACTTTCTTAACCCTTTCTATCTCTCTCTTACCTCCCACCTAAGAGAATGGATTCAAGGAAAGGAAGTTTTGTTCTTAACAGTGCTAGTGGCTTTAAACAACAAGTTAACAGATAATATACTCAATCTGGTTCTTTCAGCTAAGGAACAATGTGCCTGGATCTCCAAATAAAATTCATCCTGATGCTGTTGTGGACAACACAGTCTGTCATCAAAGGAAGGTTAAAAGTCAGAAGCTCAAGGGACGCCATTGAAGAAAAAAAATTCAAGAGAATTGTTTACATTTGGTCTCTCATACGGTTTAAGGTTCCAAGTTTGATGTAAGCAAGAGCCATTAAGGAATAAGAAGGATAAAAGCTTACACTATGTCATCAAGACGATTATTATCGCTACAATGTGGTTTATAGAATGAATGATTATATCAAGGTGTCTGAAAGGACAACTCCTTTTGCACTATTTGTAAGTCAAGAGAATAGTGTCAGTAAGGCCAAGACATTCAACAATGAGGAATGTAAAGAGATGCTGATTTAGAAGAAAAATTAGCAGGAGAATTGGATTTTTCTTGTCTTCAATGAGAAGTCAATGGAATTTGAAACCTGAATTGTTTTGGAAAAGTAAAACACATTAAGTGGACCCATTATTACTATTACTATGGTAAAGGAATATCAAGTGGAAGCTCTGTTCATAAAAGATTTGCCTCTCGATTAAAGGAGTGGATCTTCGTGCCTGGTGTGCAGGCACTGGCACCAGCGCCGCTGCCGAAAACCTGAAAAACCCGGAGTCACCGCCCTCCATGGATGTCTCTTGCTACCTACCTACCTAGCTATAGTGATCAAGGGCAAGATGCCAAGATCTTTGCTACAACTTGATTTGTGTTGTGGTGGTGATTCACCTTGCTCTGGTAGGGTGATATATATAGAAGAAGCCAGCAAAGAGTAACGCAAGTTTGACTTCTTTCTATACACACTAGACAAAATAAGAAGCTGTAGTGATATCACCTACTTAATTTTTGCCAACAGTATGCTTGCATGTATGAATGCATTTCTGGCAAGTTGAACATTTATTGCTTGATGGATGTGGTATGCATCCACAAACTCGTTTCACAACTAAATATGAGTTTCTTGTGTTTGGAGAAAAATAACTTTCACAAAAAAGCCAACACAACAGTCATCAATGTTTTTGAATTTACAAGTGGATGGACACATCGTGTGCACATTCCCACGCAAACACTAGGATCAAAATCGGATGGCACTAGGCCTGCTACATGTGGTTCAGCTTAGCATGCATGTGTTATTGTTTGCAATGTGTTTCCAGTAGCATTATGTTATTTTGGTTTTTTCCTTCTCGAGCTTCTTGTGGATTGATTGGGCTCAAGCATTTCTCCAGCTAGTTAATCCGTTGCAGCCACCCGATAACCTAGCAACCATGTATGCCTCTATTCGCAACTAAATATGCATTCCAGTGTTGATTTGAAGAAAAGTATTTGCCAGAAAGAAGCTTACACAATAGTCATCAATTTTTTTAGCATACTAAGTAGTGGATGGAGATGTCTCCCATGCGTGTCCCTGTCACACACACTTAGGAACAAAATCGCACAGGACTAGGCTTCTAGGGACTGCTACATGTCGTCCTTCTTCAAGTGCACATGTTGTTTGTAATAAATTTTCCTTCCTAGCCTTCATACATTTCAATTGGGCCATGCCAAAATTGCTAGGCTAAGCATTTCTTGGGCCGACTTATTCATTGCACGCACCTACCCAATAACTGAGTGACCATGCACATATTTTTTTATTTAAATATGTATTTTTAGTGTTATTTTGGAGAAAAGCAACCACACAGAAAAAGTCAACACAATCGTGATAAATGTTTTTCAAAGGAGCAAGTGGACAGATCACACACATATGAGTCCGTGCATGTCCAGTTATATCGGCCGCACAGGAAAACAAAATTTCAAAAAAAAATATAAATCGCGAAAAAAATCGTCGCCGTCGCCGTAGCTCGTCGTCGTCATCACTGCCCCTCCGCCGTAGCTCGTCTCGTC
>CM020180.1:28013964-28039089 GCA_009805545.1 Oryza longistaminata | reverse complement strand
TATCCCTGAATATTAATTACTCCCTTTGTAATTAGTCAGATATAAACAGAAACACTTATTTTGCTTAGAATCTAATTAGTCATTGGTTATTTTGTTCATCGACGACGGTTTTTGACTTGCACCATCGGGTTATAGAAAGTGACGAATTGAATACTGCCGACAGGTCTTTTTGCTTGACGCCGAATAAATCAGTGTGAAAGACTTGCATTCTCCAGGTCCAGAACAAGAGCTCGCCTAACTAGTACTCTTCACTTCCATGCCACTACGAACTTAGCTGTACACTCGTTGCAAAACTCATCTATAAATATGCATGCAATCCAGCACTTTTCTATCCATCTCAACATCTCATTTGTTCAGCAAAGGCAACATGGCTAGGAAGATAGGAGTTATTGCCTTCGTTTTGCTTGTGAGCATTGGCTTGTCAATGCAGCAAGAGTAGCTAGATACACTACTGAGGGAGGAGGGGTGGTGGTGGGAAGGCGGTGGTGGCGGAGGGGGTGAAGGTGGTGGTGGAGGGTCAGGGTATGGGTCAGGGTATGGGGGAGGGCTATGGACAAGGAGGTGGACTTCCGGTGAGGTTATGGGCAGGGTGGAGGAGGTGGAGGTGGTGGTGACAGGGCGGGGGTAGTGGATCGGTTATGGATCTGGTTATGGCCAAGGTGGTGGAGCATCTGGAGGAGGCTATGGAAAAGGTGGTGGAGGCGGAGGGGGGGAGGACAGGGTGGTGGGGAGGATCAGGCTATGGATCAGGGTATGGTTCAGGCTATGGTCAATGGGGGAGCTTCTGGTGGAGGTTATGGACAAGGTGGTGGAGGCGGCGGTGGTGGAGGGCAAGGTGGTGGAAATGGATCTGGTTATGGATCGGGTATGGTTCTGATATGGTCAGGGTGGTGGAGCTTCGGTGGAGGCTATGGACAAGGGGTGGTGGCGGCGGTGGTGGAGGACAAGGTGGTGGAAATGGATCAGGCTACGGATCTGGATACGGTTCTGGCTATGGTCAAGGTGGCGGAGCTCATGCTGGAGGCTATGGACAAGGTGAGGGGGAGGTGGCGGTGGGGCCAAGGAGGTGGTTTAGGTAGCGGCTCAGGCTATGGATCTGGGTATGGTGGCGGCGCGGTGGAAGCCATAGAGTTAATTCCGAACACAAGAAATCTATGTGTTAGATAAAAACGCCCATTTGCATTTCCATGTATGCATAATTACTATTACTATTTTTATTTTTAGTTTGACCGTTAATGTACTTGTAAAATGATGATTGAAATAATGGGCGCTACCTTTGCTTAGTTAATTAGTCTATGTTCCATTACCTTGAAGCTTGTCAATTGATGTGAATGGATCCATCTTTGATATATATATTATCTTGCGAACATAGCTAACTTAGACACCATCCTACTGTGTTTAGTACTCTTATATACTTGTTGCTTGCATTTGCATGAGTACCAATGTCTATTCCAGCGAGACAAGTTGACACTATTAGGCTTACATTATCAAAATTAACGTGATACAAACAGTCATTTTAATTTAAAGTAAGCTTACTTTATCCTAACGTATGCTAATAGGAGTAGATGTACATACTTCTGTCAGTTGAATTTTCAGAGTTAGAACTACCTGTGCAAATATGACCATCATAGTGTAGTTTCTATGATGGAAGTACCAAGGCCCTTTACCTATTGTTGAATTGAATTGTCTTGGAATTTAGCATTTGCTCTTTCTGGGAGAATGACAAGTACAATTTGTTTAAAAAAATCATGAAGATTATATATCGGATTCTTGTCATCTTGCCAGGTGACACATGTGAGCACAACAAATACTTCTGGTGTGACAAAGGGGTATCATAGATCATCTCGTTATTTTTTTTAAAAAAAAATTATGTTAAATTTTGCTACAACATCACCTGAAAACCATCAATTTAGTTGGAATGGGTTGAGGTAAGAGGTAAGGAGGGCTCAGCTGCCTTCCTTCTGGAAATCATTTGGGCCAGTTGAAGTGGAAGAATGGAGTGAGCTGAATGTGATTGATAGCTTGAACTAGTGGATGCCCTAGACAAATTAACTGATATGGGGCTTAATGGCAAATAAGAGATTTCCACTAGATCCATGTATAGAGCTCTTACTTTCTAGAGGGGTGATTGATATAAACATGCAAGATGATGTTGGAAATGCCCACTAAACAACTTAAGAGAAAAAGGTGGGGAGGAGTCTAAGTCCCGTCAGTTATGTGGGGAGATAGAAACCACTAACCATATTCTATCTAGATGTGATATGGCTCGATTGCTGTGGTTCTCTATAGAGATGTCTTTGTAAAATTAAAGGTGTTTTTGATTATTATTCTGTGATGAACAATTGGGCATTAGAGATTATTGGTTTTGTTATTGGGAATTTATTCACAAAGTGGTTTGGAGATGATTGGATTTACAGGTAATCGCATAGATTAGCCATTTTATGTGACCGGTCAGACGGTTCTGGTAGCCGGTCAGACCGGCTTGTAATGCGCGGTCAGACCGGCGCAGCCCGCGGTCTGGTTTCGGTTTCGGGTTGTTTTATTTGGATATCCGAGTTTATTCATGATATGACTTCTAGATGGATACTATACGTATGAATACTATTGTTTGCTGCTAATGAGTCAAGTTGGAGATAGCTTGGTCTCAGAATAATGGTTCTTTGTTTGTTCTATGTGTAGGTGACATCGATGTCTCGGGAGAGTATTTGTGGTGATGGACCGGGAGTCGGCTTGGGGATAAGA
Source organism: Oryza longistaminata (assembly GCA_009805545.1). Classification (NCBI taxonomy): domain Eukaryota; kingdom Viridiplantae; phylum Streptophyta; class Magnoliopsida; order Poales; family Poaceae; genus Oryza; species Oryza longistaminata. Next base: position 28,036,347 of record CM020180.1, on the reverse strand, counting down.
CGACGTCCGTGGTGGTCAAGAGATACATGCGGGATACTTAGGCTAGAGTTGATGCACGTGGTTGATGGAGTTTCCATATGGCATACGATGGAGTTATTGTGTGCGTATGGAATGCGGAGTCGAATTTGGAAGAAGTCCAAATTTGATAAGATTGGTTATGTAAAGTTTCTTTCTTGTACTAAGAGGGTTTCCTAAGGTGTTTAGGACTCCTAGTTGAGTTTGGTTCGTGCCTTTAGGCTGCTACCTCATGTATAAATGAGAGGGAGCGTGAGGCTTCCCGGTATCGCTTTAGAGAGCAATAGAGTTGAGTTTTGAGTTAGGGTTTTGAGTTATGTCGAATTTTTGTAGGAGTGCTATTGGTGCACTTTGTAAACACAGAGAGAATTAATAAGTCGTCATCCACTTTAAGAGTTCTTCGATTTGTGTTTTACCGGGTTTCAGCGGTCTAACCGGCGATCTACGACGGTCAGACCTGCGGCAAGCGGCGGTCAGACACGGCGGCATACGGGCGGTCAGGACCGGCGGCGGCGACAGCGGCAACAGGCGATCTGGCGGTTAGACCGGTAGATCACCACCGGTCAGACCGGGGGCTACGCTTCGGTCAGACCGGCTAATACTCGATCAGACCGATCTCCATCGAGTTCGAGGGTAACTTTTATTTCCGCTAAAAGTTTTCGGTTTTTGGGTATGCCAACATTCACCCCCCCTCTGGTTGGCTTAGTTCTTGTGATTCGATTCTACAAGTGGTATCAGAGCCTCGTTTCTTTCTTTGGATTTTTATCGATCTAAAGTTTTTGCCATGGCTACTCCCGCTAGGTTTTCAACTAAGCCTCATATTTTCGATGGAACTGATTTTCTTCATTGGTATAGAAGATGCAATCTTACATTATGGCTGAAATATATGATATTATTGGAGGAAAAGTTTCTTCATCCTATGTGATTCCTGATGCATTATACTGATGCTTTAAAAACTGAATTTGAAAATAATTGCAAAGCTGCGGTAATATTCTTTTGAGTGGGATTTCTCGTTCTGATTATGATCGTGTTGCACATCTTGAACTGCTCATGAGATTTGGAATCGCTTTGAAGAATTTTCATCAGGAACAAATAACATTAAAGAAGCATTGTCGGGATCTTTTTAAAAGGAATACATTAAATTTGAGATGAAACCTGGAGAAGCCTTGGATGACTATCATTTCTAGGTTTAATAAAATTTTGAGTGATCTTAGATCTGTTGATTCTTCTTTATGATGCCTATTACCCACAACTCTGAGATTTCTCGTCACTTTTTGAATGGTCTCGACATGTCTATTTGGAGATGAAAGTTAATCTATTCAGGAGTCTGTTAACATGTCTATTTGACTTTGGATTCACTTTATACTAAATTAAAAAACATGAGATGAATATTCTTTTTCTCGCAAAGTTGATTCTAAATCGAGTGCTTTGATTTCTTCTTCTTCCTTTTGGATGTTTGATACCTTTTCATCTAAGTCGTCTTTTCTTGCTGTTTTTAATGCACATCCGATGATCAACTCGAACAAATCGAGGAGGAGGATTGCTCTTGGTTGCTAAAGAATTGCTCGAGCTAGAATAATGCCAGGAACGGAAAAGAGGTGGTCCAAATCTGTTGCTTTGAATGTGGTTCAATTGATCATCTTCGTTCGCATTGTCTAAGCTTGGGAGAGGCAAAAGAGAAAGACAAAGATGGTGAGAAAGCCCAACAACAACAGAGTCGAAGAGGTCTTACCAAGGGAGGAAGATGGAGAATATTAGGAAGGCTTTTCAACAAGTTTTGCGCGCCTTCGAGCACTAAGTGATGTTAGCATGGTGAAAGTGGAGATGATGATAGGGGAAAGAACGTCTCCGATGTTTGCTTCATGGCGCGTGGTGAATTTGAACAGAGTATGAAGATAATGAGGTGAGTGCTTTTGAGGAAGCTATAATATTTGAGTGCTACATTAAAAAGTGTATGAGAAGATGTATAAAAAAGGAATTTATTCATTGAATCTCTTAAATCGAAATTGATTGGTTAAAATCTTCTTATTCCTTAATGATGATGATTGTGAAAATTGTGAGGTTTTAATGAATGAGATTTCAAAAATTAGGAAGATGTTATTTTCTTCCCCCCCTCCCTACAGTAGTGCTGAAAAGGGATTCAGACTGATTTAACCAACTAATTAGTGAAAGTTACGTTCAGGTTAATTTCTGGGTTAGCTAGACTTTCACTAATTGTGCTATCTGAGTGCCGACATGTATGCCGATCGTTATCAATCAGTTGTTCAGACCAATAGAGATCGATGCCTACTCTGACTCTGAATGACACCCAACATTTTGCCTGCGTACAAAAGTCTCTGCTCATGTTTTTCTATACTATGGACTTTCAGGTTATGCACTTATTCAGTACATGGCTTGCAGTCAGTCAGGAAAATTATTATGTGTTGAAAGCGATTTTCCTGATGTATTAATTAGTGGAAGCTTGGGATATTCAGAGTACATGGCTTGCAGTCAGTCAGTTTGTTTGCAACTTTAATCAAGATATTATCTAACAAAATGCAGCAACTGAAACTGCAACTAGTAGAAAACTCAAAACACTGAGCATGGCTAAAAAGTGTGGCGATTAATTAAACAATATACTATATTATCTCATAACTACAATTTACCACAAGGAAACCGCCATCTGAACATCTGATCAATTTGTGCGTTTCTTGATCTTCAGTCTGGGAGATCAAGGGGCTGAACATGGACATATCGTAAAACAACGGCACGACCTATGCAGTTCTTGGAAAGATCAATGATAGCTGGTTTATATGTACATGACTCCAAAGTTAGCCCATGATGAGAAAAAGAGCATGTGTACCCAAAATACCATGCAGATGAGCCATGATAAACAGATAGAGAAGATATGTATGCCAGGGCAGATGAATGTTGGTGATGTGTTTGGCCATTTGCAGCCAAGAAATATCTCTGTGTTCTATAGTGTGTGAAGACTTAGAGGATAGACACGGCAGCAATGCATATGTGTTGGCAAAGGCAACCAGCCTATGGGCCATGTTATACAGGATAAAATTCCAAGTTTATCTGCTCTTTGGTGTATATATAATTAAACGGTCTGAGCTTTTAATTTCTACAAATTGTTTGGAAAAATGTCACAAACAGTGAAGAAAAGGCAAGGTGGTTATATTGTTTGAGGCAAGTTATTGTAGCTAGTAACCACAGGAAAATAGGTTCCAAACAAATAAAATGTTATCATGGTCAATTAATCATCAAATGTTGGTAAGTGGCTCAGGTGAGATCACTAAGGGGCTCACTGGGATGTGGAAACAAAGGTTATTGGAGGAATTTTGAATGGTATGAATTATTTAGAAAACTAGGAAGGTAGCCCGCACATTCGCGCGGGCATGTATCATAGGATGCATTGCTTAGATAAATTTTTAACCTATTTGTTAGCTTTATGCCATATAATATTTAATCGACCTTTAAGCAATTTTCTATAATCTTCTTCATCATCTAAAATAAGAGAAATTTAGTATATTTAGAAAACATATCTACAAATTAAATGTAATTTAAAAGGTAGGTGTTTCTTTAGGGGATAACTTTTTTCTATCAAATCTTAAAAATACTTTAATTGCTATCAAAAGTGTTTTATTTGTACCATCTAGCTAGCGATTCTTTTATTTGGTTTATATTGATGCAGTTTAATTATTACTTACATATGAATAGGACAGAGATGATATACATGTATCCTAGGTCTCATTTCCCTATGATATCTGTGATCTATTGTATTTCTTAAAAAGAAAAAACCTAATCAACTTGACCCTTAAAAATTAAATTTAATAGTAAGAAATATAACTTCTAAACCGATTATGTACTGTAACCTTAGTATGTTGCTTATATTTGCAATAATATGCAGAGAAATTCATAATATTGTGGCGTACGATAGAGAAAAAAAATAATCTAAGCACTTAATTAAAAAATTGATGCGATGCAAGAAAAATCATTAATATCTAAGACAAAAGAATGAAGCAAAATAAGTTATAAGATTTTCACCAATTAGTTCAATTAATGTAGTTCATATTGGCATTTTTTTCTATTTTCTGTTTTATTTTATACAAGTCCAGGCTAATGCACGGGCATGCATCGTAGGCTGGGTTTGAGAAGCTTATAAGGATAGAATATTACCGGAGAAAATCTGCCACACTTTAAAAGTACGATATATTCACAATTTTTTTCGTTAGTATTGCTTATATAATTTTAACATATTAGTTACCTTTATACCATATCATATTCAAGTAATTTCTATAAGCAATTATTTGTAATCTTCTTCATCATTTAAATAGAAGGTAGACTTATTTTGTTTAGAAAACATGCCTAGCAAAATAAATGTAAAGTAAAAGCAAGGTGCTTTTTTTTTAATTGGATTACCGATGTTAGCTAGATCGCCCATTGTTTATTGACAGATGTATTGGGTAGCACATGAGGCATAGTTAAATTCATGGGTTTGTAATATGATTGCATAGTTTGAGAGACAAGCCATCTGTGAACATTTTATTTAGAGTGTGTGCGAGGCTCCACATAGCCTATTATGAATACGATTGGATGGTTAAATATAATTGTGTAATAATTATTTTTGGAATGCGATGTATCTTAAATAATGGTTGTATAAGTATAATATATGTAGGAGGAGGACCCATAAGATATAATATGATATAATAGTAAAGCAAATAGCCAACATGGCCTTGAATTGTTGATTTGATTAAAAAAAAACTACAACTGCTAAAGTGTATCTTAAATTAAACATGTAGATCGTCTACAAATAATTGTTTATTTACAGCACCAATATCACTCCTATTATAAATCCCTAGCGCATGCACGTTCACACCTAAATCTCTCCGTGAGAAATAAATCTAATACTTTATGATGATAAATTATGCTATACATGTATATCTTGCATTTAGAAAAAATAATCAAGCACACGGAGGCCATATATAATTGTCCTACCTAATGTCTATGATAAATCAAGCAATCAAATAAGTAAATGTTGCAGCTATCAGATGTAATTGTCCACGTACATGCATGTGGGTCCGGGATAGAAGGGTGACGAGGGATTTAGTTTTTTTTTTTTTTTTTTATTTTGCTATGTGTACTTGTTGAAAACGAAAGACGAGGCTCTAGACTATTTTAAAATTTATAAGACAGAAGTTGAAAATCAACTTGATAGAAAGATAAAAAGGCTTAGGTCTGATCGTAGTGGCGAGTTTTTCTCGAACGAGTTTGACTTATTTTGTGAGGAACATGGCATCATACATGAGAGGATGCCTCCCTATTCTCCCGAGTCTAATGGGATTGCTGAATGGAAGAACCGCACACTGACTGACTTGGTGAATGCCATGTTGGAACCGCGGGACTGCCTAAGGCATGGTGGGGGGAGGCATTGTTGACCTCAACTCATGTGTTAAACAGAGTTCCTAACAGAAATAAGGACAAAACACCATATGAGATATGGATTGGGAGAAAACCATCACTTTCTTATTTGCGCACATGGGGGTGCTTGGCGAAAGTCAATGTACCAATAACGACGAAGCGCAAACTTGGACCTAAGACTGTGGACTGTGTCTTTCTGGGATATGCTCATCATAGCATTGCCTATAGATTTTTAATAGTTAAATCCGAGGTACCGGACATGCATGTTGGTACAATTATGGAGTCTCGTGATGCTACCTTCTTTGAGAGCTTTTTCCCAATGAAGGATACACATAGTGGTTCGAACCAACCCTCTGAAATAATTCCCAGTTCAATCACACCACCAGAACAAACTGAACATACACATGAACTTGTCTCTGAGGAGGATGTCAGTGAAGCTCCTCGAAGGAGTAAGAGACAAAGGACGGCTAAGTCTTTTGGTGATGATTTCACTGTGTACCTCGTGGATGACACTCCTAAGTCAATTTCAGAAGCATATGCATCTCCTGATGCAGACTACTGGAAGGAGGCTGTCCGTAGCGACATGGCTTCCATTATCGCTAACGGGACTTGGGAGGTGACAGAGCGACCCTATGGGTGTAAACCTGTGGGGTGCAAGTGGGTGTTGAAGAAGAAGCTTAGGCCTGACGGTACTATTGAAAAGTACAAGGCTCGGCTTGTTGCTAAGGGCTATACTCAGAAAGAAGGCGAAGATTTCTTTGACACTTACTCACCTGTTGCTAGATTGACCACAATTCGTGTGCTACTTTCCCTAGCAGCCTCACATGGTCTTCTCGTTCATCAAATGGACGTTAAGACAGCTTTTCTTAATGGAGAGCTGGATGAGGAGATCTATATGGATCAACCTGATGGGTTTGTAGTTGAAGGTCAAGAAGGTAAAGTGTGCAAATTGTTGAAGTCTTTGTATGGTCTGAAACAAGCTCCTAAGCAATGGCATGAGAAATTTGACAAAACATTGACATCTGCAGGCTTTGCAGTCAATGAGGCAGATAAATGTGTGTACTATCGCCATGGTGGGGGTGAGGGAGTTATTTTGTGCTTGTATGTTGACGACATACTGATATTTGGGACAAACCTTGAGGTGATAAATGAGGTTAAATCATTCTTGTCTCAAAATTTTGATATGAAGGATTTGGGAGTAGCTGATGTTATCTTAAACATTAAGCTAATTAGAGGTGAGAATGGGATTACACTCTTGCAGTCCCATTATGTGGAGAAGATTTTGAATCGCTTTGGCTACATTGATAGTAAGCCTTCTCTAACACCTTCTGATCCTAGCTTGTTGCTTCGCAAGAACAAGAGAATTGCTAGGAATCAACTGGAATACTCCCAAATCATTGGCTCGTTGATGTACCTGGCTAGTGCAACTAGGCCTGATATCTCCTTTGCTGTGAGCAAGTTGAGCCGGTTTACCTCTAATCCGGGAGATGATCACTGGCGTGCGCTTGAGTGAGTAATGCGCTATCTGAAAGGTACTGTGGAATTGGGGCTTCACTATACTGGGTATCCTGCGGTACTGGAGGGTTATAGTGATTCTAACTGGATTTCTGATGTGGATGAGATCAAAGCCACTAGTGGATATGTTTTCACACTGGGTGGTGGTGCTGTTTCGTGGAGGTCTTGCAAACAGACCATTTTGACGAGGTCAACCATGGAAGCAGAACTGACGGCACTGGATACTGCTACTGTTGAGGCAGAATGGCTGCGTGATCTATTAATGGATCTGCCTATTGTTGAAAAACCGGTGCCGGCTATCCTTATGAACTGTGACAATCAAACGGTAATTGTCAAAGTGAATAGTTCTAAGGATAATATGAAATCGTCTAGACATGTGAAAAGACGATTGAAGTCTGTCAGGAAATTGAGAAACTCCGGAGTTATAACGTTGGATTACATCCAAACAGCTAGAAACCTGGCAGATCCCTTCACAAAGGGACTATCACGAAATGTGATAGACAATGCATTGAAGGAGATGGGTTTGAGACCCATGTGAGTTACAAACTTTTTATTCAAACTTCTAACTTTTCTATCACATCAAAACTTTCCTACACACATAAATTTTCAACTTTTTCATCACATCGTTTCAATTTCAACCAAATTTCCAATTTTATCTTGAACTAAACACACCCCAAGTACAGTAAGCTGTGTTATTTAGTACTCCTACATGTTATCAAATTCTCTTGTTTTCACACACATGCTTCACAAAATTGCTAAAAGTCAATCTTTTGCAAAAAAGAAAAAACTATAGAAAAGTTCCCTTAAAAAACCATATTAATCATTTTTTAAGTTTTTTAACTAATATATCAAGCACTAAACCGTCTTTCCATTTTGCGTGCTATGGGGGTTGGGTAACCCCCATAATCGAACACAGCCTAAATTGTGGGGGTTGCATATCCTCCGATCGAATGTTAATTACCCCTTCATTTTCGAATGTACTTTCTTCATTTCTTTTAATATAGGACGTTGTTAACTTTTAATATAAGTTTGAGTCCTTGTCTCATTTTCTAAACAAATATGAAATTATTATTTATTTTGTTGTGGATTGTTTTATCGTTAAAAGTAGTTTAAAAATAATTTATATTCTACATATTTGCATAAATAAGACGAATGGTCAAACGTACGTCGTTTAAAAGTCAACGATATTACATATTAAAAAATGGACGTAGTATTGTACTATAAGATTTCCCACACAATATCAATTATGCCTGCAGCAGGAATTAACACACAAAAAACATCCTAATTCGAGGTTCAAAATCTATTTGCAGTATTCCTCGCAAAAAGAAAGCTAGTATTTTCAATAATCCTGGCAAACCCAAAAAAAAAAATCTATTTCGAATTGACGAGCCAAATATTCGGTGAATCTGCACAACTGTGCTGGTGCAAAAATAAAATATTTGAAACCGCGACGGGATCCTCTAACGTACTGCCCTCTAATTTTGAGAGGATGACATGTGGGCCCCACAGCTAGCGGACCCACGTGTCGGCCACCCACTTCAGAGGGCAGTTAAGTTAGATGAGCAGCTTCCATTTGAAACCGGAGTGCCGGACGACTATTCTTGCTCCACAGAGCGCTGGTCTGGCTGCGTTTTCTTCTAGTGGATGGTGACTACAGAGTACATTGGTAGGCATTGGCCTGGAGCGTTGATCTGTCTATCTCGTTTAATCAAAATTGCAAGATGCTTCATGAAATGGTAGGCATTGGCCGTTGAGGAATGATAGCTAAGATTATTTGTTGAGGTTTACTAATATAATTGGAGTACTGGAGAGTGATCAGGGTCCAGAAGGTCCCGTTCCCACTTGTCCTGCTATCATTCCCTGTCCATCCATTAGAATTAGAATTAGCTCGTGAAAGTGGAAAGCGAAAACCAGCTCAGCAGCAACCTAAAGATGGTGCGGATGAAGACGGTACATCAATTTTTGTGATATGACTACTTGTGCATATAGTCGTTGGCTCTATTATTAAATTTACACAGTTACACCCTAAAAACACTCTAAATATCTTATCTTAGTAGTAATACTATAATTCCTTGTATTCTAAATCTATAGCCCCTTGCAAGAGGGAAAAAGAAACGGGAACAAAGATATGGTGCTAGCCATAAATAATGGTCAAGTGTGGCGCTAGCTCCCCAACCTGATTCAAAAGGCCTGTAATGCTCCACGTGTCCCATCACCACCACACCTGTTTGCTCCCAAAAAGGATAGGTTAGGGTAGATCTGAAGGGGACAACCCAGCCATCACCCTTTTGAGCACATCCATAAAAGGAGGTTTTCCCCTGTTACCTGCTCCTAAATACAGGCATATCTAAAGGTTGTCTACATGATGTCTTAGGCTACATGTGAGGTTAGCAGTCCATGGATGAAAAGGGCATGGTTTTGTGATTTGTATGTCATGGATGTGAGCCTTGTGACTTTAATAGAAAATATAGCTTTGTACTAGTTTTCCTCCTAAAATTATGTGTAATTTCATTCATATATACTAGCCTATTAATTAAGTCGCGCGTTTGCGCGATTATAATTTATGTGTCTATTATTAGATGTGTTTATAAGTTGTTTGTGTTAATGGTCTTACATATACGCTTTTTGTCATAAATCGGATGACCATATGTTAAATCAACTTTTTTTTTAAAAAAAAATACTATATATATTCTCCATGCCACATGTTCTTTTTAAAAATTTTAAGGCGTACGAAAGTAATCGATAGTATTGGGTTATTTAGCTATTCATATATACAACGATACTAGCTATTATATAATATTGGCCCTCTTCGGAAAGCATGGGTGCTACAACAGTTCAAAATCGCTGCCAACTACAACCATTTTGAACAGGCACTGTTGCATTGGCTGCAGCGACATTAGCTGCCAAACATTGATGAGGACATCCTCCACTATTACCCGCTGGCAAAGACACAAAAGTCGGGTGGCGACCGTGTGAGCCTCTGAATAATCCCACATTGCTTAGTTTGGAAGGAGAAAGCCGTATTAAAAGGGAGAGCCACCCTTCCCCTATTGGACTAGTCTTTTTGGGAGATTGAGCATTTCCCCTAATGGGTGTGCCTAAGAACTATTGGGGTCCGGACAACCTTAATTTGTTGGGCCTCGGCCAACCCCACCTAAGCCGGATTATTATCATTTGGTATCAGAGCTGGACCCTTGTTTAAGGGGGTGGGAATGATGAGGACATCCTCCACTATTACCCGCTGGCAAAGACGCAAAGGTCGGGAGGCGACCGTGTGATCCTCTGAATAATCCCACCTTGCTTATTAGCTCCACCCTAAACTAGTCTTTTAGGGAGATTGGGCCTTTCCCCTAGTGGGTATGCCTAAGAATTATTGGGGTCCGGACAACCTTAATTTGTTGGGCCTCGGGCAACCCCACCTGGGCCACCCTCATTTATTGGTGATATTTTTTATATGGTCAATGTTTAAGGTGTTCTTTTTTTTTTCACTCTCATCTTTTGTAACCACACATCTCATGGAAGGTGCATTAAGATCCTAGAACACCCAATGACATTGTATGCTTTTTTTTAAACTATTTTTTCTCTTTGAATTCAACGGTCCTCTTCATCAAAATAGTACATCGAATGGTTCATAATTGTTTGATGATGTGGCTCATCTCGGTGGCATCTTGGAATGCTCTTTCACTAATGTAGATTATCTCTAAAATTACCAATGAAAGGCAGCGAAGGAGCTACCGTGTTTCCTATTTTATTAGTTAACGGACATTTTCTTGGCAACCATAACTCACATTTGTTTTCCTTGCAAAAAAAAAAAGCATAGTTAGAACAATATCGAACGAGAAACTTTTGCTAGTGTAAGCTTGTATTTATGGATCAAAGGGACAAGATTCAATTCTGTTGTGCTACAACAAATAAATTTGGTACTAGTGCTGGCTGAACAAAACAACAAACCGACTAAATGTTCACCAATTATTGGGAGACTCACCGATGAATGTTCATCAATTATTGGCAGCTAGGCTATAGATTCATTCCGACATTATTTATAACAAAAATAAATGTTTTCTCGCAGAACCTGGAATAATCAGATATGGCAGATACTATTAATCACATCATCACCCCATCTCATTTTCCATGTTTGATCGTCCGTCTTATTTGAAAAATTTATGATAAAAATAAAAAAAAGAATAAAGTATTATTCATGTCATATCATCTAAAAATACTAATTAAAAAAAAATTCAAATAAAACAAATGGCCAAACGTTGGACACGGAAAGCCACAACCATTCTTAAACTGGAACAAATAGAGTACTACTCCCTCTGTTTCGATATAAATGCAACCTACTAAAGACGTGACACATCGAGGATCACGAATTTTGTCTATCTTAAAATATATCACATATGTACTATGTTATACTTATATTAGAACAGAGAGAGCTATTAGTATTAGAGCAAATTTAATAGTATAGCTAACTACTAACTCCAAATTATCTATAGCCAATGTAATATCCAATTCATACAATGGTTGCTTACTACACTATTAATACATGGTCTCATCCGTCATAGGCCCTGTTTAGTTCCAAAGTTTTTTTTTCCAAACTTCTAACTTTCCATCACATCAAACCTTTCATACACACACAACTTTTCTATCACATCGTACCAATTTCAACCAAACTTCCAAACTTCAGTGTGAACTAAACACAACCATACACACATTACGTCTTAGAGTCCGTGCTGCAGCTGACTATAAATCCCGTTGCTCTTGTTTCTCTTCTTTTATCTCTTTAAAATATATTTATGTCATATACACACATTACGTCTTCAAGTAGTCTGCTATTGTATCTGCTCTTAGAGGCGTTAGTACATCCAGACAAGCCCAAACACAAAGCACATGGCGGTCAATTTTGCCAATGTGACACTGTGCCGCAGGAGTAGCAGTAGTACCGGTACTAAGGCTCTGTTCAGTTCGCAAGACGAAAAGTTTTAGCGTGTCACATTAGATATATGGACACATATTTAAAGTATTAAACGTAGACTAATAACAAAACAAATTACAAAATTCGCCTGTAAATTGTGAGACAAATTTTTTAAGCCTAAATAACCCGTTATTAGTAAATGTTTACTGTAGCACCATATTATCAAATTATGGAGCAACTAGGCTTAAATTAAAGATCCGTCTCGTAATTTACACACAATCTATGCAATTAGTTATTTTTAGCCTATATTTAATACTCTATGCGTGTGTCTAAATATTCGATGTGACAGGGTGAAAAGTTTTTGATTGGAAACTGTCTAAATATGAACGTTCTTTTGTTTTTCTTTTTCCTTTTGCTTTCTCCCTCCCCATTTGCTCTTTCCAAGAAAAACACCAGCTGACAGCGAAAGGATGGACGTGACACGAGTGGAGTTGATGCATATGAGGCTGTGTTTAGTTGAGGGTAAAGTTTGGATTTTAGTTGAAATTGGAGATGATGTGACTGAAAAGTTGTGTGTGTATGACAGGTTGATGTGACGAAAAAGGACTGAAGTTTGGATCCAAACTTTGGATCTAAACACAGCCTGAATGGCTTTTCATTTTTTTTTTGCTCTTGCTTTTCCAGTAGTACAAATAATCCAATTATACAACTTTTTCTGTATATTTTTTTTGTGTGTGTGAGAGAGATAGAGGTGGGGGGGGGGGGGGGGGGTGGGGGGTGGGTTTGGAGACTGACAGAGGGGTCATTGTCAAAGAAAGTGAGAGGGGAAAAAAAGAAAGTGAGTGAAAGCGATGTGTCTTGTGCTTGGAAGAACTATAATGGCAGGGCTCCTCATTAGTCCTCACTCTGCAATCAAACCTAACCGTACTGTGTGAAAATGGAAAGTGTACACCGGATATCGACCACTGTTTATTCGCCTACGCTTTTTTTTTTAAGTCCATTTAATATATAATGGGCCTGTTTGGATCCGGAGGGCTATTTAATAGCCCTCCGGAATCTTATTATTTAGGAGTATTAAACGTAGATTACTGACAAACCCATTCCATAACCCCTAGACTATTTGCGAGACGAATCTAACGAGGTATATAAATCCATGATTTGCTACAGTGATGCTACAGTAATCATCCGTTAATCATGGATTAATAACCTCGTTAGATTCGTCTCGCAAAATAGCCTAGGGGTTATGGAATGGGTTTTGTCAGTAATCTACGTTTAATACTCCTAAATAGCAAGATTTCGGAGGGATATTTAATAGCCCGAAGTATCCAAACAAAGTAAATTAATGTTCACCTTCACCTTGTGCGGCTTATTTTCTCCCAAAAAACTTACTACTAAAAGTAAGCATGTATATTTGTTATAGGCATAAATAAGTGTATTGTATAGGAGTACAAGTTAACGGATGCTTGATGAGCACAGAGGATATACACGTGTTCTAGGTACAAACCATTATATTATGGCCTACACTTTAAGACAAGTTAAGTCCATAACTTTCTCCTTGTTTCAACCAATTGAATTCATTTCCACTCACATTTATCTGATCCCTTAATTTTAAGGCTGAAGTTATCTAATAAGAACCGCAATAGTGATGACATGTGCACAAGTAATATACCGCGAAACAATTTATGAACGCTTTTATCAAAAGATAAAGCGGTATGTTTGTCCTCATTCCCAGATGGTTGGTATGATTCCATGTATGGAAATATCTAATTCTAGCTATTGCAACTTATATATACTAGCTAGAGCATCTCCAACAAGCTCCCTAGACCTCACTCTCCTACATTTATATATTTTTTTCTGATATTATATGTAATAACTCACCATTCAACTCTATCTTTTCAGAGCAAAACAAAAAGTAAGAACAAATATAGGGAGTGTCACAGAGAGACTAGTTGGGTTGTTTGGTTGCTTGGCTACGGTGTCACGAATAGTTACACACACACAAAGAAAGCAACCCTAATTTTAGAAAATTTACTAAATTATAGAGTGGGAATGTGGGATAGAGAGATCGCCGGAGATACTCATGTATCACGAACGATAATTTGGGCAAAGAGATAGTAGCACTAGCGTGGTGGCAAGCAAGGTTATCGGTATCTCGATCCTTATCCTAGTATCTTACGATACTATAATCCTACCAAGCCGAACAATACCGATCCCACCTAGTACCCTAATTCTTATGGTATATCGATCCTACTATTCATTACTACATGATCCTACGAAATCTTAGGTGGTATCCCGATTCTACGATCCCTACGATACTATAAAATATTATTTAAAATAAGATGGTTTGAAAATAATGTAAATAAATATGCTCAAGTTTATATAAAAATCAGTTAAATATATCAAAACCAATGTGGTTTTCTCTTGATAAATGTCTCTATGTGCATGACATATATATTACTATATTCTTATATAGAATGGCTATATGTAATTAATTAAAGTTAAAAAAATTCTCATAGTATCCCGATCCTATGATACGATACTTCCTAGAACCGGATCCTGACAACGTTGATGGCAAGGCCCGGGTGCCGTGTAGCGAAATGCCACCCTGGGGGGGTGTGTTAACGTACGGCCCTGGGGGGAGCATGGCCACTGCCTGCATGCTCTGTCCTCAGCCTCTGCTGCTGCAGTAGGCTAGTGAACCGAATCACTCGTGACGCTCTCTCTCTCTCTCTTCTCTCCCTTTCTTCTCTCCAACGGTCGCTTTCACACACTCTTCCTCTCCTCCGGTCTCTCTCTCCCCAGGACGGACGGGATCAGAGATGTGGAATGACGAGATTACCCCTAGGCCCTCCTCGTGCAGGGGCAGGATCGTCCATCCAAACCCCCCCACCACCAATTCCATACCGCTCCGCGTGGACCGAGGAACATGGCCCGGCGTCCTTTGCGTGGTGGGGCCCACTCCCCGTACGCGATATCTCGCGGTTTTATCGCTTTTTTTTTCTTCACGCCTCGTGAGACGAGGAGAGATCTTTGGATGGGCGATATATCGTGGGGGAGAAGGGAGTACTATGGTAGTAGTACGCTTCTTTGCCGTCGTCTCATCTCGGCGAAGAGAGATTGCCAGCTGTGCGCATGTATACTGGCGAATGAAGGAAGGGAGTGAGGGAGACGGAGACGGGTCAAAAATAATAAAAATAAAGGTTTAGTTCGCATCACCTGGACGATGCATCTCTGTAGCCGTTGAAGGTCCCCGCGGCCAACCGTGCCACTGTGGACTCTCTTTATTCTCATTTTTACTACAGGCCCCGTTCTTTTCTCCGATGAAAGTTTGATGAAAATTCAGATATCCTGGCATACTTTTAAAACTGTTAAACGTTATGTTTCATGCGAAAATTTTCTATATGAAAGCTGCTCTAAAATATTAGATAAATTAAAACTTAATTGATCGTATGTTAATACCACCTCGTTTTACGTAGAACACTTAATCTTCATCTACATGAGTTTTAAACACCACATGTATCTACGGGTATCTGCGGCGATTCTTTAGAGTATCCTCAATATATACTCTATTCATCAAGTGGGTAATAAGGTGAGATATACTAAACCAAATTATAATTATTACTAGCTCTCGCAATTTGTATATAGTAAAACAGGGTACACATCTAGCAAATGATTGATGGAAAAGAGAGATGGTAAGAAAGGAGAGAGAGTTTAATGTTTTTTTAATGTTTGCTACAGGTAGCAGTGCTATTGTTAGAAGTAGTTACTACCATAACTATTTACCCACCTCCATAATTGTAAAGTACTACTCCGTTAAAAAAAAAGATAAATCATAGCTACGAACTTAGACACACGTATATTCAGATTCGTAGCTATAATTGGACTTTTTTTTAAGACAAAAGGGACAGATAGTATGACCCCTTATTAGTCACTTTCTATTCACATTGTGGATGCCCTTATGCCAACTCTAATATGTTCTACTGCTTCTCTGCTCTACTCTCTCATTAAAAAAATCACTTCTGATTTTGAGTTTCAAAATTGTTCATAAAAAATATATAATATAGTACCAATGCTATACTACTTTGATTTTGGGTGCACATAATGAGAGAGTGTTATATTGTACCGTATCTTTATATATCTATGTTGTAATTTTAGGCTTGGTTTGGGATGAACGAATTTTAAGAGACTTTTGGGTGAACAGAATTAAATCCTACAAAAAATTCCGTAGATTCAAGGTGCGGCCCTAGAATAAATTTCGTATATATATAAAGAAAGGCTATCGAGATGATATAATATTAAAGGTAGAGCATCGTATAAGTATCGATTCACTTAATTTAAGACGAACCTACCTACTTAAGCCACGATAGGGGTAAAACAATATACTCTTTACTACTCCCTCCATCTATTTTTGATAGTCGTATTTCTAAATCTGAAAATTTTATTTTTGATAGGCATATTTCAATCCAACAACCTATCATCTTAATGATTTTCTCGAATTTAATGCGTGACTCTCCATTCTTCCACACATGATTGGCTACATGGGCTTTGAGAAATGTAAATATTAATGAATCGCTTGTTTACGAGGAATGACTAGTAGCATGCTTAAATGAATGATAAGTAGAATTACTTATCCTTGGTCTGTGTGTCAAGATGAAATATGACTATCAAAAGTAGATGGAGGGAGTACTAACAAATTTACCGTAAAACTGAATGTATTTCATATATTATCTTATCATGCATGTTTTTCAACTTCAGAACACTAGGATTTGAACCCTGCTAGATGGAGTCATGTACCCACGATTCCACCACCACACAACTAGTGCTTTTCCCTAAAACAAATTTATTTCTCCATCAACCCTTTTATCCCAATCAGTTATAATCGTTCTCTATTTAATTTCTCTGCATATTTCATCTCCTAACCTATCATAACATTTTTCAATTATTTTTAAATATTATTAATACCTCGTGCCTGCTGTAGAGATAAGGATGGAGGGCGTACTTCTAAAACGGAGAAACGGCCACACGGCAAGCTCGTGGACTGTGCACCGCATAGGATTCTTCTCGCTAGAGGACAATCCCCGTCCGTACTTTAACCCAAATACTTCATCCGTCAAAAAAACAAATCCTGGGTTTCCGTGTCCAACTTTGACTGTCCGTCTTATATGAAATTTTTTTATAATTCATATTTTCATTGTTGTTAGATGATAAAACATGATTAATATTTTATGCGTGACTTGTCTTTTTAATTTTTTTACAATTTTTTCAAATAAGACGGACGGTTAAACGTTGGGCACGGAAACCAGGGTTTGTCTTTTTTTGACGGAGGGAGTACTCCAAAAGAAACCAAATCAAACTTGGAAAACAAAAAAAATAAAAACAAAATCCACGAGAAAAAGGAGACAGAGCCCTGACAATGACTCTCATTTCCTTAATTAAATTATTATAATACCAGCATCAAGTTCTTTCCCTTTCCTTTCCCCTGCAGCTCGTTGCAGTGCAGGCGAGAAGGAAGAGAGCGAGCCAAGTCGGGGTGGGAGATCTCGCGGCGAGACGTGATTAAATGAGGATTTCTCGAGAGAGAGAGACGAGATTATCGCGAGATGATGGTGGTCCTGTATGGGGAAACCGACGGCATGGGATGGCAAGGGCATTGGTTGTTCCCAGGTCACCACCCCGGACGGACAGCCGGTGTCAGTGCTAACGTGAGCACCAGTACGCGCGCGCGCACTCTCACTCACTTTCTCACTTTTATTTACCACTGTTTTATTAGTACTACTTACTCACCCCAGTCCTGAAAAAGAAATACTTCCTTCGTACTCGTAAAAAAAGTCATTTAGAATAATCTTTAAGTCAAACCTTAAGAATATAAATCATAAATAACTCTCAAGTTGTTGAGTTTGAAAATGTAAAAATTATATGAATAGATTTGTCTTGAAAAATACTTTCAATAAAAGTATACATATACTACTTTTCAATAAATATTTCTATAGAAAAAAGAAGTCAAAGTTGTGTTTTGGAGGCCGTGTCGCTGTCCAAAACAACTTCCTTTACGAGTACGAAGGAAGTATCTACTATTACATCCGTATCAAAATATAACAATTTAGTATTGAATATGATATATCGTAGTACAATGATGACTAATCTGGACAGCGGTATGTCCAAATTCATTGTACTGGATGTGACCTACCTAATCCAAGGTTGCTATATTTTAGAGAAAATATAAAACTGGATGAAACACATCCTAATCCTACGAAACTACTCCCTCCATCCCAAAATGTTTCACGCTATTGTCTTTTTTAAAAATGTTTGATCGTTCATCTTGTTCAAAAAAATTTAGTAATTATTAATTATTTTCCTATCATTTAATTTATTGTTAAATATACTTTTATGTATACATATAGTTTTACACATTTCACAAAATTTTTTGAATATGACGAACGGTCAAACATGTTTCACAGAGTCAACGGCGTCAACATTTAGGAGGGAAGGAGGGAGTAGATAGCATGTCCAGGTTTATTGGCCGATGTATCCAATCCAACCCACGACTGCTATATTTTGAGAGGAGTACTAAATTTTATCTAACTATACTAGATTTCATATAAATTCCATCTAATTAAATTAAATGCTTGCAATCATTGTTTGTAAGGGTTCCTTTTAAAAAAAGTTAGTATGTATAGGAGCACTCCTTTATTTTTAGCTTATGCCATTTATCTTAAAACATGTTGATTTTTATCGTCTTACCGATCCTTTGATCGGTGAATCTGAGAGGTTATATAGCATCCGCCAATACTGTATGTTCCTATTAATGAGAGTTACATCGATAGTTTTCTTTATATTGATTAATTTAAATCCAAATTGTTAGGGATAAAGTTATTTTGGGATAGCAGGAGTGATATTTATTTTTATCTTTTTTCCTCTCTTGTATGATGAAAAGAGACACGCGTGAAATATTTACACACATTTTTATGTTTGACTTATACTCCCTCCGTCTTATTTTAAGTGCAACCATAAGTTTCCACTTCCAACTTTGATCTTTCATCTTATTTTATTTTTTTTATAATTAGTATTTTTATTACTATGAGATGATAAAATATGAATAGTATTTTATACATAACTTATGTTTTTAGTTTTTTTTTCCAAAATTTTTTCAAATAAGACGGATGGTCAAAGTTTTGCACGAAAAATTATGGCTGCACTTAAAATGTGACTGATGGAGTATTTAATAATTTTGCAATATAAAATGTTTACATCCCTAGTCTATCGTAGTAGGCGCCGTGGCCAAACTCGTATTTTTATATGTAAATAAGGCATTTTCATGCCTTATAAAAACACCCACTATTATTTTACTTTCCTATGTATACAAAATTAATAATACACTACTACCTCCGTTTCTATTATAAGGCGCTTTGATTTTTTTTCTATTAAAACTTTTTTAAGTTTATCCGAATTTATAGAAAAACATAGCAACATTTATAATACAAAACAAACATATTATCAAAATATATTAAATGTTGGTTTTTAATAAAACTAACTTGGTGTTATAGATATTGTTAGTTTTTCTTAAACTTGGTTAAATTTAAAAGCGCTTGACTAGAAAAAAAAGTCAAAATGACTTATAATATAAAATGGAGTAGTTCCTATATATGTAGACTTCTATTGACAATAAACACAAGAATATACTCCCCAGTCTCTAAATATAAGAGATTTTGGTTAGATGTGACGTATCCTAGTACAACGGATCTGGACAGACCTTATGTCCAGATTTATTATATTAGGATGTGTCTTATATTTAAGGACGGAGGAAGTAATTTCTCACAAATAAATTATGTTGGTAATGTCTACATCAGTAATTTTTCATTTTTGATATGTTCAAATGGACATCTATTTGAGAACAGAGGAAAAACGTCGGATAATAGGTGGGAACAATCTAGAGCTAGAATCTCAAATGAGTCTGCTTTTTTTTCTTCCCTCAAAACTAGAAAACAAAATAAGGTAGCATGCATCATCACTCTTTGGGAATGTGCCTTGGGTCCCAACTCTTTCAACTCATCATCATGGAAAGGAATGGCTTTGTGCCAAATTGGCCAAGAGTCACGATCAGACCCAATACTACAACATGTACACGGCACTGTCAGGACCATGGGAAATTAATTAATTTAGATCGATGGAAATTATGATCAATAGCAAGCTCTGAAAACGATTTTGTGATAGTTACTCTTGTCGATCTAGGACAGGATGTGCAGCTGAAAATGACCATATTGTCCTTATTTATACTACGTACGGTCACATGATGATGACCAAAACATATCAATCGGTCCATTGATTTTATTTATTTGTGGCCAGAAATTAATTCTACAAAAATGGCATGGCATCCTCGGATTAATTAATATGTGAAAAAACATTAACTTTGCTGTGTTCGGCACTGGAGGTTCCCAACTCTCCTCCCTCGCGTTCCGTGTGCACGCTTTTCAAACTGCTAAACGGTGCTTTTTTAAAAAAAAAGTTTATATACGAAAGTTGTTTAAAAAATCATATTGATCATTTTTGAAAAAAATAGCTAATACTTAATTAATCACGCGCTAATGGATCGGTCTGTTTTCCGTGTGTGAGAGATGGGTTCCCAACACATAGAACCAAAAACACAATTCATTTCATAAAAAAGTTTGGATCAATTTGATATGCCTGATTATATATGTTTAATACCTATTATATTATCTTAAACCAGGTTTATCTCTAGGATAGACACGTGGAATGTATAGACAAGCATGTTAGACCAGAAAAAAAAAACCAAAAATCAACTAAAAAACATATTGTTCCTCAGATAGTCTAAAGTAGGATGATATATTTATCTGTCAAATCAATCTTATAAACTGTTTCTATATAGGAGTAAGTTTGATCAAGTCCAAATTTGTGGATGAGAACAGTATTCTAAAGCTGTGGTTCTGCTGTCGTAATTAATTTCTTGCTTCCACGACAGGGCAACTTTCAGAAATTCTTTATTCTGGATATATAAGTACTTTTGAACTCAACTAGCTGCTGTGTTAGCATCATAAAAGCTAGTCATATATACCTATATATATTCTTGGGATATGCTCACCTGCTTTCATGACCTGCTGATATCGGCTTTTTTTTCTATTTATTAGGGAAAACCAATTTTTTAGTGCCATATATAATTTTAAACCATCAACTCATCCATCTTCTAAGAAAACAATTAAAACATTGATATTTTGCCTCAAAATATTTGTCTTGGGGAACAGTGGTAGACTAAATTCCATTTTGCCCTAAGCTGCTAGTCGATTGATTAACACGTGCATCTAAAACTAAGGCCATATTTAGTTCACGAAATAAAAAAATTTGGGTGTCAAATTGGATGTTTGACCGGATGTAGGAAGGGGTTTTCACACGAATGAAAAACTAATTTCATAACCCGCCTAGAAGCCGCGAGACGAATCTTTTGAGCCTAATTAAGCCGTCATTAGCACATGTGGGTTATTATAGCACTTATGGCAAATCATGGTCTAATTAGGCTCAAAAGATTCGTCTCGCGATTTCCATACAAACTGTGCAATTAGTTTTTGTTTTTATCTATATTTAGTGCTCCAAGCATTCCCATGCACGTGTCCAAAAATTCGATGTGACGTTTTTTTGGGAAAAAAATGGGAACTAAACCAGGCCTAAGGCTGTGTTCTTTGCATGGCTCTGGAAGAAGATTGGCAGCGCACACGAAACGAGAAAACCTATTAGCACATAATTAATTAAGTATTAATTATTATAAATTTAAAAAATAGATTTATTTGTTTTTTAAAAATAAATTCTATATAGAAATTTGTTGTAAAGTATGTACCATTTATCAGTTTGAAAAATGTGCTAATGTAAAACGAGGAAACTTAAGTTTGCAGTTGAGGAAAAGAATTGTGCCTAAGAAAAATATAAGTATTTTAGAAATCGCAGGGAAGCCATCAATAATGGTCACTCTCTAGAGAGGACGGTAGCGGGATGGGAATTAATAGCAAGGGCTGGAGAACATTTGTTCCTTTTTCAAAAGGAGACGCGCAAACACAACACACGTGTAAACGCCTACGTGTCTCGTAAACACACATCCAGGTGGATGAAGACCGATGATAAATCAGTGAATTGAAACAAAGTCACCTATTGGCTATCGATGTTATTAAAGCAAACCACATTTAAAATAGAAACTTGGAAGCTATCGTTGAATCTAAAAATAGATTTGTGAGTTAGGTTTGTCCACGTTACCAAAATTACTTTGGGTAAAATTTTTACTTACGACTAAACCTAGGAGCAAATTAAATTTGTACTCTTGGTGACGTGAACAAATATCAAACGTTTATTTTTTATCTAATGGTAGTTATCAAGTTCCGAATATATATATGGTTTACATTACATATTTTCCCAATATTATGCACACCAAAATTTAAACCCTATGAAGAAAGACCGTGCGCCCATAACACTTTTGGAGCCATCGAATAAGCGAAACGATATATTTGCAAACGAAAAGTAATTTGTGAATAATATAT
>CM020180.1:27995002-28012801 GCA_009805545.1 Oryza longistaminata | reverse complement strand
TATTCTTGTGATTTGATTTTAGATCTTGCAATTATCGGTGCCAAGTTTTTAATCGGGGTGTGTTCTTGTTGAAGCCGCATGATGTGTTGCCGCTGGAGATTAATCGCAGGGGTGGATGACTGATGTGTTGCCACTGATCTGTTTGTTGAAGCCGCATGATGTGTCTTGTTTTTCTTGAAGGTGGTGCATTGGAAGTGTTTAGAGTTTCGTTGTCTTTGGTGATGTTGCTAGAAAATTGGAATCTGAACATTGTAGTTATCAAGTAGTTTGCAGTTACACTAGTTTGTTTTTATGTTCATTGTAACATCAACCTTGTAAGTTCTTGGATCAGAAATGTAGTCTAAAATGTTCTGGATTATTCAGCGTGGATATGTAAATCATTGTTGTAGCGAGGTATTTTTTTTTGGGGGTTGATTTTTCACACCTGTGACGGGTTGGCTGCTTTAACTCGTTTGACGTGGCATAATATGTGACGGGTTCTAATTATAACTCGTCAGAAATATCTCTCACCACTAACGGTTTGCTAATTGTAACCCGTCATAGGTGTCTCTCACCACTGACGGACCTTCAACCGTCCCAGGTGAGGTTAAGTCATCAGTGACCACTAATCTGTGACCAAGGGACAAACCCGTCAAAACTGAGGGTTTGGACCCGTCACAGATGACCTGACCCGGTGCAGTGATTCAACAATTGTTGGGTTTGATCTTCATGGCTGCAGTTGATTTGTGCTGATTATCCGCCTCTTATATATATATATCACCCCCTTCCCATATTTTTTAATAAATTAAATACATGTTATAGTGCAGATTTTGAATACTTATCGAAATCCTATGCGCTCTTCCGTCCGGAGCAGGAGGACAATTAACGATAGAGGAGCTTGTCGGCAGAGGAAACCAATATTGATGGTGGAAGAGCTCGTCAGCCCAAGCCGTATTTGATCTGTACCGCCATATAGAGGGGAGAGATGGCAGTGTTGGCATAATTAGGAAGAGGTCAGGGCGGGTTGCATGATTTTGGGTGGCCAGCTTCTCATCTCACAATAATAGAGATGGTTCTAGAAGTGGGGATATATATCAAATGGGAAGAAGAAGAGAAAGTTAGAGATAGGTGGGCTATTGATTCGTTAATTTGTAAATTATCTTCTGTTTTGGAGGGCTTCACTGCAAAATTTTTAATTTGAAGAAATTTTATAGACTGAAAGTAAAAGAGAGAAGGGCTGACATAGGCCGTGTTTAGTTCGTGTGCCAAAATTTTTTAAAGTATACGGACACACATTTAAAGTATTAAACGTAGACTAATAACAAAACAAATTACAGATTCCGTTTGTAAACCGCGAGACGAAATTATTAAGCCTAATTAATTCGTCATTAGCAAATGTTTATTGTAGCATCACATTGTCAAATCATGGCCAGAGTTTTCCAAACCACTGGGGCCGGGGTTACCGTGCCCCGGCGGTAAGCACGGTTACCGCGCAGTAACCGTGAAAACCGTACGAAACTGTGCAAAATTTATCAAAAATTCAAATTATTTTTTAAAATTTATTTGAATTTAAGGAGATTACCGTGGTATTTCTATTACCGTACCCCCGCGGTAAGTTACCAGCGGTAATGTAAACCCTGATCATGGCGTAATTAGGCTCAAAATATTCGTCTCGCAATTTACATACAAACTGTGCAATTGGTTTTTTATCCATATTTAATGCTTTATGCATGTGTCTAAATATTTAATGTGACATAATATTTGGATGTTTGAAGAGAACTAAACACTGAAGATTTTTGTTGGAATTTTTGTTAGACCTTAAGGAAACAAGCATTGTGAGACACGTATCTCACTCATGTGTGCAGCCTCATCCCATGTGACAAAGCCTTTTCTTGTGAGGTCATTTATCAGGGTGACTTCTATTACTCATGCCCTAAGACAACTAACAATGCATTATCAATGCATCACCGCGTGTATGCTGACTCATCTTGATATTTTCCGAATCATTTATTTATAACAACACTTACTATTATACAATAGTTAGGGGATATATTTGTGGTTTCTAAGCCTCCTTTAAAATACAATGATTTTTCTTGTTCCTAATTAAATCAATTTATCCGAAAAGTCCTAAAAGAATTCTACAAGTACAGAAGTACTGATTTCAAGGGAGAAATAAATGTGAACTTCTTTAGATCAATGAGTACCCTCCATGTGCAATCCTGAAGAATGGTGAAAACCACTCGTTGGTAGGCTATGACTTATCATAAACAGTGAAGCTAAACCTAGGGTGCACATGTTGCTGCTGTTGGCTCTGGCTGTGTCTTGTATGACAGCATCTCTTTTTCTACCTTTAACTTTTTTACTTTGCCAGTACGGCACAGTGGCACACTGGTGAATAGGACAATAGCTAAACTATAATTATAATATTAATGCATTGCAATATTAATTTCAAAGGAAACCTGAATGATTTCTATCCTTAGGAATTTATTTTTTTCTACTAGTTCCTTTGGAAAAATTAATATGATTGAGAAAGTCTAAATATTTGCTCCTACGACTTCAACTCCAAAGGAAAACAACATGAGTTTCTGCATCATGTTTTTTCTTTTTCTACATCATGTTTTTTCTTTCTTTTTGATATATATATAAGTCCCATGCAGTTTCTTCCTTTCTCTCTTTACTACACCTATAAATTGTTTCTACCAAAATTCCTTTGTTTTAAAGTGTAAAGTTCTATGTAGGAATAAAAAGTGTATGACGATGTTCTATTCTTACGTTTTTCTCGTTCTGGCATTTTCAAAATTCTATGTTCTCAATGAGCCCTTATATTGCAAACCAACTTTATATGCAAATACTTTATTAACCCCTCTTACTAGCAGAAATTAGTATTTTGTGGTATACAAACAAATGCTTTACACTATATCAAGGGGCAAATATTTTTCTGAGTAAATAGAAAAACAAAATGTGACTTGTGATGCAGTCAAGGCAGGAGTTTCTTTCTTCACTTGTTGGGCTTTTCCTCAATTAAGGCCGAGTTTAATTCCAAATTTTTTCTTCAAACTTTTAATTTTTCCATCACATCAAAACTTTCCTATACACACAGACTTTTAACTTTTCCGCCACATCATTCCAATTTCAACCAAACTTTTAATTTTAGCGCTAACTAAACACACCCTAATTTGTACTAGCTGTACTGTGTAATACTAGTAATACACTGTATATCTATACTCACAGTCCAATAGAATGATGGATATGAGGTTTGGCTGGTACGCAGTAGTACCGCGCACATGCATGCGCCTGCATCTTGCAGAATTGGAAGTACGTACCTGTACCTGGCCTTGGCTTTTCTAAATGTTTCCTTCTTTTCCTTCTAGGAAATGATGCTCTCTAGTCACTACTAGGTCTGTTTTGGAATATATAAAAACATGACCCCTACATATGTTTTATCTTTATGATCTTAAAATGTTCTAGTAAAAAATATTCTTAAAATAAACCCTCTAGTATTTTATTAAATAAACCACTTAGTCTTGCTTTGTTGTCATAACTTTATGTGTGTAATTCTAAGTTCATTTGGAGGATGGTAATTTTTAAATTACTTCAACATAATTTTCTCACTCCATTTTCATATATGAATTTCATCTTCTTGGCAATACTATACATTCCTCTGCTTCTACTTGTGAGGTGAGGGGTTACCAGACATGTTGCCTCGTCCATTGTTCATTCGTTTGAATAACCTACTAGTATTTCACCATCTTTTGACTAAAAGGCCTCCTTGATTTGAAGGAAAAACATAGCAAATTTTGAGGATTTCAATCATATAGGAAATATTCCTAGGAATGCTTTTGAATCAAAGGATTGAATCGTATCCAATCCTTTGAAATTCCTATTGGATGGACAATCCTATAGAGATTTTGACGAAAACTTAGCAAGAGTCAAAGCTCCTGAAAAATTTTCTTTGAGACTATCTCTCTCATCCGATTCTTGTGTTTTTCCTATGGTCCAAACAAACAGTCATTCCTGTATTTTTCATATTCCTTCGTTTTCATTCCTGCGATTCAAATGGGCCCTAAAAAGCTACCATACAACTCATACCCAAACTAAAATAAACAAATTGCTCCGTATTTATTATATTACTACTACTTTTCTCTTTGCCATTAATAAATTCCGTCATGGCTAAGTAAAAACCAACACCCAAGCTTATACAAAATGGAAACATGTGCTTGCTTCTCAGATCAAAAGGTTATGGTGGTGGGGGGGGGGTGTTTAGATCCCGTTAAAGTTTTTGACGTGTCACATCGGGTATTATATAGGGTGTCGTATAGGGTGTTCAGGCACTAATAAAAAAATAATTACAGAATCCGTTAGTAAACCACGAGACGAATTTATTAAACCTAATTGATCTGTCATTAGCAAATATTTACTGTAGCACATATTATCAAATCATGGAGCAAATAGGCTTAAGAGATTCGTCTTGCAAATTAGTCGCAATCTGTACAATTAGTTAGTTTTAGCATATATTTAATACTTTATATAAGTGTTTAAACGTTTGATGTGACAGGGGTGAAAAATTTTAGGGTGGGATCTAAACAGAGCCTAGTGAGCCTAACATTTCTTTCCCAGTGCCATGCCAAATTGGGTGGGCACACACACACAAATAGAAGTACTGTTCTTTCAAGTTTTCATATCCTCTCTCTTCCTCTCTTTTTGATTAGACTCGTCGGTAGACAACTCACTCCAGTGCCTGCCTTTGCCCCCACAAGGTAACCCTCTTTCTACTTTCACTCATCCGTTGTCCATCTATCATTGGACCAAAACTGGTGAACACTTTGGTACTCTCCCTTCGTTCCCAAATACTAGTACTAGACGCATTTCTAACATTGAAAATTTGTGCATAAATGTAGCTTTTGTTCAAGCAAAGTCTGGCATTTTCATCATTAAAAAAACATAAATTTCACCCAAACTTACTCCAACTACCCTTCCACGCCTCCAAACACAACTCAATTAAGGCTGTGTTTAGTTCCTTTCAAAGTTAGAAGTTTGAGTTGAAATTGGTACGATGTGACTGAAAAGTTGTGTGTGTATGACAGGTTGATGTGATGGAAAAAGTTGGAAGTTTGGATCCAAAGTTTGGATCTAAACACAGCCTAATATGGGGCATAATGGAGTAGTGTTTTCTCCTCAACTCGTGAAAAAAAAATATATCTAGAAGTACATACACTATACATGTTATTTTTTACTCTTCGTTTAAGACAACACAGTCTCAAATTCATTGTTTCATTATTACTTTTTCTTATTATATACTTTTAAAACTTATTAAAAATATAACCATATGAAAGTAATTTTGTGACAAATCTAATAATATCATTTTTACATATTAAATCCTAATATTTTTTACTCTGTGATTATTCAAGAGTTTTAAGGTGGGGGCAGTATATAAGCTCATTTTCTTATATAGCATACATGGCTGGCCCTCTAATTGATAATAGAGTCAATTATGCTGATTCGCTTAATTTGTCCTCTCTACATGTGCAAAATTTGCATCGGATTCCAAGTACATAGGTGACTATTCATTACAAAGCCCGGTTTCAAAAATAATCATAACAAAGCAGCCAATAACTACATTATTTTTGGTAGCCTCGTTCATTTTCTTCGCGGCTTGTCAGTTGTAGTAAAGCGACGAGAACTTACGTGTGAACTACTCACTCCGTTCTAAAATATAAGCATTTTTTAAATATAAATCTGAACAACTATGTGTCCAAATTCATAGCTAAAAATTATTATTTTTAGGACAGAGGTAGTACTTAACTGTCTTGGCTTCACATGATTTTTAGTAGAAATTTTATAGAGCAACGTTTCAACTCTAGTAAAATAGAACAAGGGACAGACATACATACACACATACATACATACATACACACATACATACATACATACACACATACATACATACATACACACATACATACATACATACACACATACATACATACATACACACATACATACATACATACACACATACATACATACATACACACATACATACATATATACATACATATATACATATATACATACATATACATACATATATACATACATATACATACATATATACATAAGGGGGGGGGGTGTTTAGATCCAGAGGTGTAAAGTTTTGGCGTGTCACATCGGGTATTATACAGGGTGTCGTATGGGGTGTTTAGGCACTAATAAAAAAAATAATTACAAAATCTGTCAGTAAACCGCGAGACGAATTTATTAAGCCTAATTAATATATCATTAGCAAATGTTTACTGTAGCACATATTGTCAAATCATGGAGCAAACAGGCTTAAGAGATTCGTCTCGCAAATTAGTCGCAATATGTGCAATTAGTTATTTTTAGCATATATTTAATATTTCATATAAGTGTTTAAACGTTTGATCTGGGCCTAGTGAGCCTAGCATTTCTTTCCCAGTGCCATGCCAAATGGGTCGGCGCACACACACAAATAGAAGTACTGTTCTTTCAAGTTTTCATATCCTCTCTCTTCCTCTCTTTTTGATTAGACTCGTCGGTAGACAACTCACTCCAGTGCCTGCCTTTGCCCCCACAAGGTAACCCTCTTTCTACTTTCACTCATCCGTTGTCCATCTATCATTGGACCAAAACTGGTGAACACTTTGGTACTCTCCCTTCGTTCCCAAATACTAGTACTAGACGCATTTCTAACATTGAAAATTGGTGCATAAATGTAGCTTTTGTTCAAGCAAAGTCTGGCATTTTCATCATTAAAAAAACATAAATTTCACCCAAACTTACTCCAACTACCCTTCCACTCCTCCAAACACAACTCATTTAATATGGGGCATAATAGTGTTTTCTCCTCAACTCGTGAAAAAAAAATATATCTAGAAGTACATACACTATACATGTTATTTTTTACTCTTCGTTTAAGACAACACAGTCTCAAATTCATTGTTTCATTATTACTTTTTCTTATTATATATATAAAACTTATTAAAAATATAACCATATGAAAGTAATTTTGTGACAAATCTAATAATATCATTTTTACATATTAAATCCTAATATTTTTTACTCTGTGATTATTCAAGAGTTTTAAGGTGGGGGCAGTATATAAGCTCATTTTCTTATATAGCATACATGGCTGGCCCTCTAATTGATAATAGAGTCAATTATGCTGATTCGCTTAATTTGTCCTCTCTACATGTGCAAAATTTGCATCGGATTCCAAGTACATAGGTGACTATTCATTACAAAGCCCGGTTTCAAAAATAATCATAACAAAGCAGCCAATAACTACATTATTTTTGGTAGCCTCGTTCATTTTCTTCGCGGCTTGTCAGTTGTAGTAAAGCGATGAGAACTTACGTGTGAACAACTCACTCCGTTCTAAAATATAAACTTTTTTAGCTATAAATATAAACAACTATGTGTCCAAATTCATAGCTAAAAGTTGTTATATTTTGGGACGGAGGTAATACTTAACTATCTTGGCTTCACATGATTTTTAGTAGAAATTTTATAGAGCAACGTTTCAACTCTAGTAAAATAGAACAAGGGACCTACGTATATATATTAATATATGGTCATACTTTTATGAAAATTACTGATATTATGCTGACAAATAATTAAGTCCAGACAAGTACTGCAACCCTGTAAAATAAAACCTCACAAGATCTATCTCTGTTGGTACCCATAGCAGGGTCCCCATATCTACCCTCTCAAGCTTTCTCTCTCTAGGGAAGAGATAGAGATAGAGAGAGATTATTAGGTTGGAGGACGTCGACATCGACAAGAGAAGGAGAGGGAGGGGAAAGCTGAAACTCTAAAACTTTTCTTAATTAATTAGGAGTGAAACTTGCTCTAAACAAGATACGAGCATGTACAATAGCAGGCTATAAAGGCTATAAGTTAGTTATAAACATATTTTAAAGAGATAAAGAAAGAGAGAGAAGAGCAGCGGGCTACAGATCAATTCCAGCTGCAGCACGGACTCTAAGACGTAATCAGTGTATGACAGGTAGGACCAGGTATTAATAGTATAGTAAGCAACTACTCCCTCCATTCCAAATTGATCTACATATAGTTTTTTTAAGGTTATTCCTAAATGATCTACATATTTGTGTTCATTTATTAAGTCTATTCGTTATTTGTGCATTGGAGTAAATGGACATTGATGCATGCATCCATGCATACAAGTATTTATAGCCCACATACAATATCTTGATTTGCTATTGGCTAGGAAATATTGGGGATGGTGTATGCATTGAGTTTGTTGCTAGAATAAATATAGTATGAGAGAGTTATTAACTTTTCTTGGTCTTGGTGTACCTATGAAATATATAGATCAATTTGGAATGGTGGGAGTATTATATAAATTGGCTATAAATGATTTGTAGCTAGTAGTTGGCTATGCTAGTATTAAACTTGCTATACTAGTGCTACTACAAGAATCACTCTCTCTCTCTCTACATCGTTGTAATTACTTGTAATCACATCGCAATCAGATTCAAAACACATAAATAAAAGACGCAACGGATCCGAGCTAGTAGTAGTACTAGTACTCCTAGCTCCCAACCAACCGGCTGCATGCGTCCTGGTCCCCGAGATATCGCGATAATATCGTGAGATGAGATGATGGTGAAGAGAAAATGAGGAGTAGTAATAGATGAGACGCCATCGCTGTCTGGATCTCTCTCTTTCTCTCTCTCTCTTTGTGTGTTTCTCTCTCTAGCATGGGCAGCAAAGATAGGTTAATACGAAGTAATTTACTATCAGGAATTTGTTGTTGTGGCTGAAAAGGACGGGTGAATGGTGATGGACGCATCTCTCTCTATCTCTCTCTTCGTTATGGTTATGGACTCCTACCTCACCACCATTAACCATGTAAAGTCTACTATTAAGGAGTTGTCATTAATTTTGACCATGGAAAAAATCTTTCTATGGACCCCTTTGTTGGTGGGGGTTCTTGTTTATTTATTTCCAATGGTGTTGAACTTTTTCACTATAATATTTCTGTAGTACTCGTGTTAATTTGTCGTGGGCTGGACATAACAACTCGTCTTGATAGGCTGCTATGATGAAAAGCCACTGAGAAATTGCTAAGCAATTTACACTATAGAACTGTCGTGTGTTTTGACTACGGATTACGTTTACCAGTTTTAGGTTATGGATTTGTCTTTACCAACTGCGGTGATGTCATGGCAACACTATCACTAACCGAGTTTCTTGTCTTCGTCCATAAGCTTTATCTGAAATTTTGCAAATTCTTTTATCCCACTTGTTATCATCAGCTAAGAAAAGGAAAGGAAAGAGAAAGAAATGAACACTGAATCCATATGAGTACTGGACTGCTTGCTTTGGGAATCACAAGCATGAAAAGGGTAGAAATGTATAAGAACTCAAAGATGCAACGTGTTGGGGGTACCAAGCAGAGCACAGTTGGTTTTTGGGAGAGCGACCCCTCCTCATCGGAAAAGCCAGCCAAACAGAGCTTTCGACTTGCAAGAATACAAGGAAAGGGATAGCTACATGCACCCAAAATTGTTATTATTCTTCCTTAAGTCCTAAAACCACGGCGACTAGCGGTATGTTTTATCATATCAGCGTTCCGAAAGACACGAACAGTTCACATCGTATTAATTAGATATCTTGTCAATTTATGTTCTTCGTGAGTCCTATGATTATCCTCTCTTAACTCCGAGCTTGTTTTTTTAAGGAAAATAAAACCGCATGTATTAAGATATGCAAAGAAAATGATACATCCTTCTTTTTAAAGGTTACTCCTTGATCTAAATTATTTATAGTTGGCAAGAGTGTAAAAGAATAATTGAGGGTAGTGTCGGTTGCACATTTGCCACATATATTCGGTTTAGTTAAAAGCTACCAGTTGGGCATTTCCATCTGTTCTTGATGAGGAGGGGAGGTTCCTATCAAAAAATGTTATGCTATTCCATGCTTGTTGAAAATCAGTCTTTCTTTTCTGTCCCCAAGTGTGGCCTTTTTCCTTGCCTTCCCTTTAACTTCAAGCATCTTCTTTCCTTTGTCCTCCTCCTCTGCAGGCAACCATATATGCACATAGCACATACATGGTCATATCCAGCCTTTTCTAGTTATTCCAAGAGACCAAGCTATCCAAGGATATCTGAATCTCATGATTCTGATCTCATGTCCCTTTCTCACTCACTCACTCTGCCTTCCCCTTTTTTTTTTGGTTCAGAAAAAAAAAGGGGACAGAATGGAAAATATGTTCTTACTATGAGGCCTGAAGCCCATAGTTTACTTTGAGCCCACTCAACTAGTATACTGAACATTTCGATATAATCTGATTATTGCACAATCCAAGAGCCAAATGGACAGAACAGAAAATGCAGATGAGGAATTTATTCCCTTGGAGGAATTAGCAACAATGTAATTTGAGTATTATATGCTGTATATAACATAGAAAGATATCCAGATTGGGCTGCTCATTTCCAAGTTACATGGTCCTAGACTTGCAGTGCATATTCAGCTCAACAGGCTACATGCCAAAAATAATCCCAAGATGCCTATGAAGTGACATCAGTGTTGGCACTCTTACCATCTTTGTCATCTTTGGTTGATGCTGCTGCTCTGTCCTGCTCTTTCTTCTGCGCCCTAATAAGTGCACGTCTTGCCCGGGGGCGCATCTCGCGCACCTGACGCGGTGGCATCGCAAAAGGTTCAAGAGGGCGATCATGGAAGGGATGCTCACTTCCAGAAAATATCCTCAGTTTGCGATCCCTATCCTGGAGGGTTGTAACAATAGATGATTAACAGGCAGTAGAAGTATCATTAAAGCCCCTTCAACAATTTTAAGGGGAAAATAATAGAAAGCATAGATTATTGACCAAATATTTGCTTTATACCAGGAGAAAATGGTTTGGACTCTCAAACAAAACAGAGTTGTAACAAGGAAATATCGTCACAAATCAGTGCACAAATTCATATATGATATCAGTCACTTGTAACAACACAAAAGAACTGATGGTTAAAGTAAATTTTATGATAGGACACTGAATTTGTTCTATGTTATACAAAATGCAAGCTCGAAAATTAATCTCCAAGTCTTGAGATAGAAGGGTTTGCTAATATACTAGAATCCCATGGCTTAATGAATAATAAGAAAGTAGCATTGCCGCTTGTGCATCAATGCATGACGAAGCTGCCTAGTCTATAATACTATAATTGAACAGATAATATCATATAGCTAACACATATCACATATGTAGAAGCATTGGCATGAAGATGCACATAGTAATCATTACAATATTACATTACATTTTGGGCAGACAAAGAGTATATAGAAAACTCAGGAGCTAAATCTAACAAGTCATCAACCAAACTTAGACAATGAACTAATGTCTAATCCTGACTCATGAAAACAAATGGTACTTACATCACGCAATCTATTGCGGGGAAGCATGCGCATCACAGCTTTGCGAATCACCTCGGTTGGGTCCTTTTCCATCTGGTCCTTGAGTCTTCTTTCCTTCAAATGGCCAATATACCTTTCGAGGGAAAAACGAACAGGATAGGCAATTGTTAGTAAAACCAAATGAGGTATTCAACATTTCAAGTACTATTTGCTAGAAACATACAGACCCTGTGTGCCAGTAGTAAATCTTATCAGTCATTTTCCTTCCCGTGACACTGATATCTTTCGCGTTAAGTACGACACACATGTCCCCATTTTCCACATGTGGTGCATAAGTTGGCTTGTCCTTCCCTTGAAGCACAACAGCAATTTGGGATGCCAACCGTCCAAGCACCTATCAGCATAAACAGCAAAGTAGCTTACTGCATAACCATTCCTGCATTCCACATAAATACATCTTCCGTAAATTGAAGCAAAATCAGAAGGATTGCTAACCTGGCCCTTTGCATCAAATACACGCCATCTCAACCCATCTAAATTGATCCTTCTCAATCCTGCAAGTGCTTTCTGCAAAGTTCAGACAGAGACGACTGTCAGTGCCAGTACTGGTAGTAGGTAAATTGTTCAGAAATTGCACCCATGTAAGTCCAAAGCTAAAGAGACCAAAACTACAGGCTGGGTGTAGGAAAAAGATTCATATGGGATGGTTATTTAGGTAACTATAGTTTACTACTACAAAATCAAGAATTCTGCAAGAACTGGTAGATATCTACATATAACTAACAAAAGGTGGTTCTTTCACGGAGGTGACAGTGAGTACCTATCAAAATCCCAACTTGCAATCAACGAAAAGAAAGCACGTCAAATCAACCAATCTGATCAAGCCGCCACCGCCACTCACCTTGAGGTTCCCGGTGAACGCCGGCGGCGCCGCAGCCATGCCAAATCCGACGCGGCGGAGTTGCTCGTCGTCGTCGTCGTCGGAGGCGGTGGCGGCGACGACAGTGCGCGCACCTCTTGTTCCCGGAGGACAACGCAACCGAATCGAGCGAGCGCGCAGAGGATGAATACGACTCAGGATCTTACCATCTCGTCGTCGCTTGCTGACTACGGTGGCGGCGGCGGCGGCGGCGGCGCAGGGTTCAGTTCATCCAGCGGTGGCTCTCACGGTCTCTCAAAACTCCAAGGGAAAAGTACACCGAAGGTCCCTCAACTTGTCATCGGGTTACAAAATCGCCCCCCAACCGCAAAACCAGATACCGGAGGTCCCTCAACTAATAAAACCGTTCGCTTGAGGTCCTCTGGTGGTTTTAACCCCGGTTTTATCTGACGTGGCAGGTGAGTCAGCGTGGGCCCCACGTGGACCCCACCTGTCAGCATTGCCACATCACTCGTCTCTCTCTTTTCCTCTCTTCTCGGTTCTTTCTCATCCTCATCTCTCTCTCTCTGGACTCGCCGACAGCGAGTCTGTGAGGCGGAAGAGGAGGAGGGCGTCGGCGACCGGCGACGCGGCGGCGGAGTAAGGGGCAGCGCGCGGGCGGTCGGGACCTGTTTCACCAGATTGTACCTGAATTTGTGCCTGTTGTTAATGTGAACCAATTCTCTCTGTGTTTACTGTTTGCATCATCTTCTTGCACTTCTCCAGAGAAGCCTATTATTGTGTAGGACATCAATCAGAGCCACCGTACAATGATATATATATATGCTTGTATCTCCTCTTGTCGAGTTTAATGTAACCTTCTAATTTGTTCCTGAATTCTGTTCTGTTCCTTTCCTTTTGCTGGTTGGTATGTCTGTACTGACTGTGAATCTGTGATTACCTGGTGGATATGAAAGACTCAAGAGAAATGTTTGCAGCAAGATCAATCAGGTTCGTCAGCCTTGCACCTGGTTTAGACATTCCAGGTAAATGTAAATGGGCTCAAAGTACACATAAGTGGTGTTATTTTTTTAAGATACGAATTTTATCTTGTTTCGTGTTAATTTTTTATTAAGATACGAATTTTATCTTGTTTTCGATTAGTACGTTTTTCAAATTGTTAAACGGTTTATTTCGTGCAAAGACAACTTTCTATACAGAAGTTGCTTTAAAATATCAAATAAATCAATTTTAAAATCTTTAATAATTAAAACTTAATTTTGAAACGATTAAACTTAATTAATCATCTGTTATTGTTTTTACAGCGCACTAACTTCATCATTATTTTCATTAGAAAAGAAAAATATCATAGCATGCAAAGCAAATCTACCCTATAGTTGAACAAATGGTTTTACTCATTCATCATTCATCATATCACACATCCAACGGTCGAAAACCATTTGATGAATTTGGATCAACGTCCAGATCAGCGCGTGGTCCACACCTCCCTTGCGCCTCTCTCGCATCCACAAATCACGCCGCCATCGCCGTCCCGCGGCTCGCGCCCCTCCACGCATCCTTCCCCTCCCCCCACCACCGGCGAAACCCTTGCGTGCCGCCACCGTTGCCTCTCTCCACCGCTCCACATCGCCGCCAGTCAGAACGGCATCGAACCCTCGTGCACCCACCAGCGCGATTCTACCCTATAGTTGAACCCGCCAGCAAGGCAGCTGCAGACCGCACCGTCCCACATCGCCGCGTCCGCTCCGATCCCCATCTCGCGAGTCGCGAGCAGAGCAGGGGAGGTGAGGGGCGCCGTCGTTTGGGCTCTCTCGAAGCCATCGCCTCCTGCCATCCTGGTCAGAGCCTCGGGGGCGGCTTCGAGGAGGAGACGGGGATTCGATTGATACCCGGTAGCTTCTGCGTGTGGCGAAACCATCGTCGCTGGAGGCGGAGGCGGTGCTGTGACCGGCGGCGGCGGAGATGGACTAGGACCTCGCCGATATCCACCCACGCGAGCTCTAGTTCACCTGTAAGTCCCCCGCTACCACGCCCCACCTCACCTCACCCGCTTAGCTAGAGAGAGAGAGAAAGAGCTCCGATCCGTCTCTCGCTGCGGTAAACAGGTGAATCGACTCGATTCTACGGGTGTAGTGTACTACGTGCGTTCTGATGTGCGGCTTCCGTTCCTGCTTCGGCCATGCGGTTATTTTTATTTTTCTCTCCTCTGTGGAAGTTGTAGAGTCCGTTTTGATTGGAGATCTACTATTTTATTAGTGTTTCGAAACCCATTTCTGTTTACCCTTGTTTGAACAATTGAACTGATCAACAGGGTTAGGGTCTCAATGATTTTGAATTAGTAGCTAAATTGTACGGTATGCGACCGTCATAAGATTGGCAAGTTTGCTTCCAGTGTTTCACTGTGATTTTGGATGTGTATGTACTACTAGCAATTTTTTTTTTCCGTGTAGTAGATATACAGTGTTAAGTGAAGAAGCAATGAGTTTTTGTTTTTACTTTTCTCTAGGTTACTTCGATAACATTCTACAAACATGGTTCCGGAGTTTGGAATTTTTCTGTAAACTTTTGTTTTGGAGTTTTTAAAGGCTGCTTTTTTAGTGGGCACCTTTTTCTCTTTGTTTGGTTACTGACAGGTCGATTTTTGGTGTCGAGTGGTTGTAAAGTCTGATGTATGTGTGTGAGAAAGGGATCTGATTGCTTGTCTAATTGGCTTACCTGGATTGGATGCTGTTGTAGTAAACTACTGAGAATGGACTGATATAGCGATGCACATGCTAACAATCATAAAGGATGGAGTGGTGGTGTTAAGAGAGTTTTTACTTTTTGTCATATGCATCACTCAAAAGATCATGTGCTCATAAAAGAGGAGATTCGCGCATGATTTGTTGTAATGCTTGCGGCAATTCAGCAATTGTGAAGTAACTTTCCCAGATTAGTCTTGGCATTCGGTGAACACGATTTGCCTGAAAGCGTATCTGTCTATATCTCACTCAAATGAGAGAGAGAATAATCAAAGTGAATTAAGATCCTCTAAGTTAGCACCTTGTGTTGGGTCTTTGTTTTTGCATCTGTGAGAAGACATTTTATACAGTATACTTTCACCTGCAATTTCTTGTAGTGCGTCTCAACAGTTGTATAAGAAGGCGTCTGGTCATCTGCAATGGGCAAGCACGAGGATCAGCATTTTGTTCTTTTTCGGAGGCGTCATCCTGCATGTTCAGGAAAGTGAAGGTGAAAACACATCAATCCTAACTGCATTTTCAGTTACTAGCTCTCCATTGAGGATTGAGTGTTCTGATAGATGAAACTGTGCTTTTAGTCTTTAGCTCTCTATTTTGTGGGTTTATGGTTCTAACAAGTGAAATTTCTCTCCGTTTGCCCACAGAGCATATGCAAGCCTAGATGAGTACATGAAGAACTGGTTTGGACTGGATGCAATACTAATGGGCGTGCAACAACTACTGCGAGAGCACGGGCAAAGGTTAATTAAGCTTACCTTGCGTTCTTTACTGGAATGGTTATGCATCTATTTCAGTAGTTTTACTCAATGCCCTGTAACCAATCCTGTATTCGATCCAATTTAGTAATTTTACGCAATTGAGTTTAGAATAGTTTCACAAATCAATTCGAGTCAAACTATCAATTGTTTTTGGTGTTTCAGGTCTTCAGACTGAAGTTTCAAGTAGCTTCAATCAAATTTTTGAAAGCTTTCAGCTCTTGTGATTGAGGTAGGCATCTCTTCCCTTCTTGTTCCAGGATGAGTATATGAGAAACTGAAGTGAAGGAGGATTTGTGCATGAAAAAATATTGCAGAATTACTTAGTATAGAATTACATACATATAAGAAAATTCTCTAAAAGATAAGAGTAATCTGCTTCTCTCTTTTCTTGCAGTAGCCTTTGGAACTACACTACTATCAACGATTAGCTGTACTAACTTTCTTCCTTGCAGGAGGCACAATTAGCAGTGCATCTCTCATGCTCTGTGTTACTAATTTTGATACGATAAACTACAGTGAGAAATTAGTTTCATGATAAATTGGTGCAAATTCCATATGTAGATTGTATTTTGCTTCATACCATTTTACATGTTCAAGAATTAATTGTATTGTTATTTACTTCCTCAAGTCATGAAAAAATTCTTATATGAAAAAGGAATATGGCAAATTAAAGAAAGTGTGTTATACCAGACTATATTCATGCTTCTATGTTAATCTTGTCAATATTGGAAAGCCTGGAGGTTAGTGCTAACTATATAATGCCCTTTTCACCCTTACGCGAGTTTTGTGCCCTTGCATCTATTATAGATTACCGGGATAATACTAAGCAATCAGTATTAGAGTTTTGACAGTTCAAAGGACAGTGATGTTGATATTCAAGGTAGAGGATGGGGAATTTTATCTGCTTGCTCCTAGATGGTATTGTGGATACATGTTAATTAATTTTTTTTTCTAATAACTCTATCGCTTTTTTAGCCTAAACTATCTGTTCTATGTACCATTGATGAAGCATATATTGTGTCGCTGTCATTTGTTGTTTCATTTGCAATATTTAGTTGTCACCGTAGCCGTTAGCACGGGCATGCTACTATTACTAATAGGAGCAATACATTTTTATCTTGGTCATATGATAGGTGATAACCTATTTTTTATAAAGAAATATTGCATGGAAGGCACTCGGACATATTGTTTGTTTTTGGAAAAATTGCTTTAGTTGCAGCCTATCTGCCGGAGACCACTGCATTTACTAACGTATGATTGATTGTTTTGTGTCCTCTGAAAAAATGGTTAATTCCATATCCATAAGGGAATAAGCTTTTGGTATTGGAGGTTTTCTTGCAATCGGCAACATATGAAAGTTACAAATAAACTAAAGTTAAATTCATAACTTTGAGCAAATGTCCAGGAAAAAAATCACTTTAGTTTCATATTATTACAAGAAATTTCTAATTTTGGGGCACTGTAATGAATAATGTCAGGCTTTTAATTATGTGTACTGTATTTGTCACCCTAGGAATATTTGAGGGGCAATATATTTGTCAAGCTTAAGAATTGTAAACAGAGCAACAGACCGTCACTTGGCTTCAAGTAAACATGAATTTATTTCTAAGATGTCATTTTAGTTTACAGTAGATACACACACTGTAACTAGGTATGCCGTTTTTATTTGTGAAACTCATAGTATGTAACTGTTGCTATTTAAATGCAGATTCAAAACCAAGTATACCACAAATTGTGTTGTTAAGTAGTTCTGGCAGCAATACTGATTATTATTTTGGTTTTTATACAGTTAGTGTGGAATCACATCACCATGTTCTATTCGATTATTGGGATCAATTGTTTCAATGTGCAAGGGCTATGGTATTTTCAAGGTGCTGAGATATTGCACACCCCATGATAATCTGCCTAGACTTCCATGAACACTGGAAGCATGTCATGCAAGGCCATGTTGGTGTTAGCTCGATATTGCTGTATGCCTTTTTTTCCTGGCAAATCATTTGAGAATAAGTTGTTTGAAACCGATCTACTCCAAAAGGTCAA
>CM020180.1:27965134-27994977 GCA_009805545.1 Oryza longistaminata | reverse complement strand
TATATTGAAGGACTTGTGCGAGAATGCTGCGAAACTCTGGAAACTGAGGCCTCTGCTTAGTGCTTATCATTTTCTCATTCTTCCATTTATTTCCCCACCTGTGTGAGTTGTGAGACTGAAGGCAGAGAATGTCCTCTTGCCTTGGCATTCTGCAAAATGGTCTTCTTTTTCTGGAAGGAAAGGCAAGGGATTTGCCCGAATGATCACAAGAAAGCAGAATAGGATGGTCACACTGAACGAGATGGCCTTGCCAGTTGCCACTCTAAACCACAAAAGGAGAGACACACCATGGCTGCCTGACTGTTTCAAAGGAGGAAGTAGTCAGTAGTAGTAACAAGCTACAAGGACTGGCACTGGCAGTCGTTGTTTTCTCTTCTTCACTTGGACTGGGCGCAGGTTTCGTTTGGATGCAGACGTGCGAATGTGCGATTGCGAGGAACGGGTACGTGGATGATGAGGGTCCGGGAGGCAATGCGGCGCCATGATGGATGAAGTGTTTGATTTGAGGGCGGGTCGTGCGTCGAGCCGTAGAGCCAGGCCGTTGTACGATAGTGCGCTGCAAATGCAAATGCAAATGGACGTGAACTGGAATGCAGACCAAATTAAGCCGGAGGAAAGCGGCTGACTTGTTCCCCCCATTGCCTCATACTCTCTCCCACCACTAGTAATATTATCTCTAAGTAAGCATGTCACATTCACTATGTCCTCCCCTCCCAGCAGCAGAGTGAGTCCACAGTTGCATTCAACGCTGCACCTGCTTTGCCTTGCCTCGCCCTCTGCTCACTCCAAACTCCCAATTTAACAGAGAGGCTCTCCACTTGGACCTTTTGAAGAGGAGATGGAGCCTCCATCACCATTGGAAAGCAGCAGCGTCTGAGCGATTAGGTACCTACCATCGGTCTCCCCCCTTCCTGTTAATCTCTAGTATTTAGTCAATGCGCATAAATCTTCTCTTGCCGGAAAGGAGTTCCCGCTGTGGAATGAACTGATGATGATGATTTTTGGCATGAATTTCGGTTCTGTGGCTTCTGGTCTTTTCAAATTTTTTTTCTCATCTTCGGTGTGTTATTTAACACCCACATTGCGCTCTTCTCGAATCGCTTTTGGTTCTTCCCCACTTTGGATTTGAAACTGAATCTTGAGGAGTTTCAGCATGTAGGAATTGAACTCAGAATTCCCTGCCAGAAACCAAAACATGGAGGTTCTTGCAGCAAATCAACAACAGTTCTAGTGAGTTGTGTCCTTGAATTTGTTCTTTCAGGACAAGGCAAAAGCGTGCATACCTCTCTGGCCCTTTTCTACTTCTCAACCCTGATTCCATCTGGTAGCCGCCAATTCTAGAACCCATCCGGCTGACCTTGCCTCATCATCGAGAAAATGCCACCAAGTACTTTTTGCTTCGAGTTCGAAATGTCACATCTTTTAAAAAAGAAAGTCGAATTCACTTTGGAGAATACATTTCTGAATGAACTCCAAACCGCCCGTCAATCTCCATCATGCTGTATGTTTCAAGTTACGACCTTCGCTCTACAATTCCTAAAAATGGACGGATCAAGATGATCCTATCTGCAAACTAAGGGTTGGATTAAGCCTAACCAACATGGGATGCCTTTTCCTCTCTCTCTCTTCTCCCTTTTTGTTTCTTCTGTTCCTCCCTGACAGAAATGGATGCCACCACTGCCCTGCTTGCCGATCTACCTTGCCTCTTCCCTCGTCGCAAGGAATCATTTCTGTCCTCAAGGGTGGAAGTAGTTTAATTTCTTCGAGGAAAAGGCGGTTAACTTTTTTTTTTCACCTAGAGAGTTGAAGTGTTGAAACTTGTGATCCATTCTTTAGTGGAAATGGCATGTGGCCAGCATAAAGAAAGGAAAGAAGATGGTTAGAAACAGAGGGAATTTAGGTCTCCAATGTGGTCACAGTCTCACAGACTCTAGGTGAATACATGTTTTTCTTTACCCCATCCAAGATAGCAGTAGTACTAGTATGTACGGAGTAGTTTTTTTTACTGATCTTTAGGATGTAATTCAGTGATTCTGGGATCGAGAAATTCTCACTCTGCTTGATGCCAATTCTGCCATGGCCGGCCATGACCAAGCTTAAGCTAGCTATTAGCTAAGAGCAGGACTAAGCAGGCATAAGCCAGCTATTTAACCACACATATCGAGGAAGAAAAGAGAAGAGAGAGAAGAAAAGGCGGGCCTACAGATTTTAGCCGCGCTTTGTAACACGGACTCCAAAACATTATGAGTGTATGAGAGGTAGGGACCGGATTATTAATGATGTAGTATATTTTTATAGAATAACTATTGTATGGGAATGCGACTATTAGATTGGCTATAAATGATTTAGAGCCAGCAGTTGGCTATACTATTGGAACTGCCTAATACTACCAGTATACTACTATACCAGCAGTATACTCAATGAAAGCAAGATTGATGTTTTCCTCCAATTTAACACAGGATTTTGTTGCGATCTTAGAAAGAGAATACTAGCAAGCGACCTGCATGCTGTCTATGGATATCCCTATTCTTGAAATGTTGGGGTGAGGCTAACGTCAGAGGGACGTGTACCGCTGACCTGTGGGTCATGATGGTGGCCCCCCACTGTCAGGAAACCCTCTGAGGAGCTGTGTCGGTAAAGGAATGCGTTGGTAGGCTGTAGCTAACCATGTTGATTTGGTCAATTGACCTTTAAACACCAATGGATGTTTACGGATTAATTAGTACTTTACCATATTGTTGGATCCTGCCTTCCGGCTTAACTGTCACTGCTGCAAATTAGAGAAAAATAGTAATCAATTAGAAGCAAATTTAAGTTTGGTTTAATTTTAGTGTCGGTGTCAAAGAAAAAAGTAAACCGGTTTGTGGCATCTGAAGAAACAGGTCTTCACTCTTCATTGCTGCTTTTTTGAAAAGATGTTATTTTTATCAAAAGGGGAAAAAATTGGGCATACTTTCCCAATTCTTTCCTTGTAGGTATTTAATCCCATTCTTGACCACTATTTGGTTAGTTGGTAAGTTACCAACCGAATAATGGTATTTTGTCCATGATAAATATTATTATATTGCCTAGGTATATGCTATCGTTGTGTATCTTGCAACCAATTTAGCCATCTAATGATTATTGGATTGAATCACGCAACCAAAAGAACTAGGAAATGGAAGCTAGCTCCTACGCAACTTACCAAGATGAAAACATTATTTTAAGCATCAGACATTCTAGTGGTAGTTGCAGAAGACACATCCATAAGAGTGCAGTAGAGTTAAGATGTAACCATCAGATTAAGAACACTTGAATGAAACAATTAATCTCTTTGCAAGAAGTCTCCACGTTGTCCTTGGCCGACAGAAAACCTATGGCTTTCGTGTTTTTTTGTGCTGAATGCCCAACCAATCTTCTTTGCCCAGGTGGCTTTCAGGCCTCCTTATCACCCGATCACCGCCGACTTGTCCTCCATCAACATTCGAGATCTTAGGTCAGATGTTCATTTCAAGTTTTAATCCATAGTTTGAAATGAATCTCTCTATTTCAAACACCACACCCTAAGTTCAGGCAATCTCGAGTCTTTGTAGCCATGGAAAAAAGATGGCTGCTGTTTTACTCCGTTCCAGAGGGCCTGGTTACTTCTTTTTCCTAACTGTGCATAGTGTGCTGTAGGTTGAGATGCTCCTGTTTTGGAAGGTGCTGCAGTGAATGTGTTATTAATTAAGTGCTATGATTGAAAAATTCCACTTTTTTTGGAAGCACACATGTTGAAAAAAACTATTGTTGATAAGATTCTGTTCTCTTTCTTGGAATGCCTTGCCTGCATATAAGCAGCCTTCTTTGTTAGTCCAGACTTTAGTCTGAACTCTCAAAGTTAGAAACTTCATCTACTCCCTGCCTTCCCTGTTTTGCCTCTCTTGTGTTCTACTCCTGGACCAGGATACAGTTTGAAGAAACTCAAATTTAGTCCCTTTCTTGTACATGGCTGGTTTCTTTCTTGTGGAACCTTTAGAGAGATCATGTCTGTGGTCGTTTACGCTTCGTCTGGATTTGATTAGCGTAAACAAGTCAAGTCAGTTTGTAAGTAAACTCTGAGGCCTCCATTTCCTTCAAGTTGTACTTGTTAATCGTTATGCTTGGCATTTAATAGGTATTTTTAATGGTATTAATTGGT
Organism: Oryza longistaminata; assembly: GCA_009805545.1. Classification (NCBI taxonomy): domain Eukaryota; kingdom Viridiplantae; phylum Streptophyta; class Magnoliopsida; order Poales; family Poaceae; genus Oryza; species Oryza longistaminata. Next base: position 27,990,818 of record CM020180.1, on the reverse strand, counting down.
TTGCACCTCTGTCTAGAGTGCATTACTTTATAAGAAGTAAAACCTTTATTTGTTTTCATATAATTCTTTTGTTGTTTTTATATGTTCCTCTGGATGTGTAAGTTTTGCATAAGGTTTGATAGTAAATAAGCCAAGTCAGCCACTGTACCATCTAACAATATTAATATGCCATCTGGAATTGTTCTAATGCGATGCCTTGTATCATAGGCAAATTTTGTCTTGATTTCAGTCAAAACCAAATCCATGTATTCAAACATGCCTCTGTCAATTGTTTCAAGAGCATAGCAATTCAGATGGCGTCAATCGATGTTTTTGCCCATTCTCCAGTGTGGATATACCACAAGAAATTCTCCTGGCCTTCCCTTAGCGTGTACTTCTGATCCAAGCAGCATCGAGTGGAAGCACCACTTTCCAGAAACAACATTTATTTCTCGTTTTTGTTTGTTGCCATGCTGATGCTTATGAACTGGAATAGGGTAGTTAGGATATAAGATGATGTTACACTTGTTATGTACAGATGGCACTGCAGAGGGAGCTGGAACAACAAGCTGCACAGTTGTATGCACAGCCTTCATCCACTAGGTGAACCAAACGCAAAAGCAGCTTGTCGTCGAATTTTTCTTCTTCCTGCCATTGTCTACAAAAGGTATGAACAATTGAATCATGTACTCTTATGAACATCCACAATTGCATTGCGCCTTAGGCAGATATCTCTGCAGCAGATGATGATGGGGCAACAGGATCATGGAACTGCCACATGTGCTTCTTGACAAAGCCCTTAAAAAGAACACCTGCTACATGATAGGGGCTGGCTTCCACTTCCTGTAAACTGCCACATCCGGGTATTACAATTCAGATACATAAATTATATGTGGACTGAGTGTTCAGATGAACTTTTGTGCTTACTGAATGTCTGAATGTTTATGCGCATATTGCTGTCCAGGAATTTCTCACGGAAGGAAAAGAAGCATGTCTCTACAAAACCAGTGATAGTTTACACTGCTATGTGTTGGCGTGATCTCACCACTTATTGCATTCCTGGCACCACGCCTGTACTACCTGCGCCCGCAAGGATGCGACTCTCTTCCACATTCGCATGGCATACTCCTTTGATAAGCTACACCAGCTGGAGCAGCAGATCCAAACCTCGTCAGTCACGATCTTTCTCCTCTTCCCCAACCAAAGCCAAAACCAGGATCAGTGTCCTTAAAAGGTAAGTCAAGGCAAAAGGCATATATATCTCTGAATTTTGTTCTTCTATATGTTGTGCCTGACTGAATTGCTGCGGAAATTCAGTGCCCTGTTGATTCAGACAGTGTATTCAGTGGCCTCCCCATGTTTGATTAGAGCAGCCACACTGATCTTGGCTTGTTTTTCAAATTCTCTGTCGCAGGGAGTTTCTGTGCAGCTGCAATCCCGATATGTGGCAATGAAGGCCGGCCCGCTTCCGGTGTCATCGGTCAGGTTTCTCCTACTCGGAAATTGGAGCAAGCAAGTGAAATTTTAGATGAACATCTGATCGGAGTTGAGGAACAAGCAGGTGTTACGTGGCCAGCTAGCGACGCCAGGTTCATTGCGTGAAGAAGCTCAGGCCCCTCGGAGAGCGCAGACGAGGACTCGAGTTCCTATCCGAGGTAGTAATCATCTCATTGATAAATCCCCTCAAGAACATCCAAATTTGCTGGCATTTGGCAAATGGCGGCAATCTGAAGTTCGATTTGCAATTTGTCGAACAGGTTGAGCTGCTGTCTCGGCTGGAAACCACTGCCATGTCGTGCCATTGCTGGGTTACTGCATGGAGGAAAGCCAGGGCCGGCAGCTGGAAGCGGCTGCTGGATGTTCGAATGCATGGCAATGGCAACCTGCGCGGTACTGCCTCGACTCAAAAGCAGGGGAGGGAAGGGCCATGGAACTGGGCGACGCGGCGTCGGCGTTGGCGCTCGCGCCGGCGAGGGGGGTGGAGTTACCTGCACGAGGGCGGCGGCGCCGCGAGATCCTCCACCGCGCGACATCAAGTCCCAACATCCTGCTCGACGACAAAGTTCCGGGCCAAGATTTCACTGGACCTTGCATGCCAAGTGCCTGATGAACGACGGCTGACGAAGCTGCTCGAGCTCGCCGGCGCGGATTGCTGGGGCACGTTCGGTACTTTCGCGCCGGAGTACGCCATCGTGGGGAGAAGGCGTCCGGCTCAAGTCGCGACGTGTTCAGCTTCGGCGTGGTCAATCCTGGAGCCTCATCACGGGGCGGCAGCGATCACCACCACCGCCCGCGGCGGCGGCGGGGGGAGAGCCTGGTCCTGTGGGCGGCGCCGCGGCTGCGCGACAGCCGGCTGGTTGGTGGCGGAAGCTGCCGGACCCGGCCGCTGCAGGGGGCGGTTCCCGCAGGAGGAGATGCAAGAATCATGGCGCACCTGGCGCGGAGTGCCTGCAGTGGGAGCCCGAGTCGCGTTCCCACATGAGCGAGGTCGGTCCAGAACCTCGCCACCACGCTCCTTCCTCCCGCAAGCACGCCGCCGCCGCCACCTTGGTCACCCCGCATCGGGAGAAGCAGCAGCGCCGGCGACCCACGATGCCACAGCACTAGGTTAGCGTGAGTGCAGCGTCGGAAGAGTTGGCGATCGCCGGGGAGATGGAGGAGGAGACGGTGTGGACTTGACGGATGTAGCCACGGCTGGAGCCGCTGGCCATCTTTTCAGTTAGCTAGATAGGCTACCAAATTAGTTGCATGTCATGTTAATGTTAATGCTGCTGCTGCTGCCTGCTGCTGCTACAGACAGACAAATTAACGAAAAATCAATATCATACTAAAACTTTTGAGAAATCCAAATTGACGAATTTTACAAATTCATATTTATTTGGAGTATATATAGCTTTGGAATCTAAAATTTGATGTAAGCGGTGACTAATACATACCGATACCTTACTGGTATATTTATTAAGGAGAAGTCTTTATACCATATACGTACGTAGGGAGAGCTAGCTAAGGCTGGCGGCCGGCGATGCGGCGCTTCGGCTTGCGGCGAGGGAAGATCGCGGCGGAGGTGTGTGGACGCGCGCTTTCGATGATATTGAGGCGGCTCACCGGTGGTGGCTGCTGAGGCGGAGGGGCAGCGCGGCTTGGCTGTTGCAAGCGCCTTATCACGGCGGCGGCGGCGGTCGGCTCGGCTTGTTCGTCGTCGTCGTCCTCGTATGGAACTACTTTCGGGCGGTTGATGAGCTCCGGATGCTGCTGCGATTCACCCACCATCAACACCAAAGGTTCGCATCTCCAAAATCCCCCTCGATTTGCATGCTTCCCCTACTTAAATTTCTCATTCTGAAATTTATTACATCCAGATACCCTCCTCGTTTTCTAAATTATTACAGGACTTTAATTTAGTTGTTTCTGTCAATTCAATCTATTATTGGTGCATAATCATGTGCATCAAGACAAGCACATCTGTGCCACAAGAAACAAGTGGAATAGGTAATTCCATGCTCATTAACAAGCATTAATTCCATTCAAGTACTACCAATTATGAATTAATTTGTGTGTGACAACGAACAGCATTCATGTGGCGTTTTGTCTTGTAGAGCCCTCCTCCGAATTGTCTTGAGAAAGCTGAGGTGGAAGGCCCTTAAGCTTTGGGATCAAGCAAGAAGAAGGAAGAGCTGTTTTCTACAAGCTTGCTTACGCTGGAATTGGCAAATACAAGACACGTTAGCAAGGAGGCACGATGATGCAAGAGCTCCTCTGCAAACTTTCATCGGCACGTCAAAGGCCCAACCCAGATGACCTCCTCTGAGTAATTAAATTAGTTAAACTCTTCACGAATTAACTACACCAATCTCTAATTAATTATTATTTGATGTATCCGATTTTGATTTGACCTGCAGGTGCAAGTATTACTATGCCAAGAAAATCAATATCTTCTTTATGTTGCGCTCTTACATTTGCGGCCGTGGAGTTGGTGGCATTCTACAAGTACACCGTTGGTCGAATCGATCGCACACTAGAAACTTAGCACTCTCCAGGTGCAACCGCTTTCAAAAGAGCCAGATTTCTTACCAGTTAAACGTCGCGGATACTAGTACATAATTATGCTGGATTCCAGCTGGCTACAAGAATGTGATGATAGCAACGTGAGCCCCGACCGAGCGGAGGACCCAAACCGGGATGCGTTTGTACCGGTCTTACGGTGAGGGATGATTTGTAATTCGAGAACAAATGAGAAGGCCTTGGGTTGTACTTTTCAATAATAGAATTAAACAAAGCAAATTATCATGACGCGCGCCCAATGAAAAATAGCCATCACATCTTGCATTGCGGGGAAAGTTACACCGAGGTCCCTCAACTTGTCATCGAGTTACAAAATCGTCCCCCAACCGCAAAACCAAGATACCGGAGCCCTCAACTAAACCAAAAAAACCGTCGCTTGCAGCGTCCTCTGCGTGTTTTTGACCCTGGTTTTGTCTGACGTTCGCGGTGGAGTCAGCGGTGGGGCCCCAACCTGTCAGCACCTATCTACTATGTCTTCTCTCTTCTTTTCCTCTCTTTTCTCCCATCTCATCTCTCTCTCCATTCTTTGCCGACTGCAAGCGGCGGGGGAGGGAGGAGGGGCGTCGCGACAGGCTTGGCCGTACGGCCGGCGACGCGTTGTCTTGGCGGCGAGAAGAGGCGGCGCGCTGGGCGCCGGGGGAGGGCGCCGGCGCACCGACGGCGAAGACGGAAGCGGCGATGGCGGCGGGCGGGGGAAGGGCGGCGCGCGGGCGGGGGAGGAGGCGCGCGCGTGCGAGCCGCGTTTGGGCGGGGGCGGCGGGGTGGAGGGCGACGCGTGCTGGGTGTTACGAGCAGCGCGCCAGGCGTGGAGAGGAGGAGGCGTCGTCTCCGAGACTGCCGCCAGCGGCCTGGCGGCGGCGCGATTTGCGGGAAGCACGGCGGCCGCCCGCGGAGAGGAGGGTCCATGGCGGATAGAGGACGAGGTTGTCCCTAAACCGAAGGTGGGCGCGGCGGCACGGGGCATTGAGCCTAAAGGGGAGAGCGTCGAGCCGCAACATTCACCCGATGCATTATGCGCCGCAGAGCGAGTGCGGCTGAACTCCTCACCGGGTCGCCGTTCCGCCACGGCCGCCCCTTTCCCGCCGCCGCGTCGCCGCTCCGGCCCTTGGCCGCCCGCGTGCCGCGCCTCTTCCCCAGCCACCCGCGCCACCGCCCCCATCCCCGCCATCCCGCGCGCCGCCCCTTCCCCGCCGCGCGGGTCGCCGCCGCGTCGCCGCTCCGCCCCCCCTCGCGCGGCCCGACCTTTCCCGTGCCGCCCGGGCGTGGCCGCGCCTTCCCAAGCACCCGCACCGGCCCCTCCCCCGCCGTCCCGCGCGCCGCTGCCTTCCCCCGCCACGTCGCCGGCTCCGCCCCCGGCGCCGCCTCTCCGGCCGCCCCTTCCCCGCGCCCGCATCGCCTGCCCGCCGGCGCGTGACCGTGCTGCCCGCCCAGCCCCAAAACCGCGCACCACCCGCTCCCCCGCCGCCGGTCGCCGCTCCGCCCCTGGGAACAGGTTGTGCATTTGGTTCTCACAAGCTGCCCTAGTGGCAGCCATGTCTGATGTCTGCCACTGCACTCTAGGTTACTCGCACTTGATGGAGCGGTAAATGTGCCGCACAAACAGCAGCGATGCGCGGAAACCAACGGTGCCCAGCATGAGGAAGAAGCCATAGCAGACGCAGGTCATGTAGCCGAAGAAGAAGGATGTCTGCATGAAGCCTGACATGTCTGATCGGGCATGGTAGTAGTAGATGCAGTAGAAGAAAATGAATATACCAGTGGAACCTCCACAAAGGACCGATCTGCACGCACATAATCACAGATTTTATTCCACCAGAAAGATCAAGTGCAAAGAACAACATGGACACAGGTTGAAAATGTAAGAGTAGAGCAAAGAGATTAAACTATGAATATGATGCTTCCAACATGGTTGCCTAACACATGGCTGAGATGTCATATTTTCACCATATCCTTGATCCCTCTAGTGTTAATAGATCCTGATTCGGCATCTTAATTTAGTGCCAACCTATTCCCATATTCCAGTTGATACAGCACAGTAGACACCAAAAAGAGAGCACCATTTGGAAATGTCATTGAAGATTTCACAAAAGCTCTGGCGCTTTACAAACTTCTAGTGTTCTATTTTTTGGTGCATGCTCGTGTGTTTATAAGTTTCTGTTTTCTTATGCATAGCTAAGGGCAGGCGCAATGGTAGTTGCCCAGACAAAATTGGCAGTAGTTGATGCCTATAACACAGTGTGTGAGTCTTAGTGTGGGTCCCATGCTTCAGTAAACAAATCAGCAATTCTCCCAACCGGCAACTCACAATGTTCAATAAACAACATTTTTTTATTGCCTACGTTCAGCCTTAAGCTTACGATGCATCTTAGCTTATGGTGCAATCTCACAATGTTTGATGCTCTCGAACCGTGCTGCATTTATTGCTTAATGCTAACTTTTGACAACATTGTGGTTGCCCTAAAGCATTTTCTACATACGACTCTCAGATAAACTCTGAAGTTAGCAATCTATCAAATGATTTCTTTTTTGCACAATTCCCCGAGCTTTCCATTTTTAGTTTTTATTTGTCTAGTTGAGCAAAAATGGTAGAGCAGTAAATATGAACAATAAGAGAAAAAAAAAACAATATGCAAGGATTTAACATATCAAGAAGAATTGATCTTCTGAACACTGACCTCCACCACCACTCATGATCCTCGACAGCAAGTTGGAAGTATGTAAGTGCCACTGTGACAAACGCGGTGACGATGATGAGGATAATGAACACAATGAAAAGGATGCTGTAGATGGTGTATATCTTATGCCCCCAGATGCTGGCAAATATGTAGTACAGCTCGATGTATATAGCACTGAAAGGGAGGAACCCTGCCATTGCCATCTGAGGAATGGTGCTTCGGTACCAGGGTAGCTGAGGAATTTCCCTAGGGTATTTCGTTGTGCGGCAGGGAGCTTGGAATTCTGTGTTACTATTTTTCCCAGCAATACCACCCAACACAAGGAGAGGAGAGGTTACAAGGGCCCAGATGAGAATAATGACAATGATAGTACCAAAAGGCAAAGCTGCTGTAGCACTGTACGCTATCGCAACAGTGTTTAGGAAGCAGAATGTCAAGAAGAGAGGCCCACAGAATAAGCAGCCAGTCAATATCAGATTCCTGACCTGAAACATTGATAGAATGTGTTAACACACAGCAGCAAAAAATAGAACAAACTTTAGTACCTTGATGGCTGCGCCATTAAAGCATTCCTTACCCAGTTTGTTCCCTCCAGTTGCAGATAGAAGGAGGTGGCTGTGTATCCCGCAATACCAGATGTAAGAGCGTAGATGACAACAAGTGCAGTGAAAAGTGCTCCTCTGTTGTATGGATAGAATACACCAACGATGGCAAGGAGGAAGATGAAAATTGCACTACCAAATGAGAAGCATTTGTCACTTGTTAGGCTTGGGTGAACAAAGTTTGAATCTGAACATAAATCAAACTGAGGATGTTCTTACAGGGCAAGCAGCTGAGTTCCAGACCCAACAATTGCTGCAAAAAGAGATTTTTGCTGAGGAAAACGGAATATATCACCATGTATATACTTCCATCCAGTTTCTTCTTGGTCTTCGAGGGACTCATCTTCATGGGAATATCTTTAATGAATGGGAAATTAAATACCCTTCAGTTAAGACATAATCCAACTGATGAGAATAGAATACATTGGTTAAGGTCTTACTTGATGAAATCATTCTTGAGGACACGCATCAGGATTGTAGCCAAGAAACCAGTCAGGAGTAGTACTGTTACGCATGAATTGATTATGGAAAACCAATGGATCTCCAGATGTTGTGGCATAGATGAAGACTTGGAGTACTTCTCCATTCTTTTCTCAAAAGGAATATCTGTCTTTTTCCATGTCACTGAATAGGAGAACTCTACTTGCACTTCTTTGTCATCTGTGATATCGACAGCCACATTTGGATCTGTCTGAACATTGATTTCTATGACACGATCACCGTTGTACATGATGTCAAAGTGGATGTGCTTGAAGAGCAGGTACTTTGCATTGCCCTGCTCCTTATCCTTGTCCAATTTACCAAGGAATCCCCATAATGGCAAGTCATCGTAGTACATCTGGAAGTAGTAATCCTTTGCAACTGCATCTCGAAGCTTTGCAACTTCCGCCTTCGACAATGTTTTCTGGCAAAGAACCTTGGAGTTCCTGTCTTCCTTGAAATTCAACTCATATGGTGCATCAACCAATCGATCACCATTTAGAACCTCCCCAAGGGCTTCCCTTTTGTCCTTTGGATGATCTATTACAAGTGAACAGTTAAAAACGGAAAAAATGTCAAAAAAATAATAGAAGGGATAGCTATATGAAGCAAATAGTCCCTCCATTGAACATTATTGGGTGTATATTTTCCAGAGACTTGCGGATGTTTGTTGAGCACATGTGATTCCTCAAGAACCTTTTTTGTGTTCTTTTCTTTTAATACCCATCTACAACATGCTTGACATTGATTTACAGATGCACACGGGCAGTTGGAAGCAAAACATTATACATGCAGCTCAAGTACTGAACCTTTCGATACGGTTACTTTGGTATAATGATTGGGATTACTTGGTATATGATCCTACAGAGAACATGCCCAAGAATTTTCCATAGAGGACAGTAGCAACTAGCAATCAAGAAAAATGGCGTTTATAAGATTACAAACCTGGTGCACAAAAGGGTAGGTCATAGTACCGATACGTCTCACTGCAGTACACAGTAGGCAACTCGATTAATAATGAGCTAAGTAGATAGGCAGAGAAATCATAGCAAGCAGCTAACATAAAATACATCACAGATCATCTCTTGTAAATTTCGTTGTTGAGACATTGAATTGCCAGTAACCTGTGAGCCCAATATAGAGCACCTTTCTACATGATTGAACTACCGTACAATGGATATGAAATCATATAGGGCACTATAACAACTGCTAGTGGAGTATACTAACTAGTATAGCAAAACCAAAGTCCTCGGAGTGAAAGAAGGTTTGTGCAACTGCTCATTAGTAACAACTTCCTCTGTCCCAAAATATAGCAACATAGTACCGGGTTTCACACAACCTAGTACTATGAATCTAGATGGAAGGTCAGTCTTCATGACACAGGGTGTAACAGATACTAATGCGTAAAACTGATTCTACTCATACAAACAGTAGCTGTCAAACCTATCATCAGAGCAACGTAATTTAAACAGTAATCTCAGTCTAGCCCACATAAATCTCTAGGCAGGCAAACATGGTAAAACAATGAAAAGCCCACACTTCCACAAACAAAAAAAGAAAGAAAGAAACTACCGAATGCGGTTACATTGCGCCCGAGAAGCCGAGAATCATGTCATCATTACCTTGGATTGTGGAAAGGGCCGACCTTGTTGGCGTAGAGCGGGACATAATCTCCATCCTTGTATCTATGATCGGAGCCATCTGCTCTTGCTCCCAAAACGCACGCCAACACCACCACTGCCACCCCAAGAACCGCTGCTCCCATCCCCAACCTCACCAGACCTAACCCCTAGAAATTTTTATTTGGGAAAAAAAAACTGCTAATTTAGTATTAAGGTTCCAGATCTAGAAGAGAAGATAAGGATGGGCGTCGTGGGTGTGCTCACCGGAGGCGGAAGCAGCGGGACGACGGGCTGCTCCCCTCGCGGGCGCCGCTGCTCGCCGTCGCAGGTGACTGAAGATCGAAGTTTTTTTTTTTTTTTTTTTTACCAAGACCCAACCTTTCTTTTCTGGCGGTGGCGGCGCCGGAATGGCGAGAAGAGAAGATTTTCCGAGCAGATGATGAGATGAAAACGGCCGCCTCGTCTGCTGCGGCGCGTCTTCGCCGGCGGCGGCGAGGGTGGGGAAAATGGGCGGTGATCTTCTTGGGCGAGTTCGTGGAGACTTTGTGGAGGAAATCAGGAAAATGTCGGGTCAGGGTGGTCAAGCAGTTAGTTCGTGAATAAAGATTAAAAAAGAGTTATATATGTTTAAGTTTTTTTTTCGAACGTCTAAATGGGGAAAAGATAATAGGTTAAATTGATCCATCTCCTACCACGTTTTTGGAAAGGGGATATTTTTTCTTCTTCCGATAATCAAATTTTATGAGAATCATTTAATATGTATTTTTTAGAATGAAGGAAGTAACTGCTCCCTCTGTTACAAAATATTATAACGTATAGCCTATAGAGTTTGTTCCAAAATATAACAACTTATCCACCAATATTCACTTCTCAACTAATCATAACCCTGCACCATTCAATTTTTTCACATACCTCCACTTCTCGTCCAATCACAACACTCCTCTATTTAATCCTACCAACTTTATTAATAACCGTGTCTAACTCTGAAAATACTTATATTCTATAATAGGAGGAGTAAGTAGGGAAGTGTTATCAAATAAAAAAGAAATCTGAAAAATTACAAAAGATGCCCCTCCCAAAAAAAAAACTGCTCCTGGATGGTGCAAATGATGCCAAAACCTGAATTTGACAGGAGTAGCAAGCCTGAAAAGAACGTCTTAAAATACTACCGGAGATCGATGAATTTCTTAATACAATAAGTTCGTAGAGTAAACTTGTGCGCATATTACGTGCTCTTTTGTCTGGAAGTGTATGGCACGTTCTTCTTTCTCTAAGCAAGCCATGACAGATCTCAACTGACATTCTCTTGAATAACTTGTAACGTGGAAAGACAGTAATAATTAAGTATATATACATCCTCTAATTACTCACAATGTCTTTAATGCGGGAAACATGAGTAGACTTAACATAAGAAAGAGTAGTGCTATTCATCCGACCGAACCGTACGACTCTCGTGGAACTGAGCCGAACCAACTAATCACGGAGCTCATAAGCATTTACGTGAGTCCAGTCAAAACAAGTTAAAATCTGAGGCCTTGTTTAGTTGAATTTTTTTTAGATTTGGCTGTTACATCGGATATATGGAATACATTTATAGATTTCGCCAGAAAATTGTGAGATGAATTTATTAAGTCTAATTAATCTGTTATTAGCAAATGTTTACTGTAGCAGCATATTGTCAAATCATAGCGCAATTAGACTTAAAAGATACGTCTCACAATTTATACGCAATCTGTGAACTTGATTTTTTTTTCTACATTTAATACTCCATGCATGTGTCAAACATTCGATGTGACAATGTAAATTTTTTTTTGGGAACTAAACATGGCCTAGCTTATGTGCAGGTGCAGTCGTATGCATGCAGGTCGGACAGGTGCAATCTGTCATTAGCAAATGTTTACTGTAGCAACACATTGTCAAATCATGACGCAATTAGACTTAAAAAATACGTCTCGCAATTTACACGTAATCTGTGTAATTGAATTTTTTTTCTACATTTAATACTTCATGTATGTGTCAAACATTTAATATAACAACGTAAAATTTTTTATTTTGGGAACTAAACAAGGCCTAGCTTATGTGCAGGTGCACTCGTATGCATGCAGGTCGGACAGGTGCAGTCCGTCTCGTTCTCTCTTAGATAATAATCGTCGGTACATAGCATCGACCACACGTCCGCACCGCTGTCGACTGATTATCCTAATCACTAAATCCGCTTCGCCCCTAGAGGGAGGCAAACTATACTTGCCATGCTGTTTGCGGCCCATAGTGGCCTTTGGGTCCAGCAGTGCTGACGCCCGTATGATGGTGCTCTGCTGTCAGAGCAAGTTGACTCACCCAGTAAATTACCATTACGCGTGTTAATAACGTAAAAAAAGACTCACACAAAGGTGATCACGAAACCATTAGTTGTTAAGTGGCTCTTTGCTTCTTTTTTTCTTCTTGACATTCAAATTTGTTTTAATTTTTGATTTCTAGCTAACTTTATGTTTAACACATTCTTTATGGTTGTCACAAGGACAAAGCAAAAACAATCTACGTCAACTTATTCTCTCTTTTCTTTTGCAAAACTACTTAGAAAATTGTTCTTGAAAGTTGAAAATAGCATTTCATTAAAAAAAATAGCTTTGGGAGTGAGCCAACCATGCTACAATGATATAATCCATTCCAACCCACAGATAACCAGAGAGATTAGACGGATAATGGAGATAGGGCGCAGGTTGCATGTAGTATTTATGAATGCCAATTTTGTTGTACGGGCAGCAACGTGCAGAGATCCTAATCGTGCCTGCCTCAACCGTGCTTTTGTCTCTCGCTCATGCTATAGCCACCCATTTCTTCCTACACAGCAACACGTCAGCACGGCCCCCACCGTTGTTTCCCTTGATAGCTCTAATGTCAACATTTAAAATATAAAATAGATGGATAAGTGGTGCATAGAATTACATTTTTTTATAAAGTGACAATTCATATATTGATTGAACATGATAGGTATACCCTCTACCCTTGGATATACGTCGTGTCCTGATATGGTATACCTGCGCGTATATGGATGTTTTCTGTACACGTTAAGGAAATTCATCACGGAGTCCACAGATGGAAAGAGTCCTACTCGGACAGGACTGGGTCGTTACTGTACCGTGTGAGGTCCGATGTCTCCGAGTTCTGTTTGAAGACCAACTGATCCGCGGTATAAAAGGGACCCCCGGGAGGACCCAAGGCATCGAATCTCACCGCCAACACAACCCCCACAGCCTACGAAGTCAGAGTTTACGGGAGCCAAGTCGCCGGGTGATCTAGTCGGGCCAACTCGATTACGGTCTCGTCGGTATCATCGAGTTCTGCTATTCCCTTTGTAATATGTGGTTTCCATCATAAAATCCCATATCAACTGGATTAGGGCTATTACCTATCAAGGGGCCTGAACCAGTATAATCCCTGTTTCCTGTTTGCTTGATGTCGTATTACATAGATCCTCGTACCAGCGTACCCCAATACCCTCTATATCCGGTCTACGGGTATCCCCCGTCGACAAAACCTATGGATGTTCTCACAATATATTTCTCAAATAGACTCATTTTCACCATATCATCTTGTAATAATATCTATAAAAGACTTACTATGGAGCATTTTTCATATTACATCCGTTTCAAAATATAAGCACGCCCAAATCCATTTTAGAAAACACGTAGAAATACAGTTATCATGTCGCCAAACATATACCGGTACACTCAGAAATGTGTGCGAATATAATAACGCGATGTGAAAAAAAATACACGTTGGTAAGCAACACTCATTTTTTTTATGGTTGCCACTGCTTCCCTTGATCAAGAACACTACATACAGTATTAGTATTAGAGCAAGTTTAATAGTATAGCCAACTACTAGCTCCAATTTTGTAACCAATCTAATATCTCATTCATACAATAATTACATACTACATTATTAATACCTAGTCCCATATGTCATACACACACTGCGTCTTGGAGTCTTGTGCTATAGCTGGCTACAAATTTGTTCCCGCTGCAACATGGAGGAACCGAACCGACAGCCAGGTGGATCAGCTGGGCCCACATGTCGGCCACCCATGGTCCAACGGAGACGGCTTGGGATGGTGTCGCGTAGCCTATTTTCGCCAAGCAACTGAAAAAACTGAAGGAAAGGAAGGAAACGCAGCTAATTATAGCGCGGGTTCAGGCCTTCCTTCCTTCCCTCCTCGCTGTCGCCTTCCACCATCTCCGCCACCTTCTCCTTCCCTCCCAAGATCTCTTCTTTGGATGCCGCGCTGAAAGATTTGCTTTCTTGGTTGGCTGGTTGATCGATCCGGTGCCCGGATTTGGGGAGGAATTGAAGGTGCCGCCTTGGCGAAGCAGTAGATTCTTTGATTGATTGATTGGTGGTTCTTGAGCGAGAAGAGAAGAGACTGATTGATTGGTGGAGGAGAAGCTGTGAGGTGGGGTTTGAAAGGAGGCGTGTTCTTGTGGGGGATTTGGGAGGGGGGGAAATTTTGGTCTCGTTGGTTCGGATCTTGTTGGTGTGTAGTGGTACTAGTTGGGCATGAGCGTCGGGGGAGATGGGGATGGATTACTACAACGTGCTGAAGGTGAACCGGAACGCGACGGAGGAGGATCTCAAGAAGTCGTACCGGCGGATGGCGATGAAGTGGCACCCCGACAAGAACCCCGGCGACAAGAAGAAGGAGGCCGAGGCCAAGTTCAAGAAGATCTCCGAGGCCTACGAGGTAATAGAATGTTAATTTCTTCTCCTATCTTTTGTCTCCTAGCAGTAGTAAATGCAAATCCGAATGAGGAAATTGGAATCCATCAATGTGTATTTTTACTGTCTTGGTGAAGAATTTTGGCATGGTGGCTTCAATTTTCAGTTTAGATTTTATAAGCTTTTGCTATGCAAACAATATTTGAAAGGAGGCTTGCAAGCATGTTTGATTTGCATTGAGGATCATGCCAGTCTTGATATAACATTTTGTCTTGTGTGGATTGATATGTCAATCATTTTGATTGAGAGCCATGTGTCCTGACTCCTGAGAATATTTATTTCATCATCTCCTTTTCTTTTCTCTCTTCCTAAACCATATCTGACTAATGTGATGTTTCTGCAATAAACAAACACGCTGGAATATCTTTCAGTTCTTGCCTTGTCATTCCAAATGATCAACCACCAAATTGCATCTGCAAAGTATGAATCAATACATATCAACCTTATTAAGACAGGCATTCATGTGCAGTGCTTACTGCTGATTTCAGGTTTTGAGTGATCCACAGAAGAGGGCGATATATGATCAATATGGAGAGGAGGATCTGAAGGCCTCTGTGGATGCAGGGGCTTCATCATCCATGAATGGCAACCGCCGGTTCAATCCTCGGAACGCTGAAGATGTATTCGCCGAGTTCTTTGGCAGCAGCAAGCCCTTTGAGGGAATGGGGCGCGCAAAGTCAATGAGGTTCCAGACAGAAGGTGCTGGCACTTTTGGTGGATTTGGTGGTGGGAATGAGAACAAGTTCAGATCATACAATGATTCAGCCGGCACCAGTTCAAGCCAGCCTCGGAAGCCACCAGCCGTGGAGACAAAATTGCCTTGCACACTGGAAGAGCTATATGCTGGTTCGACGCGAAAGATGAAGATATCCAGGAACGTTGTCAGGCCTACTGGGTAAGTGCATTTCTAGGTGGATTATTTTCTCAGAACTTGCAATTGACATTTTGTTCTGACCTGTTTCTGTTTGTTAAACAGCCAAATAGGAACTGAATCAGAGATTCTAACTATCGATATAAAGCCCGGTTGGAAGAAAGGAACCAAGATTACATTCCCGGACAAGGGGAATGAACAGCCAAACCAGCTCCCTGCTGACCTTGTCTTCGTAATCGATGAGAAGCCCCATGATCTATACACAAGAGAAGGTAATGATCTCCTTGTGCACCAGAAGATTGAATTGGTGGATGCATTAGCAGGAACCACCGTTAATCTGAAGACTCTTGATGGCCGGGACCTAGTGATCAAACTCACTGATGTGGTCACACCTGGGTATGAGCTCGCGATCGCGAAGGAAGGGATGCCTATTGTCAAGGAGAATGGGAGGAGAGGCAATCTAAGGATCAAATTCGACATCGTTTTCCCCAAGAGGTTATCGTCAGATCAGCGGCAGAACATTAGGAAGGTTCTTGGAGGGCAAACTCAGCAGCAGTGAGCACATTTTCAGAAGCAAATCGACTGTGCCATAGTTCTTGAGATAAACAGACTAATTCAGAGCTCTTGTTCTTCTTCTCCAGTTGGCTTGTACACATAGTTATTTTTCATTTGGAGTTGTTCATCTTTGATCTGCCCCCCTTCTTGGAAAAATAGCAATGTTAATTGATGACCACTACACGTGTAAGCAAAAACACATATCATTACACTTGAAATACAGAGTGCAATTCAATGTACGTTTGGTGCAGGCCGCCCATTTTTGTGTGAATTGCTGTTCTTTGATTTAAAACAAATGAATCTATTGGAGGTGAAGGCATTTGTTCAGCATGTGAAATTAGCATCATCAACTTCCTTCGAGGGGTATTGCTGTAGCATCTAAAAGAAAAAAAAAAGCTTATCCTTGGCACTAAAACGGAAGTGAAGGGTCAGGGACCCAAACCCTTCACATATATATGACAATCACAAAAGGTAGAATTGTATATATGAGATCTTCAAAGCAAAAAACAAAGCTTAATAGCATCTTCAGAATTTCAGACCCTTAATGTACACAACGCATGGGCTGAAATGGGCCAGCATTGCAAAATACCGCGGTACTTGTTTGAAATATAAAGTGAATTGCCTGTCTTTCTTCTTCAGCTTAAGTTTTTGAGTTAAAATGGTCGGTGCATGCAACTCAATAGTAATATCTCCACACTGAATTCCTAAGCCTCAAAAGGAAGATTTTTTATTTTAAGATAATGGACATTTCGTTAAGCAAATAAAAGCATCCGGCTTCTGCACCAAAGTGCATTCAACCAAGCCTCAACGAATATGATGCCACTAACTTTATGGAGTACCTCCTTTCAAACAAAAGAATTTTTGGAGCAATTTTACAGGAATTAGACTAATTCCTTCGAAAATCCTATAAAAAGATTAGCATCCAAAGGATCACCTAATGTTTCACAGCTACTCCCTCCATTGTGGATGGATTGCTATATTTTGGGACGGAGAGAATAGCATCAAAATCTATGTTTTTTTTTTCTAAATTATACAAATAAACTTCCTCCATGTCATCTAAATTCTAAACTCCTTTTTTTACCAGAGAAAAAAAAATCTAAAATACATTTCTTGTACCGTCCATAAATAGCAACGGCCTCGCTGCATCCGTGGGCCCACCGCCTTTTCCCGAGAACAAGTTCAGATCATACAATGATTCAGCCGGCACCAGTTCAAGCCAGCCCCGGAAGCCACCAGCCGTGGAGACAAAATTGCCTTGCACACTGGAAGAGCTATATGCTGGTTCGACGCGAAAGATGAAGATATCCAGGAACATTGTCAGGCCTACTGGGTAAGTGCATTTCTAGGTGGATTATTTTCTCAGAACTTGCAATTGACATTTTGTTCTGACCTGTTTCTGTTTGTTAAACAGCCAAATAGGAACTGAATCAGAGATTCTAACTATCGATATAAAGCCCGGATGGAAGAAAGGAACCAAGATTACATTCCCGGACAAGGGGAATGAGCAGCCAAACCAGCTGCCTGCTGACCTTGTCTTCGTAATCGATGAGAAGCCCCATGATCTATACACAAGAGAAGGTAATGATCTCCTTGTGCACCAGAAGATTGAATTGGTGGATGCGTTAGCAGGAACCACTGTTAATCTGAAGACTCTCGATGGTCGGGACCTAGTGATCAAGCTCACTGATGTGGTCACACCTGGGTATGAGCTCGCGATCGCGAAGGAAGGGATGCCTATTGTCAAGGAGAATGGGAGGAGAGGCAATCTAAGGATCAAATTCGACATCGTTTTCCCCAAGAGGTTATCGTCAGATCAGCGGCAGAACATTAGGAAGGTTCTTGGAGGGCAAACTCAGCAGCAGTGAGCACATTTCAAGACAATCCATCGTGTGGCATGAACTGTCAAGGCAAAGAACAGTGAATTATACCTCTAGGGGGATGTCAATGGTGGCGCCAAGCTTGCCGCTGCCTCCCAAGCCCGCCGGCATCCATGATTTCTTCTTCTCCGGCGCCGGCGCCATCGCCGCTCCACTCTGAAACACATCGCACATAATGAACAAAATGCAGAGTGAACCACCAAATCATTATGGGTTTATTTATGTGGAAGGTCACTTTGAACAAATTATGCATGCAATCAAGAGGATCTTGGTACATGATCATGAGTAATTCAATGTTCTTCACGCATGCAATTACGGACGGGGATATCTCATCAAGACAGAAGGAATTTGATCTGAAAGAACAAGGAGGAGCAAATTTGGAAATACCGCGGTAGGATTGACATTTTCTTCATCGAGTGGATTGGGATTAGGAGACATTGAGATGATGACTTGGCATGAACAAGTCTCAGGCTTTGCAGCGAACAATATTCAGGTTGCAGTAGAATTGCTCGTGGCCAATGGGTAGTTCTATTTTCAGTCCATGGCCACTATTACAATTTGGCCCTTGTTACTGTCTAGTTCTTACCAATTTACCCCTCATCTTAGCAACATTTTTCCTTTTTTCCCCTTTTTTTTGGCGAGGAGTCTTAGGAATATTTCACTTTTCAGTTCGATGCATTTTTTATAACGTCCATCTTTATATACAACACAGAAGTGTCGGTCTGGAGTGTTTGAACTAATCTGCATCCGTCAGAAGTCTGAAAAGCAGAGGAAAACACAGATAAACGTAATGAATCTGGCAAAGAAATTATCTGGATCAGGTAAAGACAGAATAAATAAAATATTTGGGCCAGGTAAAACTGGAAATCCCGTAGCTAAATTAGTTTCGCAATTGATTCAATTTTGATCTCAGGTTGTAGGATTCGCAGAGCAGGCAATTAGATACAGAAATTGCATAGACTCAGAAAATGCAACAGATGCCAACTAAAGAAAAATAAATCCACTGTTATTAAAGCGGGCATTATTATGTCATTCAAAGTAGGATGATCGTCAAAGATATCATCATCTTGCCATCAGGCAGAATACATGACACGCTGACTGGAACATTTTAAACCAAATACACACATTCAATTCCAAATTTCAGTGTGGTAAAGGACTGCATCTTGTCTTCTCAGTGATGGTGATCTTGAACAAAACGGAGACCACAGTACTTGCATACAGCAGGCTGGTCCAGGTCAAGGCAGATATATTCGATCGGGTGGCCGAGGGAACCAGTTTCACGACCTGTAGCAAAATATGAACAGGTCAGCTTGCAGAAGATGCAGTCATAGGTATAGTTTGGAAGCAACAGCACAGCCAAAGCGCAAATACACTTATATAGATACGACTAGTTTTGCAAGGCTCACCTTTATCCTGACGCCCATCACAAGCAGCAATTCGTCCTTCAACCTTGATCGGAGGCACTGCGTTAATCAATTCCATTGGGGACTTCTTGCTTGTGTCCTGCAATGAATAAAGTAAATGAATGAAAATAATTTAGAAAATGAGCTCATGATTCAACAAATGTTAAGGTGTGAATATTGCATACCAAACTCCTAAACTTTACAATGGTCTGAAGTCTGAACCTGGTATATATACATCCTAATAATTAAGAAGATATGGGGATCACTTGCTTCGCGGATATTTTATAGATTCTTACTCAGTGCAGCAACGAACATAGGCCTTTGACACTTTTTAGAGGCAATGATCCACCTGATCACTGTTTAGTCTGTTTAGGCAGCTGCCTAGCCTGGCTAGGCACCACCATCCTGCCTAGTGCAACCAGAACACTAGTCTTTAATCAATTAAACCGGTGGCTAATCATCTGTTATTGGTTTGCTGGCTCCTGGTTTACTGAAAGCCTAACTCAAATGGATATTCATCATTTAGGCCTTTCTTGGATGTGCTAGGATGGACCAAGATACCAGCTCATCCACGCAGATGGTGAAGTAAATTCTAAATGGATCGTGGCTCACCCGAACCCATCTAAATGAGGCTAAGGTTCTAATCAGCAAATGGGTGAAAACATATACACTCAAAGCATCTAATGTACGCAGTTAGCCTGTGACAATATAATTATTAAAGTGCAACAAGGAGGATAATTTAGATAGTTGTAAATCTTAAGTGCCTGCCTAATTGGATACTTGTTTCACTTAATCACCAAAGGCAAACCAAAAGGGTGCGTAATACAGCATCGAAGCATCAAAAGGGGGATATGTAATTTTCCAACTGAGCATAAGTTACTTTGTTACAAAATCATATGATGCACATCTTGTGAGAACAACCCAATAAGGCCATGCTTCAGCTTATGAGACAACCATTATCTAGTAAGAGACACATTTCATCAAGATAGCGTTTCTTCTAAATATAAGAGAATAAGCATGCATATTACAGATGACGCTAGCGCAACAAATGTAAGGACAGTTTAGTGAATTGAGTCTGCAGACCTATAGTTGCCAATAAAAACATTGGCTCCACTCCTGAGTCACGAGCCGTGTTAATATGTATTAACCACCTAAACCTATGTTGACATGCTTAAAGGTAACATGGAGCATTTGAGCATGCAGTCATTAATCAGTATGTGTTTCACTGCAGTTGCACATCATTAACACTTAGCGGGAGTCCTCTAGTAATCTAAGGACGGTGCTGCGTGTATTCATCTTACAGAGATATGAAAAATGAACCCCTTGACCCTTATATGAGTGCAATGTTGTTATGACATGAACCCTAGTGCCTAAAAGGTAAAAACCAAATCCCTATTTCCTCCCAATTCCTGAGCAGCCTAAACTCCATACATCCATTCACAACATGCTTTACATACATTCATACGAGCAATACACCTTTCAAACCTGAACATGGGTTTCAGATCTAAACAAGAAACAGGAGAAGCTATTGATTGGGGCATAACACTACAACTCGCAGAAACAAATACACGACTAGCTCCATCAAGACATCTAAAGCACCCAGATCGACCAAGGTAAATGGGGAAAACATGAAATCGATCAGCGCAAGCTATACACGCCTACAGAGCGATTGCAAGCAAAAATCGAGAGCCATAAACGCTCACATCCACATGAACCTAAAAGAAGGCTAGATCCCCCAACCGAATCGGGGAGGGCTACACGCGGGGGACATGGTAATCAGGATCGCGAGGACTAGGGATTCAACCCCCCAACGGACGGGAACCCGAAGAAGAGGTGGGGGTGGGGGTTACCTGCATCCACTTGGCGGTGTGGCTGCCGACGACGGCGGCGGCGCCGACCGCCCTCTCCGTGGAGACGCCTCGCGCGGCGCCGTTGGCCGCGGGTAGGGACTTGCGTAGCGCCGGGAGGAGCAGCCGTCTCGCGGCGGTCGCCATGGCCGATGGGGGAGGAGGAGCTCTCTGCACGAGGGTCGAGGGATTTCGGGAGAAGGGAGGAAAGAGACGAAGTTTTTTTTTTCTTTTTGTGATGGATTTAGGTGATCTCTCGAAATAGGCCCGGCCCAATAAGGCCCATTTACACAATTGGTTGGGCTGGTCATACTTCGGCACTGCATTGTGCATGTGGCCCCGTTCGATGTGATTATAATAATGTAAAACGAGAAAAATCATTAACATATGATTAATTAAGTTCTAATTATTTTAAACTTAAAAATAGATTTTTGTTATATTTTATAGCAACTTCTATACAGAAAGTCTTAAGCACGGAATGCACCGTTTAACTGTTTGAAAAATATGTTGACGAAAATTGATATAAAATCTGTATTTTAATTAGAAAAGAACGAGACAGGTGTAATGCACTTGATAAAGAAAGCACGGCCCAGATTGATGATTACAGAATAATGCCATAGCTTTTCTTTTTATTGTTCTTATAACATTCAGAAAGAAAAAGTTGGCACGTGCACAAACCCAGCAGTAAGCACGCTCACATCACTATACATTTTCGGATTTGTTGAGGCATCAAGGGGTTTACAAAGCATGGGCGTGCACTATCTCGATGAATGCTCACATTCGAGTTTTCATGTTGGTAGACACTAGTGTCAGGTTTAAAACTTGTTCATGCTTGTATTATTTTGACCATTAAGTTGATTATTATTATTATTATTATCATCTGGAGGAGTATTATCTTTAGACAGCAACCACTTATATTGTGCATTCTACGCAAATAGGATTAAAATATTCCAACGATTTTTTCAGTCTGATACAAACCATGGTACTAGTAGCCCTATGGTTGTAGGATAGCTTTTGAGGTAACAAAAATATTTGATTTTTCAGGTATTTAGCATGGCTTTCTCTAGACTTTGAAGGCTTGCGATTTTATCTGCCGGAATTTCCATGTTAAGGGTTATGTAGGATTTATACGGGAATTAAACTAATAAATGTGAAAATCCTGAAAAATTTCTACATTCGAAAGAGTCCTAAGCTTTTTTCTTAAAAAAAATAATATAAAACGAGTTCATACCGGTTGAACATGCAAGACCTCGGATTTCCTCCTTAAAATCTTAAATCAGTTATTTATAACAAGTTTGGCAGTTTGCTTCGAGATAAGATCTGCTTTTAATAAAAAGGAGTAAATATGTGATGGATAGTCCTTTGAAGTCTGAGCATCATCTTCTGTCCCTGCAGCTTGATGCACCCAACAAATCCAGGTCACAGCTGAATTCACGATTCCTTCCAAAACTATCTTCACAGTTTTTCATGATATGATTCAAACAACAAATATTCTTCACTTAATTCCCCTATTTTTAATTTCTGCAGCTCTTGACCATACAAATTGGGAACCGGCTCCTCTGACTTAGTGCTCCAACGTCAGAGACAAACAGTAACCTGAGTCACGCACTACAGTGCAGAACAGCTCCCCTGACGTAATACTGTAGCGACAGCGTACAAACAGTAGAAAAATATTGTTCACTGGTACTGTTTAGATGCTACTGTAGATTACTGTAGCGCTCGACCTCGTTCGCCCATTACAGATCGGACGGCTGAGAATAACTCACGTCAGAGTACTGTACACCTCTGACATGAAAACACCTAAGTCAGAGGATCTCATTCCTACAAATTGTTTCTCCCTCCTCATGGTTGCATCGTAGGAGTATGCACGAACTTGGAATCCGACAAACCCCTGAACCAAAGCCGCCAAAAACATTTTCAATCTCACATGATCAGATCATGCCCTCACCATTTTTGTCTGGTCAATTGGCACTATTGGACCTATGCTCTTGTCTGCTGCACATCAGCACTAATCCCCTCTTAAACCCTATCTCCAAAAACAATGGTTGCACCCTTTGTCTCCTCAAGTTGGCCATTTGGTTGCACACGTGTATCTATCCCCGCGTACAGTTGCTACAATGAGTCTATGACGAGTGGACACCGTCGAGCAGGTAAACTAGAGGGACCACTTGTCAATGACACACCGGAGCACACACCGGAGCGGGTTTCATCGTGCGCGGTCTCCGATAACGCTAATGCTTGCCTAGATGTAACTTGCACGGTAACTGTAAAAAATATAAATTGTTTCAGTATTATTACCTCTCCAATGGCCATCACTTGATGTGCTAACCGTTGGAAGATCACGCACTGCTTGTCTGCTTTACCCAAGAGAATCCAATCTTGGTTTTAATCTAGTGGCCACATGCATTAGGTGTTGGAATAATCTCACGTTTTGATGCAGCAGGGATAGGGTTTATTTTTTGCCTGTTCAACCCCAGCCATAAAACTAAACTTGCCATGCACATTGAAGAGTATGCTAATTAAATGGAGTTAGTTGGTTGAATCTAGGCCAGTCTTGGGGTGCAGACAAGAGTTGAATGCATGGGGGCTTGGAAGGATGATCTTGTTTGTCAGCAGTCACTAGAGTAACTTTTGCATCCCAAGGCAATGCTGTTTTATTAAGGGTTGTTTGGCTTTGATGCCAGTTCTTCCCCTACCAATTATTATTTGGTAGTTTTGGACAATAGTTGGTACCTGTTTGGATTTTGTTTTGGCCATTGTTTTGCAATTTTGTACACTTACATTCCTATCAAAATCCCGCGTTTTTCCTATTCCTATGTTTTCTCCTTCCTGGCATTCAAAGGGGCCAAGTGTAGGTTGTGGTTTTATGTGTCCAATCGTTTGATCATCCTTTTTATTTAACGCGTTGGAAAAAGAAAACCACAGTGCATGGCATGTGGGATTGCCAACTTGCATCCTATTCCAATTCCAGAGTGAAAGAGTTAAGAGCAAGTACCATAGCAGGCTATAAGCCAGCTATAAACATATTTTAAAGAGATAAAAGAAGAGACGACGAGAGAGAGCAGCAGGCTACAGATCTGTAGGCCAGCTGCAGCACGGACTCCAAGACGTATATGTGTATAACATGTTGGACCAGTGTATTAATAAGTATAGTAAGCAACTATTGTATGAATTGGCTATTACATTGGCTATAGATGATTTGGCGCTGTAGTGGGCTGCACTATTGACCTTGCTCTAAGAGCAGGTACAATAGCAGGCTATAAGCCAGCTGCAAACATATTTTAAGAAGATAAATCAAGAGAGAGAAGAGCAGCGGGCTACAGATTTGCAGCCAGCTGTAGCACGGACTCCAAGACGCAGCGTGTCTATGACAGGTGGACTAGGTATTAATAGTGTAGTATGTAACTATTGTATGAATGAGCTATTAGATTGGCTATAGATGAATTGGAGCTAGTAGTTGGCTATATTATTGAACTTGCTCTAAGAGAGGTGTGCAGGGGTAGGGGACCTTGAAGAAGCTGCAACCAACAGGTAAAGGAAGCACTTCACTTATGTGTAGGTGGCAATAAATTGCAAAACTTATTGGCCAACGGACAGGGGTTTCGTAGTTTCCTCAGAAGAACAAGAGTAAGTTGTCAAGTTTAATTATAGTGCCAGTTACTAGTAATCAGTCTCCCAATTTACTACTTAACTGTCATAGTAGCTTTTCATGTTCCGAAAGCAATTTGGTTTCTCGCTCCTTGCGGCTTTGAAAAAAAGCATGAAAGTAACTTTTGTGTTTGCATTGAAGTTCTGACAAACAAGAGTCAAGAGTCAAGATATTGATCATTTCACTTCACAGGGAAGTAGTAGGTTCACAGTAAAACTCACTACATTAATTAGATGACATTCCTTAATCCATTTTGCAATATGAAAAGGGTAAAATATGTACAATTGTTGCATGGCTGAACAGTTGAAATAGTATCTGAATAAAAAGTGGACTTTTTAGTGTAAGAAGAACTACATTGACATCAGTATAGTTTTTTCCACTGTAGAATGATTCCAAAAGCTTTAAGCCAGACAAATTGTGGCAGCTTTTTATTTGTACTGGTACTTGTGAATTGTGATATCAGCAGGTTACATGGATGGCATGTTTGACTGTTGCAGTATATCCAATTCAACTTTTACAGCAGGCTGTAAAAACGCAACACATGCCCCTTTCTCATGCTCTGATTCAACAATGTTGGTTTGAGTAGTTTCTAAACATTCCGACACACATAATTAGTGTGTGTGTTACAGAGATTGTACTTTAAAAAATGTACTGCATTGGGCACTGTAGTTCTTGAAAATATACAACTCTGTGTATCAAAAGGATCTTTTTGAAAAACTCAGTAACATTTTTCATTTTGCTCATCCAGAACAGTGTCTCTAGCACTTATTTGATCAAACGAGCAGATCCCACTGAAGGACCCCTCAAATCAACTGTTCTAGCAAGAGTTTATACTCCTGTCTGCATTAATATGGTCATTTTTTAAAAAGATTATGCTCCTGTCTGCATTACATATGGTCATTTGTTTAGTGTTTTCAAAGGCCAAAAACAAAGGCTTTTTCCCCCTCCCTTTCCTATTGTTGGTTGAAACTCTGTCCCCTTGCACAATTTGGGATCAAGACAAGAACTCCCCATCTTATTCATCAAAACTGGAAGTTATGGACAAATCTCTCCAATTCAACAACTGAAATTCTACTATTAGCAGTATTGTTAAGCTGCTTTGGTTTTGTGGTTAATTCACCATTTGCTACCATCTTATGAAAATTGAAATGGTTGGCTTTTTTCTAAAGTAAAAACATATAATCACATGCATTTTGCTTCTATGTACTACTAGTATGAATCAGAGAGTCTCAGAGACTTGCCTCGGTCTCTAGATTTGGCAAATTTTTGCTTAAATCCAAACCATG
>CM020180.1:27933765-27965109 GCA_009805545.1 Oryza longistaminata | reverse complement strand
GCAGTAGGGATTCTGTGCACACACACTCTCTCCAGCAGAGGGATTCTGTGCCATTAAGGACACACAACGGGCACATCCAAACTGTACTTCTCTGAACATCTAATAAATCAAAGATATGTTGGGCCATGCCTAGTTTCATCATTCATCCATTCACCATTCATTCATTCATTCATTCATCATTCTAGAAGAGAGATGCATGGGATTGACGATCGGGTGCAGTTGTAACTAGACTGCACCTTAGGACTGCATGCATTTTCAGCCATTCAATTTTATGATCAATGGTCCAGATCAATTGACAGTGTTCACTCTACAATACCCTAATAATATTTTATGGCCTGTCTAGATTCATCATTCATCCATTCAGGCATTTTTAGAGAGAGTGGTAAATACAGGTGGGGCGGGCAAGCATTTTTTTTCCTCTCTTTCAAAATTTATTGTACTCTCTCCTTCCCATTTTAAAGGCCACCTTTGATTCAAAGGAAATTCATAGGAATTTTAGAGGATTTCATTCCTATAGGAATTTTTCCTTATATAGCCCTTTGAATCAAAGGAATGGATCTTATGGAATCCTATGAAATTCCTATGGATTGCCTAATGCCATGCAAGTTTTGGAGAAATTCTAACATGAGGTAAAACCTCTTGGAAACTTTCCTTTGAGTCTTTATCTCTCCTCTAATTCCTGTGTTTTTCCTGCGGTCCAATCAAACAACCATTCCTGTGTTTTTCCTGTGTTTTGCAATCATTTTTTTACACTTACATTCCTATCAAATCCCGCGTTTTTCCTATTCCTATGTTTTCTCCTTCCTGCGATTCAAAGGGGCCAAGTGTAGTTGTGGGTTTATGTGTCCAATCGTTGATCATCCTTTTTATTTAACTTGGAAAAAGAAAACCACAGTGCATGCAGTGGGATTGCCAACTTGCATCCTATTCCAATTCCAGAGTGAAGAGGTTAAGAGCAAGTACATAGCAGGCTATAAGCCAGCTATAAACATATTTTAAAGAGATAAAAGAAGAGAGAGAGAGAGCAGCAGGCTAAGATCTGTAGCAGCTGCAGCACGGACTCCAAGACGTAATATGTGTATAACATGTGGGACCACGGTATTATATAGTATAGTAAGCAACTATTGTATGAATTGGCTATTACATTTGCTATAGTGATTTGGAGCTAGTAGTGGGCTGCACTATTGACCTTGCTCTAAGAGCAGGTACAATAGCAGGCTATAAGCCAGCTGCAAACATATTTTAAGAAGATAAATCAAGAGAGAGAAGAGCAGCGGGCTACAGATTTGCAGCCAGCTGTAGCACGGACTCCCAAGACGCAGCGTGTCTATGACAGGTGGACTAGGTTATTAATAGTGTAGTATGTAACTATTGTATGAATGAGCTATTAGATTGGCTATAGATGAATTGGAGCTAGTAGTTGGCTTATATTATTGAACTTGCTCAAGAGAGGTGTGCAGGGGTAGGGGACCTTTGAAGAAGCTGCAACCAACAGGTAAAGGGAAGCACTTCCACTTATGTGTAGGTGGCAATAAATTTGCAAAACTTATTGCCAACGGACAAGGGGTTTCGTAGTTTCCTCAGAAGAAAACAAGAGTAGTTGTCAAGTTTAATTATAGTGCCAGTTACTAGTATCAGCTCCCAATTACTACTTAACTGGCTAGTAGTAGCTTTTCATGTTCCAGAAAGCAATTTGGTTCTCGCTCCTTGCGTTTGAAAAAAAGCATGAAAGTAACTTTTGTGTTGATTTGAAGTTCTGAACAAACAAGAGTCAGAGTCAAGATATTGATCATTTCACTTCACAGGGAAGTAGTAGGTTCACAGTAAAACTCACTACATTAATTAGATGACATTCCTTAATCCATTTTGCGCAACTATGAAAAGGGTAAATATGTACAATTGTTGCATGGCTGAACAGTTGAAATAGTATCTGAATAAAAAGTGGACTTTTAGGTGTAAGAAGAACTACATTGACATCAGTATAGTTTTTTCCACTGTAGAATGATTCCAAAAGCTTTAAGCCAGACAAATTGTGGCAGCTTTTTATTTGTACTGGTACTTGTTGAATTTCTGATATCAGCAGGTTACATGGATGGCATGTTTTGACTGTTGCAGTATATCCAATTCAACTTTTACAGCAGGCTGTAAAAAGCAACACATGCCCTTTCTCATGCTCTGATTCAACAATGTTGGTTTGAGTAGTTTCTAAACATTCCGACACAATAATTAGTGTGTGTTACAGAGATTGTACTTTAAAAAATGTACTGCATTGGGCACTGTAGTTCTTGAAAATATACAACAATCTGTGTCATCAAAAGGATCTTTTGAAAAACTCAGTAACTATTTTCATTTGCTCATCCCAGAACAGTGTCTCTAGCACTCTATTTGATCAAACGAGCAGATCCCACTGAAGGACCACCTCAAATCAACTGTTCTAGCAGAGATTATACTTCCTGTCTGCATTACTATGGTCATTTGTTTAAAAAGATTATGCTCCTGTCTGCATACATATGGTCATTTGTTTAGTGTTTTCAAAGGCCAAAAACAAAGGTTTTCCCCCTCCCTTTCCTATTGTTGGTTGAAACTCTGTCCCCTTGCACAATCTTGGGATCAAGACAAGAACTCCCCATCTTATCTCATCAAAACTGGAAGTTATGGAAAATCTCTCCAATTCAACAACTGAAATTTCTACTATTAGCAGTATGTTAAGGCTTTTGGTTTGTGGTTAATTCACCATTTGCTACCACTCTTATGAAAATGAAATGGTTGGCTTTTTTCTAAAGTAAAAACATATATCACATGCATTTTGCTTCTATGTACTACTAGTATGAATCAGAGAGTCTCAGAGACTTGCCTCGTCTCTAGATTTGGCAAATTGCTTTTAAAACACAGGAATGGTCGTTTGATTGGACCGCAGGAAAAACACAGGAATTAGAGGAGAGATAAAGACTCAAAGGAAAGTTTCCAAGAGGTTTTACCTCATGTTAGAATTCCTCCAAAACTTGCATGGCATTAGGCAATCCATAGAAATTTCATAGGATTCCATAAGATCCATTCCTTTGATTCAAAGGGCTATATAGGAAAAATTCCTATAGGAATGAAATCCTCTAAAATTCCTATGAATTTCCTTTGAATCAAAGGGGGCCTTAAAATGGGAAGGAGAGAGTATAATAAATTTTGAAAGAGAGGAAAAAAACTGCTTGCCCGCCCCACCTGATTTACCACTCTCTCTAAAAATGCTGAATGGATGAATGATGAATCTAGACATGGCCATAAAATATTATTTAGGGTATTGTAGAGTGAACACTGTAGCAATTGATCTGGACCATTGATCATAAAATTGAATGGCTGAAAATGCATGCAGTCCTAAGGTGCAGTCCTAGTTACAACTGCACCCGATCTCAATCCCATGCATCTCTCTCTAGAATGATGAATGAATGAATGAATGAATGAATGGTGAATGGATGAATGATGAAACTAGGCATGGCCCAACAATTTCTTTGATTTATTAGATGTTCAGAGAAGTACAATTTGATGTGCCCGTGTGTGTCCTTAATGGCACAGAATCCTCTGCTGAGAGAGTGTGTGTGCACAGAATCCCCTACTGAAACAAGACAGCCTTGTAGGGTGTACTTTGTGTGTATCTTTGTAGTGTACTATACTAGCAACAAAATGATAGTATTGATAAATCACAATTAGGAGGGACATAATTCGATGACAGCTACTTGTGCCTTGGTGAATTACTATTTGACAGCTACCCTTTTTAATTGGGTTGAATTATAGCAGTAGGACCTAAGACCAATAATTAAAGTTGTGGAGTTGGATCTCGACAGAATCCTTTTGATCTTGACAGTTTTGGTTCGTTCTGATTTGATAAAAACCACAAATTCTTACAAGTTTAGATAGTTTTTCTTTTCCTATGAAATACTTCCAGCTTTAAAAACTTTTGTTTGTTTTGATGAACTTTTATATATAGGAGCTATGTGTAAATTGTGATTAAATTTTAGTAACTAGAAAAATCTCAAATTGGGGATGTCATGTCATTCTGTTCAGTTTTCAAAGTGCAGAGTGAGCTTTCAACTATTTTTCGAACGGTCAGGCTATTGCCGATGTTTTATATAAAGAAGAAGGTGTCCTATTTTAAGGAGAAAACATGACCAAAACCTTATAATGCACAGTTAATTTGGGGAAACTGCGCGAAAATGGCGGAAGAGCCCAAAACAACCATCGATAAAAAGCTTGTTGTAAGCGAAACAAAGGCTTCGACTTCGCGAGGTAAGTGTTATCGTTGCCGAGCTTGTCGCCTAGCGACATAGCAGCTTTGACTCCATAGCTATCACATTATTGTTGCCAAAGGCATCGCAGAAATGAGCAAGACACAGACTGTCCACTTTGAACATCAGCCCAAACCGTCAGAGCTCCATATCTTGTACACAGCTAACACCAACACCCCTCGAATACTGCAACGTGTTATCGTTGTCAAGCTTCATTGCACCACAGCAAAGCAGCTCCGACTTCACCTAGAAGAAAAGGAAGGAAGTTGGACGCTCGCCACATCCAAGAACGGAACCCAAGATGTGAAGGCCTCACCGAATAGCTAGGCTTATAGAGCTTCGACGCGGGGGTCCACGAACGACCATCGTTGCACGGGAAAGGTTCTCGGTAGCGAGAGAAGACACCATAACGACGCCTCTAAGGAGGGGAATGATGCCTAATGGCGCCGCTGTCGTCAAGCCAACCAAAGGCCAGCCAAGGCTTTCGCCAGCGTCATCCAAAGCCACACAACCCACCCGCACAACGTACGTCGCTAGACCGCCACATCATCCCTCTAGTCGCCAAGCCTAGCCCCACCACCCACAGCTCAGGCAGGCTCACGAGTCCGCCGTGCCGCCATGCCGCCGCTATCCTCTACTGCACCAGTTGACCAAGCGTGAGACATCGTTGTGGGCGCCTGCAGCGCTGCCACCCCAGACTAGGCTAGCTGCTACCATAAGCACCCACATCCTCGTTGCGCCACCGCCAGGATAATCTGCCTCCCGCAACCGTCGGTGGGCGCAGCCGGTGGCTGCCATTGTCTCCGCGCCAACGAGGCATGCACTCGACCCCCTGTCTCCATCGTAGCACCAGGTCTCGCCTCCGTCGCACGCGCCCGGCTCCCTCCTCCGTCGCCGGCCTCCTGCAGCCGTCCTAGCGTTGGCGACGGGCGAGCGGCCCCCACCTCGCCTTGGCTGCTCGTCGTCTTGGGGGGGTTTTTTCGCTTTTTCCGACCGAGGGGTCCGGATCTGCCAAGGGGCGCCGGATCCGGCTGCCTTCATCACCGGACCGAGGGCCGCCGCCACCTCGCGTCTCTCGGCCCCTCCAAGACCGTTACCGCTGCGTATCTGAGCTCGGCAGCACCGGAGCTAGACATCGTCGTCGGCACCGCCTCCGGTCCCTTGGCCTAGATTCAGCGGTGCCCAGCGCAAACCCCGGCGCCAGCTTCCTCCTTCCCTGCCTCCACCTCTTCCCGTGCGCCCGCCTCGACGCCGGTGTTGCTTCATCAGGCTCCACCTTTTGGTCCGCCGCGTCGGATCTGGGGGTGACCGCCACCGTGAGCCCCCGCCTTCGTCCTTGCTAGCCACCTGCTTTGCCAGCCACTCGCTCAGGCGGCGGCGAGGCAAAGAGTATAGGTGGAGAGGGGAGGCGGCTAGGTTTCCGCCGCCTGAGTCGCCCACGCGGGAGGCGACATGGGGGCCTCTGTGTGTGATTGAACTTTCAACTATGAAACTGTCGATTTTTGAGTGTTTTTTTTAAATGTGCACAATAACTTAGGGAAGTCATTTTAACTCTCTTTTTAAATTAATTTTCGGCTGCAGAAGAGAGGCTTCAATCTACATTATCAAAATATATAAACACAAAGTACAAAGTGCTAAAGCAACATCCAAATTGTCCATATATAGCAACGTGGATGGGAGAGGCTAGAGACTAGCTAGACCATAAAAGATGTACATATGCACGCCTAGAATCATGGGAGAAAGCCAAGAATCCCTCAAAAAATTGTTGAAGCTCAAGAGATAAGAACAAAGTCAAGAAAGGAGAATGGTTTGGCAACTTCTGATGGAAGGGAGACTTGTTGCTTTCTTGATTTCTTCTACTACTACTTGTTGGTATAGAGAAGGACAGACAAACATCCTAGCTTTCTTGCCTAAACCATACTAGCATGCTGCTGATATCTCTCAAAACACCATCATAATACCAAAACTGATGTGTGATGATTATCCTTGATTAACAGGAGGCTCTTGTCTTTGTTCCAAAAGCACATGAAAACAGCAGCTTACGTCGACATAATATTCTCCTTTCGAGATCACATGTAATTTTGGGTTAGGTGGTGATCCAGACAGATGTACTGGTAGCAAAGCAGTAGGTATAATAAGGTTTTGTCTTTTGTCCTTTCCGATTGCTCTTTTTTTTAATTCTTTTTGTAGTTTTTTGTGCTACAGTAAATGGCTGCATTTCCAAGCATACAAACACCACACTCTAGCGGTGCCGTGGCAGAGCTTGAAGAAATATTAAGACAAGTAAATAAAATTTTGTGCTAGTCCATATCATTGAAAAAAAAAGGTGAATCCGTGTATTTATAATTCGTCGGGTGGTAGTATTCACCCTACGGGGAGTTTCGTTATTAAGTAAGAACAATAATCTCATCATGATCACATGAAATATCTGATTTTTTTTCTAATTAATTCCTAAGCAATAGTATACCATTCCTCGTAAGAAGCATCTATTTACCAACTTGTTTATATTCTCGATCATAAAATTGCTACCTTTGACGCCTCTATCAAATCACCGATATTAAAAAGAACCACTTTTTTTTAAAGATAATGGATTAAACTGGTCTCTACATCTAAAGAATGTACACAGCCTATTAAAAAGAACCATAGACCGTCTAATAATATTAAAACGGTTGGCGATAATTCTGATAGTAAAAATACTAATATACCAATAAAAACCACCTCACCTCAAAAGTACTAAAAAGAATACTGAAATGACTGGAATGAAAGTCTGGTCGGGGATCCAGCAAGAATCCAATCAGCCGAACAAAAACCAAAAAGATTTGTTGCAAGCAAAAAACAAAAACGAAAATGTGAAGAAAGAAGCCATCTTTTGCAAAGGTGAGGGGATCCCCCAGCCGAACAAAAACCAAAAAGATTTGTTGCAAGCAAAAAACAAAAACGAAAATGTGAAGAAAGAAGCCATCTTTTGCAAAGGTGAGGGGATCCCCTGCGCTTTCTGCTGCCCTGTTTCAGCTTCATCTGCCGCTGCTACGCTGGATACACACGCGCTCGCTTCCTTTCTTCCCTGCGCTGCACTGCACGCTCTCTCACGCACGCACCACGCAACAGCAGCACCAGCCTCTCTCTCTCTTCTCTTCTCTTCTCTTCTCTCTTCTCTTCTCTTCTCTCTCTCATGAGTAATAAATGGCAGTGACCAGCAGCAGCAGGGGGGCGTGCGTGGCTGAGGCTGAGGGCTGTGAGTGTGAGGTCTAGCTGTGCAATGTGCAGGTGCAGCCATCGCTGTTGCTGCTGCTGCTGCTCTGCTGTTTTCATGTTGACACTTCGCTAAACCCCTCCCAAAACCTCCTCCACCCGCGATGCGTTCTTGGCCAGGGTCGGGAGCGAGGCGTTCTTGATTTTTTTTCTTCTTCTGTTTTTGTTCTTGATTGGATTGGATTGGGGAGTGATTCGGTTTGTTCTTGATTTTGATTTTTGTTGCTGTTGTTGTTGGATCATCTTGGAATCAGTTTGGGGGAGAGGGAGAGGAAGGGGAAGCTGTGATTTTTTCTTCTTCTTTCCACCGAGAATTTTTTTTTGATCTGTTTGTTCTTTCTTGGAATCGGTTTTGGTTCAAGAACAGCAGCGAAGGCGCCGCCTTTTGTTCCGCGAAATTTGTTTCCCAGAATTTTTTCCCTTTTCGATCCGTCTTGATCGATTGAAAGCAATATCATCTTGAAAAAGATCGTTCTTGCTGGTGTTGGTTTGGGGAGGAGGGGAGGTTTTCCCTCTGACGAGCAAGCAAAGCATTTGGGGCCGCCTGTCGATGACTGAGGGCTTGATCCGATGCTGTCGGGGTGCTCGGTGTCCAGTCTCGCGGCGAGGTTCGCCTTCTTCCCGCCGGAGCCGGCGACCTACGCCGTCAGGAAGGACGAGGCGTGCGGCGGCGGCGGCGGAGGGCGGCTGGTGGCGTCGGGCGTGCCGCGGGACGCCGCCGTGGACGTGCTGCTGGTGGACACCAGGAAGGGGAACAAGGTGGTGGCCTTCTACCTGAGGAACCCCGCCGCCCGCCTCACCGTGCTCTACTCGCACGGCAACGCCGCCGACCTCGGCCAGCTCTACGACCTCTTCGTGCAGCTCAAGGTCAATCTCAAGGTCAATCTGATGGGGTTAGTGGTGCCATTATCATGCTTGCTTTCTTGGTCATCTATCTATCTATACTATACTAGTAGCATCTTTTCCTGTTGTCTTTTTCTTTGTTTATGTACTCTGTTAGTCAAATCAAATGCTATGCTTATTTAATTGCTTAGAAATTGTGGTGCAGCAAAGCAATGCATTCCTTGTTAGGAGATACTGTACTTTTGTGTGTAATTGAAGAATTTGCTTTGGTGAAATTTGTGAGTAGTAGTGTGCAATGCATGTATTGGTTTTGTTAAGCATGAGATAATTGAAAGCAGACAAATAATTGGGAGTGGTGGGTATGTGGGGGAGGGGGGGAGTTGCTGCTACTTTTTCCCCACTAGGTATTTTGGGTGACTTGGGGGGAGTTGCTCAATAATGAATTGTACCATGTTCTGTTCAGTCCTGAACTTTTACTAATTTGTTCAAATTATTGCATATCACTGGTTTTAGTTCAGAGCATCCTTAATCTTATATCATAAGTAGTCCAGTCATTACTCCAGGAAGCAGTTCATTTCCCCTTCCATTATGAATGAATTTATGATTTCAATATGTTTTGGAGGTACAGTTGTGAGAACATACTGGTGGAATTTACTATGTAATTTTGTATGCAGATATGACTACTCTGGGTATGGAGCATCTACTGGCAAGGTAACTTATTTATCATGTGTGAACTGTGTTAAATCATGCCATGTACATGCTACAGCTGAGTTGATATTCAAGTTTGGCCAGTGATTGCTTATTATACTAGCTGTAAAATTTACTAGTAGCGTTCCTGGACTAATGCAGGCATAATTAGGATTGTAGCAGTCTAATTAGAAAGTTGCTGTAATAAATCTGAAAGGATCTATACATGCTAGATACCTCGACAACTGTGGTTCAGTTTCACTTTTCAAGAATATGCTGCATGTATCTCTACCAGAAGAGAGTTTGGCCCATACCTGACTGGTGCATTTCAGGCATAGCATGGCCAGTGCATCTTAAACTGCTTCTCCATGATAGCAATCATCACTATGTTTTTAACTTATTGTTATATCCTTATAGCTTTTATTTTTAGCCATGCTTGCTGTCGAAATATGTCAGCCCATTAGATATTTGGGCGCTATATTTTTATAATATATGTCGTGCACTGGATATCACCACATACATGTTCTCTATTTAAGTGGAGTTGTTTACTGTTATTTAATTGTTTGATTCATTCTTGAAGTTTCAAAAAAGTGAATGCCATCCTATCTTGATTATTTTCGGTCATCAATGCTGAGAAACCTGCATTCAGTACAGGGAGAATTCCCACCTTAGGAATGTTAGGCATGGTGTGTTTGAATCTCTTTTTTGCCTATAGGATATTAATGGCTGCTTGGATGGTATATGTCCATTTGAGCTAAATCAGATGTCACGTAAACTTTTAAATACTGCCCTTTATTGGCGTTTGTACTGAATTAATACTATCAAGTGTTTCTGATTTATTCCTGAAGAAACACACTTTTGAGGCGCCAATCTTATGCTTGTTATTTGAAGTGCAGCCAAGTGAAGAGAATACATATGCAGACATTGAGGCAGTTTACCAGTGCTTAGAAACAGAGTATGGAATCAGTCAGGAAGACCTTATCTTGTATGGACAATCTGTTGGCAGTGGACCTACATTGCATTTAGCTTCCCGTTTACCAAGATTGCGTGGCGTGGTTCTTCATAGCGCTATACTGTCAGGCCTCCGAGTTGTTTGCCATGTGAACTTTACTTTCTGCTTTGACATCTACAAAGTAATATATCGGATTTATTCTTTTTAATCTTTAGCTTTGTTGCCTTTAGGAGTAACTTTTTATATTTTACTAATATCTGATCAACTTTCCTCTGCAGAATGTGAAGAAAATCAAAAAGGTTAAATCCCCAGTGCTTGTTATTCATGTAAGTATCTTACTAATTAAATAGGAATATTTTTCTGTATATATTTGCTGTTCTCTTGGATAGTTTGTTATACATTCAAATCAATCTGCATCTTCTGCTTTTTCAATCTTTTGGAATAATTAACTGCTTATGCTTTGGTAGTGCTGTGGTTACCGATGCTACTTAGTTGCGGTTATTGGAGAAATAGTCAGATAATCAAACTAGTTCTAGTAACAGGCGATCATGTATTCAAGTCCTAGCAAGCTAGTTCATGACTATACAAAAGATGTTATAGTAGGGTAGTAAGGTACTGTTGCATATATTCCTTTATACATGTTAAAGTAAAGACCAAAAGAAATCGGCCTCATTTCTTTTAGTAATATACTATATACCTGAAACTGCTTCAACTAGTTTACGACTGCAGTTATAGGCTAATCCATTGGACTGGAATACAATAAATAGAATGGACTCTCAAAGAAGAAATAAATCATAGAATATTAGAACAACTGATGTGCATTAGCACATGCTTGACATTAGGACATATGAGGAGGTGGGAGGTGCCACTAACTATGGCAGTGTCACGCTGTGAACTTCTGCTGTTCTGGGTTTGTTTGAGACTAAGCCAAATGTGTAGTCATTGAAGACAGCTGTGGGGTTAGGCCCATATTTTCTGACCCAAAACTTGCATAGGTATCTGAAA
The DNA here is from genome assembly GCA_009805545.1 of Oryza longistaminata. Lineage (NCBI taxonomy): Eukaryota > Viridiplantae > Streptophyta > Magnoliopsida > Poales > Poaceae > Oryza > Oryza longistaminata. The sequence continues at coordinate 27,954,096 of CM020180.1, read as the reverse complement.
GTAGGAGGTGTGGAGAGTTATGTGGCAGGAAGCCAAGCCAGGAAATGTAATGTAATCGACAGCTCTAACTGAAACATCCCTTATAAGTTATTTTTAGGGAACAAACCCTTATAAGTAATCACACTTCATAATGAGGCACATTACTACTCTAACTGAAACATCCCTTATAAGTTATTTTTAGGGAACAAACCCTTATAAGTAATCACACTTCATAATGAGGCACATTACTCATCTATAAAATCAATGTTGATAGATTGATCATCATGACCTACATGTGAGCTGTCGATTATATTAGATTTCCTGGCTTCCTGCCACATAACTCTCCACGCCTCCTATTTTCAGATTATGAAATGACTTCGTGGCAATTAGGTAAAAACAATTAACGTTGCTTTTCCCACCATTTTGATGATGCCATGAAACTGGGGGACCTATATCTTTTCTACAGACACACACTTTGACCTTGACCAGTTTTAAAACCAATGCAACAGCAGCTTCCTGACCAAACGAACCTGATTTGTTGAAGACAAATAATATGAGGGTTTTATAATATATAATGCTGAGAATTTATCTTACTCTGTCAAATTTTATTTAATGCGCTCTCCGCAAAAGTGTTGTGCCCATTTCTTTCCTAAATTTCCTGAGTATCAACTTCATTGTATGCCCGATTGATATTGGCAGGGAACTGATGATGATGTCGTGAACTGGTCGCATGGTAACGAGCTGTGGAAACTGGCGAGGGAGCCTTACGATCCGCTATGGATCAAAGGAGGAGGCCATTGCAACCTGGAGCTGTACCCGGACTTCATCCGCCACCTCTCCAAGTTCATCCGCGAGATGGAGAACATCACAACGAAGACAAGGCTCAAGAAGATCCGGCAGTCCCTGCAACCCGCACCGAAGAAGGTCCACCACCGGGCGAGCACCGGGACGACCACCACCTTCACCACCAACTGCTGCTGCCGCATCCGGGTCCGCAAACCGAGTTGCCGTTGCCCTGGCTGCAACCTCAGCTGCGGCTGCTGCTCTGGTCTGATGAGTTGCTTCTCATCCCGGCTGTTCAAGTGCTCAACCTGCTTCTCCTCCTGCAGCTGCAGGGGATGCTTCAAGTGCCCAACCTGCTTCTCCTTCTCCTGCAGCTGCTGCAGGAGCTGCCTCAAGTGCCCAACCTTCAAATGCTGCTGCTGCGGTTCATGCAGAGATGAGCAATAATGCAAATCTCTATGTGCTTGTGTATAGGAAAAAGAGTGGTTCCGATATATCTGACAAGTTTAATTCTGTAGAAACTAGACCTTGGTTCTCTTAGCTAAACAAACCATAGCAAGATAAAGATGCTTCTCCTTTTCTGTTGCTTGTCTTGATTCTTGTCGTTGGTTTCTTCTTCTTCTTGTTTATTTTTTTTTGTGTGGGTTCTCTTCTAATTAGGTTATTTGTTGCAAAATCTATGCTTTTAGTGCTTAGCATCAGTTTATACTAATTTTTGTTGGCATTTATTCAAAATAATTAGAGGCCTCTAAATTTGATAATTTCACCGTTTAGTCACAAATGGGATGTTCGATTATAGGTGTAGATTGGTCAGTTGTGAGTATTAGAGTTTGTATTCTCCCTTCACCCTTTTATAACACATCACATTTTAACAATTTATTACTATATTTGAATATAAACTTAGTTAAACTTGAAGCAGTTTGACTTTGACCAAAGTTAAAACAATTTATAACTTGAAATGGAGGGAGTAGTAGTAATCATTTTCCTTGTATGCATAAAAGAAACCAAATAAATAATAATTTCTTCGTTTCGTTTGTTGCTTCAGACGAGACGACATTCAATTCTCTCAAAGTCCAGTTTTGTTACCAGCTCAACGCTGATCAAGATGCCATACGGTTGGCCAACATTAGTACTTACTTCGTTTCATAATATAAGATTTTCTAGCATTACCCATATATATGTATGTATGTATGTTAATGAATCTAGATATATATGTGTCTAGATTTATTAACATCTATTGGAATATAGACAATGCTAGAAAATTTTACATTATGAAACGGAGGGAGTATTTAGTAACCACCATTACGATGCAAAACTAGAGGGTCAAATCGCATTTGTGGAAATAGTCAGGGTATAAATTGCAATCTTCTGTGAAAAAAAAGAACATTAATATCGTAGTCTTCAAGAAAAACAGAATTTGCGTTTTCGTTATGGTAACGATAATTACTTAGATATGTGCATGTCTCTTTCTACATAATATATAAACATTAATAACCTCCATCACGATGCAATACATAAGAGGCCGGTCCAAACTTATCATTTTTGAAAGCACCGACTTACGAAGGGGCTGTAAATTAGGCTACTTTCATTCTACATATAATAATAATAATAAACATAGAAAAAGCCAGCAGAAGAAACGAAATCTAAAGGTGAGTAGCATAATGTAAAGCCATCCTCGCTGCCTTTCAACCTACAAGTTGAAAAAGGGTTTAAAAAAATTACACCACGGCAAAAGGAATATTTTTATATTCAAATTGGTAAAGTAACTTACCTTTGAGCACATATGTTGTTATCTTGGCTCTGAAATCTAGTTTTTTGCAAGCTGCGTAAGGTACCTTCAAGGATCTCAACCCTCCGAATATCACTAAGCAACTCGTCCTTTTTCATCTGAATGTCCTGTATATTCAGACATGTCAGTTCTTGAAGAAGGATCTGAAGATGAACGTAGGTATTACTTGGAATAGAACAAAAATATATCTGTAATAGATTGTTGATGTACAACGACAAGTAAACAAATATTGCTATCTGCTGTAGCACAAGTTTATGCACTTTGACTTTTCCACAGCGCAAGTTGTGAAAGCCTTCGTTGAAAAGGAAGCAAATTGCAGGAGCCAACCCCCTCTAGAACTTGACAATTATTCCTTTGAGGAATGTTGAGAAATTTCATATTATTGAAGTGTTTGTTTCACAAAAAAAGTGAACTAAATTTCGCAAAACTACAGATTTATAAGACACAGTGTTACAAAACTATAAATTAAGTTGCAAATTTATCCCAAAACTACATATTTAGTACCAATTGAATCACAAAACTAAAACGTTCATAGCTATAACATAATGATAGTGCTAGGGATTTGAACTCTAAAATCTATAGTTTTGTGATAATATCGATATAAAATATGTCGTTATACGATACTTTGCCTTAAATATGTAGTTTTCTAATAAAAAATTGACGTTAAATTTGTGGTTTTGTGATATAATGCATTAAATCTGTAGTTTTGTAATAGTTGGATCAACATATATGTAGTTTTGTGAAATTTACTTAACCTGACAAGTTATAATGGGACAATAACGAGCTTTGAGAACAAAAGGTGCCTCTCTTAAAAAAAGAAAGCAACATTGTCTAGCTACGATTTAACCCGTTGAGGGTCAAGCAAGATGGTTACTGATGCTACTGCGATGAACTACCATGGATTTGTATTCATATCATAAACAACGATGGAATCCAAGGTTTTCTTGTTAGTGACCAATTTGGGCACGGGGCACTGTACAGAAAAAAAAAACTGCTTCTCCATGATAGCAATCATCACTATGTTTTTAACTTATTGTTATATCCTTATAGCTTTTATTTTTAGCCATGCTTGCTGTCGAAATATGTCAGCCCATTAGATATTTGGGCGCTATATTTTTATAATATATGTCGTGCACTGGATATCACCACATACATGTTCTCTATTTAAGTGGAGTTGTTTACTGTTATTTAATTGTTTGATTCATTCTTGAAGTTTCAAAAAAGTGAATGCCATCCTATCTTGATTATTTTCAGTCATCAATGCTGAGAAACCTGCATTCAGTACAGGGAGAATTCCCACCTTAGGAATGTTAGGCATCGTGTGTTTGAATCTCTTTTTTGCCTATAGGATATTAATGGCTGCTTGGATGGTATATGTCCATTTGAGCTAAATCAGATGTCACGTAAACTTTTAAATACTGCCCTTTATTGGCGTTTGTACTGAATTAATACTATCAAGTGTTTCTGATTTATTCCTGAAGAAACACACTTTTGAGGCGCCAATCTTATGCTTGTTATTTGAAGTGCAGCCAAGTGAAGAGAATACATATGCAGACATTGAGGCAGTTTACCAGTGCTTAGAAACAGAGTATGGAATCAGTCAGGAAGACCTTATCTTGTATGGACAATCTGTTGGCAGTGGACCTACATTGCATTTAGCTTCCCGTTTACCAAGATTGCGTGGCGTGGTTCTTCATAGCGCTATACTGTCAGGCCTCCGAGTTGTTTGCCATGTGAACTTTACTTTCTGCTTTGACATCTACAAAGTAATATATCGGATTTATTCTTTTTAATCTTTAGCTTTGTTGCCTTTAGGAGTAACTTTTTATATTTTACTAATATCTGATCAACTTTCCTCTGCAGAATGTGAAGAAAATCAAAAAGGTTAAATCCCCAGTGCTTGTTATTCATGTAAGTATCTTACTAATTAAATAGGAATCTTTTTCTGTATATATTTGCTGTTCTCTTGGATAGTTTGTTATACATTCAAATCAATCTGCATCTTCTGCTTTTTCAATCTTTTGGAATAATTAACTGCTTATGCTTTGGTAGTGCTGTGGTTACCGATGCTACTTAGTTGCGGTTATTGGAGAAATAGTCAGATAATCAAACTAGTTCTAGTAACAGGCGATCATGTATTCAAGTCCTAGCAAGCTAGTTCATGACTATACAAAAGATGTTATAGTAGGGTAGTAAGGTACTGTTGCATATATTCCTTTATACATGTTAAAGTAAAGACCAAAAGAAATCGGCCTCATTTCTTTTAGTAATATACTATATACCTGAAACTGCTTCAACTAGTTTACGACTGCAGTTATAGGCTAATCCATTGGACTGGAATACAATAAATAGAATGGACTCTCAAAGAAGAAATAAATCATAGAATATTAGAACAACTGATGTGCATTAGCACATGCTTGACATTAGGACATATGAGGAGGTGGGAGGTGCCACTAACTATGGCAGTGTCACGCTGTGAACTTCTGCTGTTCTGGGTTTGTTTGAGACTAAGCCAAATGTGTAGTCATTGAAGACAGCTGTGGGGTTAGGCCCATATTTTCTGACCCAAAACTTGCATAGGTATCTGAAAGTAGGAGGTGTGGAGAGTTATGTGGCAGGAAGCCAAGCCAGGAAATGTAATGTAATCGACAGCTCTAACTGAAACATCCCTTATAAGTTATTTTTAGGGAACAAACCCTTATAAGTAATCACACTTCATAATGAGGCACATTACTCCTCTAACTGAAACATCCCTTATAAGTTATTTTTAGGGAACAAACCCTTATAAGTAATCACACTTCATAATGAGGCACATTACTCCTCTAACTGAAACATCCCTTATAAGTTATTTTTAGGGAACAAACCCTTATAAGTAATCACACTTCATAATGAGGCACATTACTCCTCTAACTGAAACATCCCTTATAAGTTATTTTTAGGGAACAAACCCTTATAAGTAATCACACTTCATAATGAGGCACATTACTCATCTATAAAATCAATGTTGATAGATTGATCATCATGACCTACATGTGAGCTGTCGATTATATTAGATTTCCTGGCTTCCTGCCACATAACTCTCCACGCCTCCTATTTTCAGATTATGAAATGACTTCGTGGCAATTAGGTAAAAACAATTAACGTTGCTTTTCCCACCATTTTGATGATGCCATGAAACTGGGGGACCTATATCTTTTCTACAGACACACACTTTGACCTTGACCAGTTTTAAAACCAATGCAACAGCAGCTTCCTGACCAAACGAACCTGATTTGTTGAAGACAAATAATATGAGGGTTTTATAATATATAATGCTGAGAATTTATCTTACTCTGTCAAATTTTATTTAATGCACTCTCCGCAATCGTGTTGTGCCCATTTCTTTCCTAAATTTCCTGAGTATCAACTTCATTGTATGCCCGATTGATATTGGCAGGGAACTGATGATGATGTCGTGAACTGGTCGCATGGTAACGAGCTGTGGAAACTGGCGAGGGAGCCTTACGATCCGCTATGGATCAAAGGAGGAGGCCATTGCAACCTGGAGCTGTACCCGGACTTCATCCGCCACCTCTCCAAGTTCATCCGCGAGATGGAGAACATCACAACGAAGACAAGGCTCAAGAAGATCCGGCAGTCCCTGCAACCCGCACCGAAGAAGGTCCACCACCGGGCGAGCACCGGGACGACCACCACCTTCACCACCAACTGCTGCTGCCGCATCCGGGTCCGCAAACCGAGTTGCCGTTGCCCTGGCTGCAACCTAAGCTGCGGCTGCTGCTCTGGTCTGATGAGTTGCTTCTCATCCCGGCTGTTCAAGTGCTCAACCTGCTTCTCCTCCTGCAGCTGCAGGGGATGCTTCAAGTGCCCAACCTGCTTCTCCTTCTCCTGCAGCTGCTGCAGGAGCTGCCTCAAGTGCCCAACCTTCAAATGCTGCTGCTGCGGTTCATGCAGAGATGAGCAATAATGCAAATCTCTATGTGCTTGTGTATAGGAAAAAGAGTGGTTCCGATATATCTGACAAGTTTAATTCTGTAGAAACTAGACCTTGGTTCTCTTAGCTAAACAAACCATAGCAAGATAAAGATGCTTCTCCTTTTCTGTTGCTTGTCTTGATTCTTGTCGTTGGTTTCTTCTTCTTCTTGTTTATTTTTTTTTGTGTGGGTTCTCTTCTAATTAGGTTATTTGTTGCAAAATCTATGCTTTTAGTGCTTAGCATCAGTTTATACTAATTTTTATTGGCATTTATTCAAAATAATTAGAGGCCTCTAATTTGATAATTTCACCGTTTAGTCACAAATGGGATGTTCGATTATAGGTGTAGATTGGTCAGTTGTGAGTATTAGAGTTTGTATTCTCCCTTCACCCTTTTATAACACATCACATTTTAACAATTTATTACTATATTTGAATATAAACTTAGTTAAACTTGAAGCATTTTGACTTTGACCAAAGTCAAAACATTTTATAACCTGAAATGGAGGGAGTAGTAGTAATCATTTTCCTTGTATGCATAAAAGAAACCAAATAAATAATAATTTCTTCGTTTCGTTTGTTGCTTCAGACGAGACGACATTCAATTCTCTCAAAGTCCAGTTTTGTTACCAGCTCAACGCTGATCAAGATGCCATACGGTTGGCCAACATTAGTACTTACTTCGTTTCATAATATAAGATTTTCTAGCATTACCCATATATATGTATGTATGTATGTTAATGAATCTAGATATATATGTGTCTAGATTTATTAACATCTATTGGAATATAGACAATGCTAGAAAATTTTACATTATGAAACGGAGGGAGTATTTAGTAACCACCATTACGATGCAAAACTAGAGGGTCAAATCGCATTTGTGGAAATAGTCAGGGTATAAATTGCAATCTTCTGTGAAAAAAAAGAACATTAATATCGTAGTCTTCAAGAAAAACATAATTTGCGTTTTCGTTATGGTAACGATAATTACTTAGATATGTGCATGTCTCTTTCTACATAATATATAAACATTAATAACCTCCATCACGATGCAATACATAAGAGGCCGGTCCAAACTTATCATTTTTGAAAGCACCGACTTACGAAGGGGCTGTAAATTAGGCTACTTTCATTCTACATATAATAATAATAATAATAAACATAGAAAAAGCCAGCAGAAGAAACGAAATCTAAAGGTGAGTAGCATAATGTAAAGCCATCCTCGCTGCCTTTCAACCTACAAGTTGAAAAAGGGTTTAAAAAAAAAATTACACCACAGCAAAAGGAATATTTTTATATTCAAATTGGTAAAGTAACTTACCTTTGAGCACATATGTTGTTATCTTGGCTCTGGAATCTAGTTTTTTGCAAGCTGCGTAAGGTACCTTCAAGGATCTCAACCCTCCGAATATCACTAAGCAACTCGTCCGTTTTCATCTGAATGTCCTGTATATTCAGACATGTCAGTTCTTGAAGAAGGATCTGAAGATGAACGTAGGTATTACTTGGAATAGAACAAAAACATATCTGTAATAGATTGTTGATGTACAACGACAAGTAAACAAATATTGCTATCTGCTGTAGCACAAGTTTATGCACTTTGACTTTTCCACAGCGCAAGTTGTGAAAGCCTTCGTTGAAAAGGAAGCAAATTGCAGGAGCCAACCCCCTCTAGAACTTAACAATTATTCCTTTGAGGAATGTTGAGAAATTTCATATTATTGAAGTGTTTGTTTCACAAAAAAAGTGAACTAAATTTCGCAAAACTACAGATTTATAAGACACAGTGTTACAAAACTATAAATTAAGTTGCAAATTTATCCCAAAACTACATATTTAGTACCAATTGAATCACAAAACTAAAACGTTCATAGCTATAACATAATGATAGTGCTAGGGATTTGAACTCTAAAATCTATAGTTTTGTGATAATATCGATATAAAATATGTCGTTATACGATACTTTGCCTTAAATATGTAGTTTTCTAATAAAAAATTGACGTTAAATTTGTGGTTTTGTGATATAATGCATTAAATCTGTAGTTTTGTAATAGTTGGATCAACATATATGTAGTTTTGTGAAATTTACTTAACCTGACAAGTTATAATGGGACAATAACGAGCTTTGAGAACAAAAGGTGCCTCTCTTAAAAAAAGAAAGCAACATTGTCTAGCTACGATTTAACCCGTTGAGGGTCAAGCAAGATGGTTACTGATGCTACTGCGATGAACTACCATGGATTTGTATTCATATCATAAACAACGATGGAATCCAAGGTTTTCTTGTTAGTGACCAATTTGGGCACGGGGCACTGTACAGAAAAAAAACTAGGGTGGCAACAAAAGAGATGTGTTTTTTTTTATGTGAATAACCTGTACGGTCAGTTGTTTGCTGTGTTCTTCACTCCTCTGACTCACTTCCTGTAAGAGAAAGAAAAAGCTATAAATATGGTACAAAATCTATTTCAACGTATATAAAGAATAGCAATAGAGGCATGCCTTAACCTTATCCTCAAACAGCGAAACATTTGAAAGAAGTTTGTGTTGTGCAAGTTTCTCATCAAGAGATTTCTGCACCAACAGAATACTTGCCAGGTTCATCTCTGTGTCACAAACAGCTTGTGCTAATTTGATACCGTCCTGTTAGAAACATCATAAAGTGGCACAATTAGTGTTGATAGGAAGTGCTAAAGCCAGAGGACGCTACTACTTTTAAAAGATAGTAGCGGTGACGGCGGTAAATCTGCCAGCTCTATCACTAACGTATGGGCCCTCCATGTTAGTGAAACCCACATGCTCAATAAATTTTAAGCGTGCCCTAAAAGAACAGTGCCTATATACAAAATAAGTCCATATTATTTGGTAAGATCTTACAAGTATGTAGTGAAGGAATCCATATAGTTAAAGGGGTCGGAAAAAGTCGGTCTACACATTCTTTAAATAATGAGGCCCTGTTTAGTTCCAAAAACTTTTTCCCAAAACCATCACATCGAATCTTTAGACACATGCATGTAGTATTAAATATAGATAAATTTAAAAACTAATTGCACAGTTATGGGGGAAATAGCGAGACGAATCTTTTGAGCCTAATTAGTCCGTGATTAGCCATAAGTGCTACAGTAACCCACATGTGCTAATGACGGCTTAATTAGGCTCAAAAGATTCGTCTCGCGGTTTCCCGGCGAGTTCTGAAATTAGTTTTTTCATTCGTGTCCGAAAACCCCTTCCGACATCCGGTCAAACATCTGATGTGACACCCAAAAATTTTCTTTTCCCTAACAAAACACGCCCTAAAAGTGCAGTGCGTAAATCATGATTTTTTTGTCATTGGATTATACGTGTAGGTAATTTGCTAGTAACATAGGGAGTGTTTATATTTAGAGGTGTAAACTTTTAGCGTGTCACATCAGGTATTATATAGGATATCTTATGGGTGTTCGGGCACTAATAAAAAAACTAATTACAGAATCCGTCAGTAAACCGCGAGACGAATTTATTAAGCCTAATTAATCCATCATTAGTAAATGTTTACTGTAGCACAACATTATCAAATCATGGAGTAATTAGGCTTAAAAGATTCGTCTCGCAAATTAATCGTAATCTATACAACTAGTTATTTTTTAGACTATATTTAATACTTCATACAGGTATTGAAACGTTCAATGTGACACGGAAAAAAATTTTGAGGAGGGATCTAAACAGGGGGCCATAGAATAAATGTTCACTATGCTATTGATTGAAAATATATTGAAATCCACAGAGCCACAGGAGCATAAGAGAGATGATTTTCGTCTACAACGTGATTTGCAGAGTACGGAGAGAAGAGAAGCGATTAAAAAGGGTTTTACCGCGGTGGGCTTGTTAGGCTGGACAAACTCGGATCGGAAGCGAGCGATCTGGGTAGGAAGAAGGGCTTGCGATGACAGTCGAAGAAGTGGCAGGCGGGCAGCAGCTCGGGAAATCGCCGACGCCATATCCTCCTCCTCCTGTCAAATCTCAGGGTTTTCGGTGATTTCCGATCGATCTACAGCAGGTTCAGGATTCAGAGTCCGACTATTATATATTTATTATTTATATATCCATCCGGTTTTGTGGTTGACGTTCGAACTGTATTAGGGAGTCAAGTTGGACTTTTTCCTACTCTTGGTTAGCCGAATGGACTGAATCTGGCCCAATAGGCCCAATAAGCGACCGCCTCCTGCTGATCTCCTTCCTCCGCCTGCATCTCCTTCCTCAAAGGACTCTGAATCCTAAACCTGTAGCCGGATCGGATTATAGCTATTTCTAGCTCAGGAAATCTCGCCTACATTACGTATTGCCTAAAATCCTGAGATTGTGAGTGCAGCGCGGCACACAGAAAGAGTAAGAGAGGGAGAGGGAGAGAGAGAGATTTGACAGGAGGAGGAGGATGGCGTCCCGCCTGATGCGGCGGCTTCGACTGTCATCGCAAGCGCACCCCTGCCGCTCTGCTCTTCTTCCTACCCACATCGCTCGCTTCAGATCCGACTTTGTCGGCCCTACCGCGGTAAACCCCTCCCCTCCTTTCTACTCCACCCGTTCCATATTATACGTCGGTTTAACTTAAGTTAAAGTTAATTTAGCTTTGATCAAATTTATTACTCCATCCGTTTCAGATTGTAAGACTTTCTAGCATTGCTCATATTCGTTTAGAAGTTAATGAATCTAGACATACACATCTATATGAATATGGACAACACTAGAAAGTCTTACATTGTGAAACGGAGGTATTATAAAAAATATATAATAGTATTTTCAACATAAAAAATATCAAAATATATTTAATGTCAAATATAATACTAATTTATAAACGTGGTTAAACTTTCAAGAAAACGACTTATAATATTAAACATAGGGTAATGCCTAATCCGAACACTCTATCCTCTATTTTGTGCACTCCGTATCAGTATTAATCGTGCAGTATTGTTTTGTGATGTTTTCCACAGGACGGTATTAGAGTTGCACAAGCCGTTCGCGACTCGGAGATGAACACGGAAGATATTCGGTTGGTGCAGAAATCTCTTAATAAGAAGCTTACGCACGAGAAGTGTCTATCAGATATATCAATGTTAGAGGATGGGGTTAAGGTATGCCTTTATTGCTATTCTTTATACACTTTTAACTAACTAAAAATGTTGTAGTATATTTTTAGATTTTCCTTCTTTTACAGAAAATGAGGAAGAGGAAAGAAGAAATCAGCAGAAGAGTGAGCATAGAGGTTTATTCACATAACCACACATGACACATCTCTTTCTTCTTTTTTTCCATCCTGACTTTTTGTCTGTCCAGTGTCCAAATTGGTCACTAGCAACAAAACCCTTGATTTCCATGCCTTTCTTATTTGTTGTATATCAAGCTAGTTCATTATCGTAGCCAATATTGTAGAACAAATCAGTGTTGCCTTTTTTGAGCCCACTTTTTTGTCTGACCAAGATGGCGTGACTTTAAACTCCAGAAAGTCTTATTTTTCAACTAAGGCTGCGTTCGTTCGGATGGGAAAGAGAGAAGAAATCTCTCGTTTTCGGCGTACACGCTTTCCGAACGGTAAAATGGCGTGTTTTTTTTTTGCAAAAAAATCTATATGAAAGTTGTTTAAAAGAATCATATTAATCAAAATTTTAAATTTTCTGCTCCTCTCAAACACAGACTAAAAATATGTTGCCTCAAGTGCATCTCTCTCTTTTTTTTTCCACAATCAACATTTTTGTTGTTTAATTCTGGTCAGCTAGGAGAGTATTTGGAGTGCCATTTGGGAACCTTAACTAGCGAAGATGTTATTACCATTGAGAACTGTAGCAAACAGAGAGCTTCTGAATTCTCCACAACTATTGCTTAGTAATTTCTCCAAAGTTTTCTATTCCTTTTTGTAAATTCGCATGGTTTCTTCATTTTGTATTTTGTAGGTCGCCAGAATCTCGACATATAAAGAGAAGATCAACAAGATTCCTGATAAAAAATCTTTTACACTGTGAGTTTCATTTATCACCTTCTGTTTTCTTTTATCTACTTATATATATGATCTCTTAACATTATTCTCTTTCAGGCAAATGGATTATATCAACTTTGGTAGTATCTTGTATGCTTCTGTTATTGTTACGGCATACATCCTTGAAAGGAAAGACGAACTTGCAAGACAAAAAAAATTGTGAGCTCTAAGCTCACAAGAGGTTGCAAATGCCATAAAAATTGTTACGGCATACATCCTTGAAAGGAAAGACGAACTTGCAAGACAAAAAAAATTGTGAGCTCTAAGCTCACAAGAGGTTGCAAATGCCATAAAAAGATGGCATTCACAAATTTGGACTACTCTTGGTTTTGCAAGGAAATAAACCAAACAAATGAGATTATTTCTTTCAGCTTTAGTCTGTATATACAATAATGTCCATCATGTTTAGTAATTTATCTGTGTTCCCTGAATTAACACTGTTCTGCCGACTTGGGATAATAAGCTTTGAAGTTGGGTTAAGTACTCCATCTTGATAAATACTCCATCCGTTTCGAAATGTTTGACGCCGTTGACTTTTTAGCACATGTTTGACCGTTCGTCTTATTAAAAAAATTAAGTAATTATTAATTCTTTCCCTATCATTTGATTCATTGTTAAATATATTTTCATGTAGGCATATAATTTTACATATTTCACAAAAGTTTTTGGATAAGACGAACGGTTAAACATGTGCTAAAAAGTCAACGGTGTTAAACATTTCGAAACGGAGGGAGTATAAGGCATCCAAGGGTTCAAAATTGTTTACAGTTATAAGGATAGTACTACTCCCACCCAACTTCCCCTCCTTAAATTTTTATCCAACTTTACTCCAAACCATCACTTTACTCCCCCTAACCCTCCTCTCTTTCATCCCCAATCACTCTTGTGGACTGAGTAATAAGCAAATTAGTTACGAAAGATGGCAAATTCTCTTGTGGACTGAGGAAGTAAATTATTTATCAACGATGACAAATTTGGGTTGCGACTTGTGAGTACTGAGAATACATCGATTTGATTGTTTAATGTTTTCAGCTGTCATGCTTGCTAACCCAAATTTGAAAATTTAGGGGATTGGAAAATTTTCTTAGGAGGTTTACTTACGCATGCATAACTAAATACTTTGTGTTGAAAATTAATTGCAAAGAAGTATTGAAAAGTTTATGTTCAAAGATTTGTGCACTACAAATCTGTGAAAATTCTAAAGACATTCAAAGTAGCTCTGAAAACGAAAATAAGCGATTGCCGTTAGAAGCCTGGCAGCCTACAGGAAAACACGAAAATTTTGAGTTTTTAGGAATATTAGCCTCCGACAGTTTCCCTTCTTAACCAATCATAACCTTACATCATTCAATTCCACCTACTTCCTTAATTCCCATGAAAACCTCTAGAAATGCTTAGATTTTATAAAGAAGGGAGTATTTTACAAGCAAAGCATAAATTGTCGTGCTGTCGTGCTGAGGGCGTTGTCGTGCTGTCTCACCCCTCAAGGGTGATTGCCGGGCGAAAGCCCAGTCTTGGCTCCTTTGAGCCCTGATGGACGGCGGCGGCGGTTTTCCGTCGCTTCTCTTCTTGAAGACGTCGTTTTGGCACCCCCTTGCTGTAGGGTGATCTCGTCTGTGTTCCTTTGTTGGTCTAGCGGCGGCCGGTCCGGTGCTAACCTTCTCCTGGTCGTGTGTGTTGGCGCTGCCGGTGTGTGGGTGGTGGTATATTTTTTTTCTTTCTCCTGGTTATGACCCTCCAGGGTTGTAATCTTGTATTTTTTTTCCTGCTCTATCAATAAAAACTTCACACCGTCTCGTACGAGTCGTTAAAAAAAAAAACAAGCAAAGCATCGAAGTCATGGACAAACAGCATCACCGACCAGGATGCAAAATATTAGGTTATATATATAGAATGTCCAAGAGGTCTGGGTCAAAAAAGAACTAGATCATAAATTATTTTTTTAGCAGCAGATAGACACCATATTTATTATTCCTACAGAACATATTAGTTATACCTGCAGAACATATGGATTGCAAAGCATGCTTGATGACACTGAATGCTATGTGAAATGTCATAGCAGCTTCATAGGAAAGCCAAAAAAAAAAGGAACAACTTAGATGGCCAGTGGAACAATACCCTTCATGGTTGGTATATTTCTTGATTTTCTTTGTGCTCACATAAGTATATCAGCTGCCAGCATCACCATTGGCATTCTCTAAAATGCATCTATCATTTCATTTTGCACAGCGCCAAACTGAAATTGAATACAATTAGCAAAATAACGAGTAAATGGAAGCTATGGTGTATCCTACTGAATATGCAAACGTGCTGATTGCTGAAATGCTTATGGGGCTAGCATGTCTAACATAGGAAATTCTTCTTATGTAAACTCATGTATCGTGTTAACTTATAATAGTGCACCAAGTACATCTCGTCTTGCGGACAGATGAACTAATTATACCCTAAACAGCGCATCAGTTTTCGTATATGCTGAAAGCTTACATATATACTCCCTCCGTTTCATAATGGAAGTCATTCTAGCATTTCCCACGTTCATATGGATGTTAGTGAATCTAGACACACATATATATCTAGATTCACTAACCTCCATATGAACATGGAATATGCTAGAATGACTTACATTATGAAACGGAGGGAGTATTACGTTATACTAATTCAGTCTTCTTTAGAGCTGGTTAAGCCTCTAGTATAATGAAATCTAGTAGATTAGGCACCTCCCTTAGATATACTTTCAAAGAAACGCAAATAGTCGAGTACAATAGATTCTTGTAGATTAGTCACCTTAGATATCATTAGGGCCCGTTTAGTTCCGCTGGCAAAATTTTTCACCCTATCACATCAAATGTTTAGACGCATGTATAGAGTATTAAATATAAACGGAAAAATAACTAATTACACATATTGCGTGTAAATTGCAAGACGAATCATTTAAGCCTAATTGCTTCATGATTTGACAATATGGTGTTACTGTAAACATTTACTAATGATGGATTAATTAGGCTTAGGGCCTGTTCACTTTGATGCCAAAAAAAACCTTACCAAATTTTGGCATTACCAAATTTTGGCATAGTTGCCACAATTTTGGCAACTTGCCAAAATTTTGGTAGGATTTCTTATATAGTTACCAAAATTTGGCAGCAAACTAAATGTAGCCACTTTTTTGGCAACTTTACCAAAATTTGGTAAGGTTGAAAATGGCATCAAAGTGAACAGGCCCTTAATAAATTCGTCTAGCAGTTTACAAGCGGATTCTGTAATTTGTTTTGTTATTATTCTACGTTTAATACTTCAAATGTGTGTCCGTATATCCAATGTGACACGTCAAAACTTTTACACGTATGGATCTAAACACCCCCTTACAAAGAAACTCAAATAGTCCCAACGTACTACTGCTTGCTGGGCATCATAAATGTGGTGCACTCGTATGTCCTATTAGATATAGCCACTAAGTAGAACAAAAACTGTGCCATAAACACATGAAAAAAAAACCGCGGCGAGCAAAAAAAACTCGTATGGGAGGCATGGGCGCACGATCCATGCAACAACATCTAGGGTAAAGCATTGTTTCGGTGCGGGCTGTACGAGCGGTACCAAATCGAGGCAAACTCTGAACACTAGATATGACCCAAAAGTAAAAGGGGTCAAGGTCGGCTAGTGAGACGATGGGGGATAAGCTTCATCATCGAGAGGGAAACAACCCCGAATCACCAGCTAAGGCCAGCTAAGCCCACTAATGACCGCTTAAGTTTAAAAAGGGGGGGGGGGGGGGGGGGGTGCAAAGACAACCAGGAGGTTTGCCTAGAGGCAGCCACCCTTTAAAGAGCTATGGGATATTAAAATACATCGGTAGGGGAGCGTTCCGTCTTGGGCTATGTTCGGTTACTAGGGATTTAATCCCCTTAATCCCTAAGGGGAATCAATCGGGAGGGATTGAGTGAATCCCTCTCATATCACTCAACTCGATCCCCATCGGGGATGAATCCCTTGCGTTTCCCTTAATCCCTCTCTAGAAACCTTGTGTTTGGTTTTGGTTGGGATTTTGGCTAGCAAAATCTAAAAATTGTTGACCAACGTGAATATATGAGTTTTGCTACTCAACAATAGCTGAATACATAGAGGTCCATTGCCAATAAACAGATCAACAGATATGACTAAAAGTATGAACCAATGAAAATCACAGCCATAAAAGAACCAATGAAAATCACAGCCATGAAAGTTTGCCTCCCCTAAAAAAAATAATTAAAATTTGCTACTAAACAATAGCTGAATACATAGTAGTCCATCGTTAATAAACTGATCAACATATATGACTGAAAGTATGAATCAATGAAAATCGAAACCCACCATGTTCCTAGTTACATCACAAATCAAACAAGTCCAAGATGAGTGGACGAGCAGCAGGAGACGTTAGTTGATGCCTTGACTTTCACCATGAAGTCTGAACATTTGCTCATTTCAAAGGTTGGATCAGCAATATACACATATTCAAAGGTTTGCCGCACCAAAACCAGATGCCGGACAAAACTAGTATCCTTTGCAGACTTCCTTCTTCCCAAAGCTTGCAGAGAAAAAAGTTCCCTTGAAACTGCAATAATTTAAGGAATACTTCTGTGCAGTGAGCAATTGTTTCGAATTGGTGGTTTTTGTGATCTCAATCTATGATGGAGAAAAGAGAAATTTTTATGTGCATTTTTTTAATAAAATATACTACTGGGCGAATTGTGCTCTATAGAAAATTAGGAAAAATATTTTTTATGTACATTTTTCATAGTTTTAAGACAAAAAACAAATTTAAAATAATGGACTGCTATCTATAGGTTGTTGCTTGCTGCTTGCACATCTCAACCAAAAGAATCTATCTTTCAGCAAAATATGACAGGTGTGTGTGATCTATGATAAAGAATCGGAAAAAAATATACTTGCTTAATTGCTGACGGTCAAGAGAATTGATGCATATATCAAATAAATACTATACTATTGAAAATTTCACATGTAGGAAATGTAATAAGACTAAGACAAGAAAAAAAAATGACACAGAAAATATTTGCTGACTGTAGGTTGGATGGCTAACAAAAATATTTGCGCCACGCTGGATTGGTTACTAGAGATATGTTTAGGGCGTAGTGCGTCACCGATTTTTGTTGTTCCTTGTATGCCACGTAGACGAAGAATCTCATAAGGGCAAGTTTTATGCTAGAGGTGAGTGCCACATCTAATTTAAACCATGTAATCTTTTAATTAATTAAGAGGTAACAAGTACAACATGTCACCTCTAATACACAAATCCCAATATTAGTTTACTCTCACATCATCTTTTTTTTTTTTTTCGAGATTGTGTGGAGATTGCCCCTTGCATGAGGGGTGGCTCATTCTCTCTCCTAACTTCTCTCCTCCAACTCATCACCTAATCCTATGTGGCAAATTTAAGGGCAATATGTAGGGGCTTATAGTACTTGCCCTAAGCTTCATACTCCACAGTGCACGTACTAGTAGTGGGTCCCACCAGTGGCAAAATTTTCACTTTTGATCTCTCTCCTTTTTCTTCTCACCCAAATGAGTACCAGTACTAATAGATTGAGCAAGCAATCACTGCATCATGTTCATTGGAAATCACTTTAACCTCTAGGATCAAAGTTACTACTCATTGGAAAGTGATTATTAGACAATTAGTGTTGACCAGAAGAGGATTTAACAGATGACCGTTGCCCACCATCTCTAACAGATGTAAGTTTTAGATATACTGACAAAACTAACAAGGTAATCAACCTAGACTATACTGTACACAAATATATCTCTCCATATTTGTTAGAAAGCAACATATCTTTCTATAAATGGAGAATAAAATGGAAAACGGATTAATGAGATAAACATTCCAGAGGCCAGAGCCATTCCGTCAATACCGAAATGACAATGAACAACGAAACAATCCCTAAACAGTCTACAAATTTAATTCCTGAATTACGTAATTCCATCAGGAAAGGAAACACAAAACCGTGAAAATACATATTTACGCACTCGTCTAGTGTGGCTAATTGAACCAAATAATATTACAAATAATACATACATATTTTCTAGTAATACAAGGGCATGCATACGAATAGGACAATATAAGTACTTTTCAATTGGGGAAAAAATTCACATGTCCTTGCAATGCTACTCCTATGGGTGAATCAAGGAAAAAAAAAAGTGTGTGCCCCTGCACCCACGTTGGAAAGTGTGTGCCCCTGCACCCACGTTGGATCCGTCCTTGGCTACTTCTAACTAGGATCTGCAACTGCAAGTAAATCATTTATGCCTCATCCATTCATGAGCAAGAAACCTAACCCAAGAATCATACAAGCCAACCAAAGCACGTGAGGATTTAGATCCTTTGCCAACAAAGAAACCGGCGGCTCTACCTCTCGATCCAACACAGAAACCCCAAGCCTATCACATCAAGACTACTACTCTGACAATAACAACACATATCACGCAAGAACCCAAGTCCCAAGATCTACAACTTCACGCATAGCCAAGCAAAGAGAAGAGAAGATTGGGGCCAAAAGGGCCAACGATTCAATGAGAAAAGATTGGAGCCGTGAGGAGGAGCAATGCGGCAGCGGTGCTCGTCGCGTCACCGCCGCAGCAGAAGCGCGCACGAGAAACCCTAACCCTACACATGGAAAAGGAGGGAGAGGTGGAAGGGAAAAACTCATCGGAGAGAAGGCGGCCACCTCCCACCAGAGGAGAGAGCGTGCCGTCGCCGTCGCTTCCAAGTCGCGCCGCCCACGCCGCAGCGCCACCTTGAGTTTTTTTCTCGGGCTTTCTAAAGAGAGAAATCCCGTGATGGCCCGGGTTAAAATCTCCGACTAGGCTTAACAAAATTTTCGATTTTGCTATATCTTACTCGAATTTTTTTTCTTATCTCTCACTCGATTTTCTCACTCAAATTTACGGTGTGTTTTATTGTAAGTTACTCCCTCCGTCCCATAATATAACAACCTAGTACCGGATGGGACATATTCTAGAACTACGAATCAGGGCATAGGATACGTCCCATCCGATTCTAGGTTGCTATATTCTGGGACAAAGGGAGTACAATGTAATTTATGAAACTTACATTTAAACTTTTATAAGTTACAGTATAATATTTTAATCTTCGCATGTATGTTTTGAGATTTATATTGGATTTGGTCTTTTTTTTTAAGAAATGGTAATTAGTGTCCATTATGGTGTTTCTTAGTTGCTTTTTGTCTTTTACTGTGTCTATTGGATTTTAATCCAAAGATTAAAAATCTGTGTAATATGATCATAAAAATCTTTCGAAAGATGTATAGATACTCCCCAAAATTTTTCATAGACCGGGATTTTTCCCACGTCGAGACGATCCACGGGGTTATGGCCCAATCCCGGTCCAACCGGAAAGGCTTTAGAGGGAAGCAACCGCGAAAGCGGGGGTTGACAAAGCAAAAGCGAGGATGTTGGCTTGAGTAATGAAAACATTGGTGAGAATCCAATGCCCCGAAAACCCAAGGTTTCCTCCGCAAGGTTCGTCCGCGGAGGGTGAGTCAGGGCCTAAGATCAGGCCGAGAGGTGTACTCGATGGACAACAGGTCAATATTCTTGTACTACCCCTTGTTGGTACGGAGGGACGGATATAGATGGCCAAAAGGCCAGCCCGGCCCAGGCACGGCGAGGCACGGCCCGCTAGCCAACGGGCCGGCACGGCCTGATCGGCACTTCGTGCCGGCCTGCTGGGCCGTGCCAGCCCATGGGCTGCGCCTCCCGCCCAGGCACGGCCCACAAGTAGTCGGGCCGG
>CM020180.1:27917767-27927990 GCA_009805545.1 Oryza longistaminata | reverse complement strand
GGTCTGGAGAGAGAGACAGAGAGAGAGAGGAGAGAGGAGAGGAGAAAAAGAGATAGTCTGGAGAGAAGAAACAAGAGAAAGAGGAAAAATTTAAAGTGGGTAGGAAGGAAAAGAGAGAGTGGATATTTTTACGTGCGGCTATCTTAATAGGTCTGCACGTGAAAATAGATTCATTTTCGCGTGCGGTCCATTTAAGAGGACCGCACAGAAAAATTCGCACGCGAAAATGATGTTATTTTCCCCACATGCGACCAATTATGATCCGTGTGCAATCTAAATGCCTCCCTATCCTGGAAAATCATTTCTGTAATAGTGACATGTTTGGCGCTCGAAATACTAAGAACACGATGTGCTCCTAATAATATTTAATAATAGTTCTACGAGAAAGTAAAGAACAGGATATATAGATTGATAATTTGTTCGGGTCCAGAGATTAACCTAATGCTCTAATATATAGGGTACCTAAACACCAGCCGTATGGTCTTCATCGAAAATCCGGACGCGATCTTCAACAAATCAACATCCGCTAAATGCGGTGACTTGTGTGATCGCCCCTGCCTCAGTTTCCCTGACATACTCAGCTTTCTCCAAACCAACTCGTCAGCGCACAAATCCAGCACCAACCTGATCGTCTCATGCAGCTGTACATCTCCCAGCACCAACAGCCATCACAATGCATCCATCTTATGCTACGTGCCCGTCACCTCACCTGTACGAACAACAGCCCCGGGGCCCATATGTCAGTGAGCAGTACTGCAGAGGATCTCAATTGCCTTCAGCCTCAGCTAGTAGAGGTTATGCAGCAACCGAAGTGCAAGGCACTGATGATCTCCATCGCCACCTTCTCCCATCATCCCATGCATGTGACAAGCCTAAAATCCAATCCAAATGGCTGCAGGTCCCAGCACTTCATGCACAATATCCCAATGATACACCTTAAATTAATTTTTGCAGTATCAATTTAATCAAACTCTCGACCAAACCACCCAAAAAGTACACCATCCATTCTAAATAATTTGCCTACTCAAAGGAAGTAATTATTAGCCAAGTTATGGAACAAACAGGGTGTATAACTAGCAAATATGCACGTGCATTACAACAGGATAAATTATAGATATGACTGTATGTTTTTTTTTCTTTGTGAATTTGGATGCTCTCTATATTAGGAAAGAGGAAATCGTTCGTGCGGCCAATGTTTTTTTCCTGTCCACTCGGCGTCAACTTTGACTCCACGTGAGTTCGCCGGCCCGCTGCAGTCTAACCTTGGAGTTGAAATCAACACACCTCTTACCACTACACTATCAAATGCATCTTATAATTAAGACATTAAGCTATAAAATTTACACGTGAAGTCTTTAACTTAGTATAGCCTCCGGTACATTTTCTATTACCTAGTGAATTTTTGTATTGCTACAAGTTTTATTTTCGTTAAAACAAACTAGGGTACCCAACAAACTCATCTGTTAGGGCATCCACAATGTGCATATAAAGTAAAGTAGGTAGTAAGAAATAAAATACTACTAGTACTACTAGGTTGTATACATTGTGGGAGTAGTAAACAACAAATACCAGGTAACATGCTTACTACCAAGCCATAAGGAATAAACAAATAATTTCTCTCATTCCTCTCTCATGGTTAGTGGTTGTGGGACCCAGTTTACTATCCACTTTTTTTCTTTTACCATTGTAGATACAACAATAACTAATACCCATTGACGCAGGGTCCACCCTTATTAACAAGGTAGGTAGTAAACATTGGTGATGCCCTTATATGTTATATGCAGTCCCGAATATCAATGACTTCATTACTCGCACGCCTCACTTTTCGGTCATCCTCCGCCACAGCGTCACATATACCCTTTGCACGGTTTACCTGATCCAACATAGCTCCTAGTAGATCAAACAAAACTTAGTCAGAATTTCTTCATATTTCACATACTAAAATAGAATAATGCCTTCTCAGTGAGCCTAAGATAAATCATGTTAAAAACTTATAAGAGACCGAGCATTCATCACCTTCTGATTCAACTTCAAGGATTAGGTCATGCTTATTCACTGCATAGTTAATTATTAAATATCAGAAATATTACAGGAAACAGTTATAGCTCAACAGTTCAGAAGCAAAAAGGCATACCAATCTCATAGCGGACACACTTCAGTCCCCAAGCAATTGCACTCTTATTTATGGACCTCTGCCAGACAAATGTAGAAAATACATGAAAAGGTAATGCATACAACTTACAAACATGAAGAAATGCGATGAAAGGCATGAGATAGAGTATTGACAAGCCAAAACTATCATGCAACAACATCCACTATATACGATTATATTCTTTTTCCTTCCACTTGAGGTATCACATAATATGACTACTTAAAAGGAGCCATAAATCAAAAACCTTAACAAAACAAGACTAGATAGAGACAACCATAGGCACTGAAGCTTTTTTTTTTTTCCTTACATTTGGAAATGGTGATCCACAAAAGAATGAAATCATAAAGCAAAATCATTGAGAGATGGAAGTTAACATACGGAGATAGTTCATTGCATTTTTAAGTGCTAAATCCTTATTCGTTGTTATCCACAATAACTGTCATGGTATAGTAAGTAGAACGAACAACCTTACAGTGCGAACAAGATGCCATACCATAATTTGCTCCTTTAGTGTGTCTCTCTCCTTAACAATCTTGTATAAGGTCCTTTCAACCTCACTTTTCACAGTTGTCAGGGCAAGCTGAGTGGCTTCAAAAATTGGATCATCCACAACATAGGAATGAAGCAAGGTAGGGATCAACAATCTGAAAAGTTCACAACCACCACCCAAAAAAAAAGTATAGTTAGCACTTGATAGCAACAACCTCTTACTTCCAGAAAACTTACAGTAGATCTGGAATACCATAATCAGGTAAATTATCAAAAAGAAATGACCTGATATATACATCTTAGCTACAAGTCTACAACGATATTTTTTTTTTTGGCATTATCCCATTCAGACCATTGCACAAAATGTTAGTGATACAAAATAGATTTACCTGCCCGACAAGAATACACGCTATTAGTTCATTCACGGCAGGAGGGTAATGGATATAACTAAGACAGCTTTATAATAAAACTTAATAGAAAAACTAGGCTTGTTAGTTTGTATAACCAAACAAAATCAGAAAACAGAACCAAAACACCAACCTAATGGTATTTGAAAAGCATTTTATTACAACAGCCAGGTGCATCCAACACAGATTAAAAGGCAAGGAAATAAGCTTGCACAAACTCACTCACAGTAACTCCTCGTGATGTATTTTCCCACCTATATATCCCTAAACAACCAAACTAGGATCTGCGTGGAACAACATCTATCAAATTCAAGTGAAACACTAAACTCTTATTAAAATCCACCAATGCGTTACTCCCTCCGTTTCAGGTTATAAATCGTTTTGACTTTAGTCAAAGTCAAACTGCTTAAAGTTTGACCAAGTTTGTAAACTAAAGTAGTAACATTTTCAACCCAAGACAAATATATTATGAAAAATATATTCAATTATTGACTTAATGGAACAAATTTGGTGTAAATATTACTATATTTTTCTATAAACTAGTCAAACTAGAAGTAGATTGATTTTGATCAAAATCAAAACGACTTATAATATAAAATGGAGGGAGAACAAAAATATGCGGTGAAATTTTCAAGGCATCGTTTTCCACACTTTTTGCCAACCCCTAATAATGCAACAAGCATTAACATCTCCTACAATAGGGAAGAGACTCCACACCGAAAAACCCTTCAATACATCATACTCATCCTTCCCCCACCTAGAGCATTAAGCCTGATCATCTAAATTCAGAAATCCTAAGCACAACTCAGGACACAAAAGCACAATTGCAAGATTTGATCACCCACACAAAAGCCCTCGCACCACAACGCATTGCATCTACAACCAGCAATCGGAAAGGCACCGAAGCAGTAACAGTGTAAGGCATAATCATCCTTCCCTCACCTAGAACATCAAACCCAGACCATCTAAATTCAGAGATCCTAATCATAACTACTCAGGCCATAGTTGTGCAATTGCGAGCTCGATCCCACATGTACAAATTAAAACCCTCCCACCACAACGCTAGCTTTGCATCTACAACTGGCAATAATCGGGGAGTGAGCCGATGTGCGAGGTAGACCTTGAAGAAGAGAACGCTGTCGATCAGGACGACGACATTGTCCTTGGTGATGGCGAGCTGGTAGGGGATGGGGGATGGCCTGGATCTTGAGCGAGTGGACGTAGGCGATGCGGTCGACGACGGGGACGAGCACGTGCATCCCGCTGCCGAGCGTCTTGTGGTACTTGCCGATCAGCGCTCCACCACGATCGCCTTCTTCTCCGGCACGGTGGTGGTCACCCCAAAGTTCACCGGCGGCGTGCTCGGCGCGTCGCACCTGCGGGTGGAGGCGGCGGCGGAGCTGAGAGAGTGGGAGAATACGAGGAGCTGGATCGCTGGGCCGGCGGAGGATCGCCGGAGACGAAAAGGCATCGCCATGGTCGCGACGACGGCGAGAGAAGACGAGGGGGGTTTCAGGGAGGAGGAATTGTAGACTTGTAGCCTTTTGGAAGGCGTGGTAATGGGTCGGCAACCCATGGGCTGGGCGGGCCGTCTGTGACATTCACATGTGGGCCGCGGGGCCATTGTGTGGTCAATTTGCCCCCACGTGTCATTGACACAGGACAATTGCTGTCTGTTAATAAAATGATTATCGTACAGGATTGATAATAAATGTTTTGTTTACAAATAAATTCCATTGTTTCATCAACAATAAAAAGCCATGATACTTTTCAATCGTTATGCATGCAACTCTCCAACCAGTGCTAGCTGCTAGGTAAACACAATCCAGAGAGGAGAGGGGATTTCTACGATGGTAATTTCTACATCAGTAATAATAACTCATAACTTATGAGCAAACTTAAGACAGGTAATTAAGGTGGTTACGGGCTTACAGGCCCAGCTTCATGACAAGAAGGCCGGGTGAACCTTGTCAATCACTGTGCACTGGTATTCAGAGTTTCAGACTCATCAGAAGCAGAAGCACAGCATTCAGAGAGGACCAGTACCAACCTGAAAATCATGGACCTCTCATTCATGCGTGCGGATTCAGAAAACGGTCACCAATTTCATCATTTATGCGTGCTTGCACAGTTGCATACCCGAAGCCAACTGCTCATATATAATTTCTGAACTAAGGCATGTGATGGCATTCAATTCCCCTTTTTCTGAATTTGTGACCAAAACCCTACACAAGAACAGTCACTGCTTCACTCACTGAATCAGACACTGATCAATGCAGCTTCTTCTTCTGACCTACACACAGAAACCATGCTACTTATCATATAGCAGCAAGAACCATACACACTCATCAGCATTGCATTACATTGCGCTGTACTGTCTATATTCTAGTTTGGGATTGGTTAACGAACTCTCTGCAGATTTGGAAACGACGAGATGAGAGAATCCGATGGCATTTCTCAAGGTTTGGTAGCATGGGCAATTCTTCCCTGACATTTTGCAGCGTTGAGCTTGTGTTATCCTGTGTGTGTGTCTGTATTCAGGTGCATTGTCTGGAGCTGTGTTCAATGGTGAGCTGGGCAGTGGCACAATAAGCTAAGCTTCCTGCAGGACCGTTTGCTATCTAGCTAGCTTGTTCTCTTGTTCTCTGTACCTTTCACTATGCCAATCTAGCCTACCTAATTGAGCCACAGCATGTACAAACATATGGCTGCTGTAAAGGCAGCAGAAGAGGACACAGTGGCACATCAAGATTCTTGGTAACAAGGAGATGAACTGATGAAGTGAATTGAATGGGAAATCCTAGTACAACTGTACCACTTACTAGGGCATGCGTGCTGCCAATGAATGAATGAATGATCAGGATGAAAGAGGGATCAGATCATATGTATCATATTAATTTAACTATTCAGCGGTGACAAATTAGAAAAACTAAATTATATATATATAGCTGAAAATGGATACGGTCGAAAACAATATCATTCGTCTGTGACATTGACATGTGGGCCACGGGGCCATTATGTGGTCAATTTGCCCCCACCTGTCATTGACACAGGATAGACAGCAAGGGACCACTTATACATTTGTCGATAATTTTTTTCCTAAAAATTTGACAGATGTAATTATAGTATAATCGTAGTGTAATTACACTGTAACTTGCATGTAACTACAGTGTAACTTTATATAAGTTTCACGTAATTTTGAATCGTTAAATCTATTATAAGATTTGTTTTGGTGAGGAAGAAAAAAATCACAGCACACACATATGTGTAAGGATTTGTTCCCACAACCTCCATTTTATTGAAATAACATATTACAGAGAGATTTTTGAAAGTTACATACAAGTTACACTATAGTTACAGTGTAATTATATGCAAGTTACAGTATAATTACACTACGATTGTACTGTAATTACATATGTTAAATTTTTGGAAGAAAATTTGTCGACAAATATATAGCAAAATCGGTCTGTTAATAAAATGATTATCTAACAGGATTGATAATAAATGTTTTGTTTACAAATAAATTCCATGTTTCATCAACAAAAAAAAAAAATCCATGACACTTTTTAATCGTTGTGCATGCAACTCTCCAACCAGTGCTAGGTAAACACAATCCAGAGAGGAGAAGGGAATTTTCCTGAAGGCCTTAAGGCCCAACAGCCTCATGCATGTACAACCTAATATTTAATTAAACTAATGATGCTACTTACTAACTAATACTAGGAATTTAATGGGATCAGAAATACTCCATACCATTGGTCTGTGTCTTTTTAAATTACGACACGCACTCACGATTTTAATGTGTGCGCTTGTGCGTCATTCGTGTAATTGATTTTTTTTCCTACGATGGTAATTTCTACATCAGTAATAATAACTCATAACTTATGAGCAAACTTAAGACAGGTAATTAAGGTGGTTACGGGCTTACAGGCCCAGTTTCATGACAAGAAGGCCGGGTGAACCTTGTCAATCACTGTGCACTGGTATTCAGAGTTTCAGACTCACCAGAAGCAGAAGCATAGCATTCAGAGAGGACCAGTACCAAGCTGAAAAT
This sequence comes from Oryza longistaminata, assembly GCA_009805545.1. Taxonomy (NCBI): domain Eukaryota; kingdom Viridiplantae; phylum Streptophyta; class Magnoliopsida; order Poales; family Poaceae; genus Oryza; species Oryza longistaminata. The sequence continues at coordinate 27,920,888 of CM020180.1, read as the reverse complement.
CATGGACCTCTCAGACCCTGTTTAGATAGGACTAAAACTTTTAAGTCCCTATCACATCGAATGTTTGGATATTAGTTATAAATATTAAATATAGACTATTAATAAAACCCATCCATAATCTTAGACTAATTTGCGAGACGAATCTATTGAGCCTAATTAATCCATGATTAGTCTATGTGATGCTACAGTAAACATTCTCTAATTATGAATTAATTAGACTTAAAAAATTTGTCTCACAAATTAGCTTTCATTTATGTAATTAGTTTTGTAAATAATCTATATTTAATACTCTAAATTAGTGTCTAAATACAAAGACTAAAGTTCCCTGGATCCAAACACCACCTCATTCATGCGTGCGGATTCAGAAAACGGTCACCAATTTCATCATTTATGCGTGCTTGCACAGTTGCATACCCGAAGCCAACTGCTCATATATAATTTCTGAACTAAGGCATGTGATGGCATTCAATTCCCCTTTTTTTCTGAATTTGTGACCAAAACCCTACACAAGAACAGTCACTGCTTCACTCACTGAATCAGGCACTGATCAATGCAGCTTCTTCTTCTGACCTACACACAGAAACCATGCTACTTATCATATAGCAGCAAGAACCATACACACTCATCAGCATTGCATTACATTGCGCTGTACTGTCTATATTCTAGTTTGGGATTGGTTAACGAACTCTCTGCAGATTTGGAAACGACGAGATGAGAGAATCCGATGGCATTTCTCAAGGTTAACGTCTAGGGTAAAGCACTGTTTAGGTGCGGGCTGCACAAGCGGTACCAAATCGAGGCAAACTCTGAATACTAGATATGACCCAAAAATAACAGGGGTCAAGGTCGGCCAGTGAGACGATGGGGGATAAGCTTCATCGTCAAGAGGGAAACAACCCCGAATCACCAGCTAAGGCCAGCTAAGCCCACTAAATGACTGCTTAGTTATAAATGAGGTGGGGGGTGCAAAGATAACCAGGAGGTTTGCCTAGAAGCAGCCACCCTTTAAAAAGCTATGGGATATCAAAATGCATCGGTAGGGGAGCGTTCCGCCTTAGGCTATGTTCAGTTACTAGGGATTTAATCCCTAAGGGGAATCATCAATCCGGGAAGGGATTGAGTGAATCCCTTTCATATCACTCAACTCGATCCCCGTCGGGGATGAATCTCTTGCATTTCCCCTAATCCCTCTCTAGAAACCCTGTGTTTGGTTTTGGCTAGCAAAATCTAAAAATTGTTGACCAACGTGAATATATGAGTTTTGCTACTCAACAATAGCTGAATACATAAAGGTCCATTGTCAATAAACAGATCAACAGATATGACTAAAAGTATGAACCAATGAAAATCACAGCCATAAAAGTTTGCCTCCCCTAAAAAAAGTAATTAAATTTTGCTACTAAACAATAGCTGAATACATAGTGGTTTAAGGACACAAGGTGACCCTGCTTTTTCAGTGTAAGAAGGGTAGAGAAAATGCCTCAAGCCAAGGTCCGAGTACCAAGCGATGTAGCGCTGAAGTATGAGCCCTGTGGACTAGCCATTGCTTTACCACGAGGCTCATACCAAACGTTATGGCGCTGAAGTATCCATGCCATACTTTCAGGAAAAGCTCAAATGATCTTCAACAAAAGAGTACATGTACCTGAAACTGACACAGGTGGGTTGGTTCACCTTTAAACCTTAGAATTTCTATACTCATCATATTGGTATGGTATGCTCTCCTCCACTGTTATATTTATCTGTTTGGTTCTCCTCTTTTATTCCTCTCTTTTTACCTATATCTTCATTTTAGAGGGGATCATTCGGTTTCAAGGATAAAAGCAAAATATAAGTACATTAAGATGCAACTATCATTGTCCTCTCTAACTTTTTGTCATAATCAACCACTTTGGTTGAGCTCATTTTGCTAAGAACCCCTCTCTGACCACTACAGTCCTGTGACCAATTTCCCTTCTATTAGTTGTGCTCCATTTATTATTTTTAGTTACCAGTTGATCCAATTTTACATCTGTCGAAGTTTGAGATCACGACTACGGTATTTGGATGGTACGAGGATCGCTGGTACCAGAGTATACGCGAGATTGAGGTAAAAGAGATGAAGACAGGGATTTTTATATAGGTTCGGGCCCCTTATCTGACAGGTATTGTAAATATATTCATTTATTGATTTGATTTAATGGAACAAATTTGATATTGTAAATATTAGTATTATACTATATTTATCTATAAACTTAATCAAACTTGAAATAGATTGACTTTAATCAAAGTCAAAATGACTTATAATATAAAACGGAGGGAGGGAGTAAGCCTATGTGCGAGGTAGACCTTGAAGAAGAGAACGCCGTCGATCTGGACGACGACATTGTCCTTGGTGATGGCGAGCTGGTCGGGGATGGGGATGGCCTGAATCTTGAGCGAGTGGACGTAGGCGATGCGGTAATGCTTAGATTTTGGAACGAAGGGAGTATTTTACGAGCAAAGCATCGAAGTCATGGGCAAACAGCATCACCGACCAGGATGCAAAATATTAGGTTCTATATATAGAATGTCCAAGAGGTCTGGGTCAAAAAAGAACTAGATCATAAATTATTTTTTTAGCAGCAGATAGACACCATATTTATTATTCCTACAGAACATATTAGTTATACCTGCAGAACATATGGATTGCAAAGCATGCTTGATGACACTGAATGCTATGTGAAATGTCATAGCAGCTTCATAGTAAAGCCAAAAAAAAAAAAGGAACAACTTAGATGGCCAGTGGAACAATACCCTTCATGGTTGGTATATTTCTTGATTTTCTTTGTGCTCACATAAGTATATCAGCTGCCAGCATCACCATTGGCATTCTCTAAAATGCATCTATCATTTCATTTTGCACAGCGCCAAACTGAAATTGAATACAATTAGCAAAATAACGAGTAAATGGAAGCTATGGTGTATCCTACTGAATATGCAAACGTGCTGATTGCTGAAATGCTTATGGGGCTAGCATGTCTAACATAGGAAATTCTTCTTATGTAAACTCATGTATCGTGTTAACTTATAATAGTGCACCAAGTACATCTCGTCTTGCGGACAGATGAACTAATTATACCCTAAACAGCGCATCAGTTTT